>JANHGO010000071.1:32414793-32457974 GCA_024606505.1 Aquila spilogaster
AGAGAAGAGAAGCTTATCATTTGCATAAGTATCTGGTTTCAGGATATTTTGTTAAACTCAGAATGTGAGATCATGTCCTACTATGTTAAACAGTTCACGTTTTTACCATGTTAGTTTGCCACAAACCTATCAGGGTTTTGAAGTGCATTGTCATTTGAAAAAAAAATCCAGACCTCTAAATGGTATGGCTGAAGAAAAAAAATCTTTTCTACAAAATAATAGGTATAGAGAAAAGGAAATAACATCGTAACTGGAAAAAATATTGTTTCATTACCATGAAAGGACTAAAACCTGATTAGTGTAAGTAAAGCCCTAGATATGACCAAGTTTGGTGGATCAGTCTTGGTTCCTGAAAGAACCACAGCTCACATCACCAAACCACTGATTTTTAAGTCTCTCAGAACAGTGGCCTTTCTGTCAGCTCCTAACTTGGATTTGCAGATGTTGCTCTCTTGTCCTAAACCCATACCCTCAGCAGACAAGCAGAGGCAAGGATGAGGAGCTTCCTGCCAGTGCCTACCAAGGGGTTGGATTTCTTGTGTGCTTTTGCTGACCAGTTGACTGGCCAGAAGGATTTGAGGTGTAGGTGGATGTGTGAGAGTTCGTTTTCCTTGTGCTGCAATAGTTGGCACTTCCTTCTTCAAGTCTAAGCTTTGTTTCCCCTACTGTGAAGTTAGTTATATGAAGTAGTCCTTCCTGAAATTCAGGACATCAGTAGTTATCTATCAGGGGGGAAATTGGTTCCCAATTTTCAATGCTAACATCTGAAAGTAAACCAGTTAGGTATACCCTATGACTAACTGCTACTAAGGAGACATGGATAAATCCTGGAGAGGTTTTACTTCTGCTTCCCCTCATTTCTTAAAATATTGCAAAAATGAAAAAACAGCTAAAGACAGCTGTATTCTGACAGTACAAAAGTTTGCATTTAACAGGAGACAGAAGAATAAATCATTATAAAGCTTCAGTGAAGACATTTGAGGAGTGTTGTTCTCAAAAATGAGATGCCTAAGAAATATTTTGAAGGCCACAGATGTGTGTATTTCATGTGTAGTATATAGCTTAAGATTCTGTTTCCAGTTTTCATAGTGCTAATTATTTCCTGTTTTGTTTTGTTTTGAAATTCTTATGACATTTCAAACCACAAGATCAAAGTGGGACTCCTGGTAAACCTAAAATTAAACCTTTACATTCAACATTTATCAAGCAAAGCATTGTAAGAAATTTATGTAAAGGAGACAGTGCTTCAACTTGGACATATAAAGAATCGAAATATTTGAATGACAGGAGACCTCACAAGAAAAAGCATTTTCTGTAGCTCACAGTGGGGAGTTCTTTTCAAATCCAAGGGATGTCATGGAGCACATTTTAATGCACTTTTTTGAGTTAACAACAAGTAAGTAATGAAGATCAGCTTTGTTCGTCAGTTAAAGTCTGGAGGCCATTTCTAAAGAGTGAATTAGTGCTGATAGTTAGAATGGGATGGAAAATGAAATGAAATGAAATAAACTTAGTAATATAGCAGACACAAAGAGAGTGAGAAGGTGTTCAGAGTGACAGATTCGCAGTAACATTTTGAATACTTACCAGTGAGGCAAAGTTTGTCAAGGCTTGAGAAGAGGATGTTTCTGCAATCAAGAGGTGACTTGAGATCATGGGCGAAGGCTCCAAAAGGTGTTTTCGCACACTGAATGACCCTTACATTCAGTCAGACTTACCCCTGCAGTGTCTGGATCTTGGAAGTAAAACATGGGTGTCTCTTCCCCGTGGCACAGTTGGAAGTTCCATACTGAGTCTGGGAACAAGCTACAAGCCTGGGACACCTTAGGCAAACAGCTTCTGCACGAAAGTCTCAAAGGGCTCATAATGAAATAAAAATAGGGAAATGAATATGCCAAGAGAGAAAATAATATTTTGGGGAGAAATATGAGTGGATGAATGAGTAAAGCACTTATGTAGCCTTTCAGTGCTTCCTAGACTGTTAAACTAGGAATAAAACATATTCATGGACAAAACCTTCCTAGAAGACAATTACAAATAAAAATGTGTAGAAGTAATATCCAGATAGTGTACCACCTGCATCCCCTTCAATAATGCTCTTTAAAATGTACATGGCAGGGCAAGGTGGCATGAAAACACAGCACTGAGGGATGGAGACCACTTTCTGTTGCTTCAGAATGCCTGCTTGCTCTACCCTTGCCATTGCTTTTCTGCTTCCCACACCTCCTTGCCTCATTTCTTGCAGCTTAATCTACCATTAAAAAAAAAAAAAAAACCACAAAACTGTCTTTATTACAGATCATTTACTCAGTGCTTTGTCAGAGAACATGTTCCAGGGAATGATATCTAACATCTGTAGTTATGATGCATAGACCATCACTTTTTACTGAAGTTTTACAGTGATATGTGCAAGACTTGTAAGTTTGCATGAGAATAAGTGTTAAATAATAGGCTAGAGGCTCTGGAAAACAAAGGTAAAGAATTTCTGGCAGAGACTTTTAGAATAAATCCCAGACTTCTCAAGAATCTTCACATTTTTGAAGTGTAGTTTTTTGCAAAAAAAACTGTCATCCTGTAACCAAGACCTCTCTGCAAGTGGGGTACTGTAGCCAAGTGTTGTGTAGTGGGAGTCAGTGAACTGAAAGCAAGTCCTGTGTCTTCCAAAATTTCTCAGCATCAGGATTTGTTGCTCAACCCATTCTTCAACACAAAATCTGCTCTTGTGTACAAAATATTACCCTTGTGTTTGTAATAACTTGAACTTCTGTTGTCCTCACTAGTTTACAATCACAATTTTAGGACTTAGCAGTTCCACTTTCCTGAAGTTCACGTTAGGCATAAGTACGAAAACAAAAAACTGAAATGTCACAGAGGCCAGACTTGCAAGGAGAGGCTTAGTCTTTCATTAGCCAAACTCATAGTCTGAAAAAGCTGGCAAGCCTTTACCTCTCTGTTCAGAAGCTCTTCCTTACTATGCCTGTTTATTGACATATTACCACTCATTGCAAGCTTTATCATTCCTCATATTCTTAGACAATCACATCTATAGCAGCTCTCAGAGCATCCAACTAATGTGCTTCTTCACAGCTCCAGCTGCCTTCTCCCGCTATCATCACCTGCAAACCCAGCTAGGAGATCCTACATTTTACAGTTCACATCCAGCATCCAAAATCATTCTTAATGTTTTGGCCACAGGGATAGAGGATACTGGAAAGTACAATAGTGGGTAGTTTGGTTGATATGGGTGCTAGAAAAGGAGAGAATCAAGATTTGCCAAGTAGTTTCTAGGGGGGAAAGTGCTTATGAAACAGAGCTGCAGAATCACTAAGAGGGGATAAAAAGGAGGGTGGGCTTGTGGGTAACCCACCACTTGGGGAAGTTTTCTTTCAGATAACAGTGAGATTATATCTGGTGCATAGAAAGAAAACAAATTTGTTGGATATGGCTCAAAGAAAATCAAGTGCTACACAAAAAGGAAGAGAATGTTTTGAATTTTATCATTTTAATGGAAAGAAAGGAGAAAATTTTTGAGAAGTGCATATACAAATTTTCCTAAAGCTTTTTTTCTGGCCTGTACGAAAAACTTTTCATTTTTAAATCATCAACTCTGTTGCAAAGAAAATAAAGCTGCCTTACACTTTGTCAGAATATCATATTTATCTTTGTTTTTGCCTAGAACTAGTACTAGGAGAAATGAGAAAAACTTGAAGGGAACCCCTTGCAACAAGAGCAACAGCAGTTAAACAGAGCTTTCTTGAGAAAGTTTCACTTCCTAAAGTTTTTTGCTATGTTTGCTCATTTAAATGGCCATCATATTAACCTACTTTTTATGATCTTCAAATGTCAGCAACCAACTTAGGCTTTGTAAACGAAGTGTTAAGTAGAAAGCCTGGTTCTCATTACTCTAAGGATGTGAATACATCAACAAATTTTGCCTCCACAGTCTTGCAAGTAGCATTGCTGCAGTATTGCCACCTCTAGCCGTAGATATATCAGCCTGTAGTTTGCTAACTATTACCAGGTGTCAAAACTCATTGAAAATAAGTGGCTCCTCTGTATCTCTGCATTTCTTTGGGCTATACAAATTGAGCAGGACTCAGTCTACCTCCATTCCCTTTCCTCCAACAGCTACAAAACTGCAGCAATGCCCATTTCTGCCTTGGAGGAGTTTAGCTTCAAATGATATGAATGCCTGTGTTGTTGTTTTATTGATACTGGATCCTGAAACAGAATAATTTCATTTGCAAGCAATTTAATAGTCGGCTGTATATTAGGTCAGAATACACTGAGCTGGCAGATGCAGGCTTTGAAGGAGAGTGTAGCTATAATTTCTGTCTATATTAATGTAACTCTGCAGTCACTAATTAATGGTTTGCTAAGTTACTGGGACACTACAGAGTTGGACTGCACAGGAGCGTGCACAGAAGACTCTGGAGCCTCAAGAAGTTTGGATTTGCACAATGAACTTTTGAGACTGGCAAGGGGTTTTGTTTTTGAAAAGCACTACTGCAACCAAAAATTCAGGAGGGGACATGAAAAATACTGTAGGGCTTTGGACTGTACCATTGTATTCTTTACTTTCAAGAAAATAAAACCTGCAAAACACTTCAGAATTTCCAATGGAATATTTCTCAACACCTTTTTCAAATTAATGCTTTGCTTTTTATGTTCAAAGCAATGTTGTCCTTCTAAAATCTCTGTTAATTTTAACAGTCAAACCGTATTTGAATAGACACCATCAAAATGAAGCACTA
Organism: Aquila spilogaster; assembly: GCA_024606505.1. Lineage (NCBI taxonomy): Eukaryota > Metazoa > Chordata > Aves > Accipitriformes > Accipitridae > Aquila > Aquila spilogaster. The sequence goes on from JANHGO010000071.1 coordinate 32,419,548, forward strand.
AAATTTTTTAGGAACAAATGTCTCATTTGAAGCCTTCAGATTATTACTTGTTTTACTTTTCAATTCACAAAAAAAAAATCAATGTTTTTTTCCTTTCAGTCTGATTGAAATGAGTCCTCTTAACTTTCCAAACTTGCCAACGAAACACCAAAAAAATTAATTATTCATCGAGTTCCAATGAACACCCTTCATAAAACTTCTCAATTATGCAAAGTAATCACCTTCTGGGAAATAAGTGTAGATCATCTTATGGTACAAGCTGGCAACATGACTCAATCCTTCTTCACTTGTACACTGCAATCCTCCTCACTAATCTGATTATTCAGGTTTTTGCCTCGTCTATGGTTTTCAGCTCATTTTCTCCCCATCTGCCACCATCAATCTCTGTTTTTCCTTTGCTTTCAACAAAATATTCCTTATCTTTCAAGATATCAGATATGAGATATCATCATGTAAGGCAAAAGCAGCCAGGACTGCTGCTTTATGACCGTCAGTTAATGACTTTTAAAAGTTAAATGACTTTTCTCACAAAGCTGCTGGTAAAACTTGTTGCTGCTCCAAAAGTGGCAACAGAAAGAAAGGGCCCACAACAGGGTGCTGGCTCAGCAGCCTGGGCCTTGTGCTGTGAGCCAGGCAAGCTAGTGTGCAGGGCCTACAGGCAATGCATGGCCATGGTTGTTAGGATGCCAAGTAGGAAGGGTATTCCTGCTTGGTAATGGCAGGAAGGGGCTCTCTTGCCCAGGTGGGCCTCCTGGGAGACATGGACCAACACAGTGGAAATGAGACCTCAGACTGAGGGGCTAGAAGCAGAGGAGGAAAAAGAGGAACCTTTGCTTCCTCCCTCTCTGTTTCCCCCTTCTCTGGACTCTGTGACTGCAGGTGTTGCATGAGCAAGCATGGCGGGAAGCAAGGGCTGCCAGCCTCTTTCTCACAGTCAGACAGCACTGTCCTGAAGTGAATCACAATCTCTCCCTTCCCAGCAGCCTTCCTGAACCAGGACCCTGCCCTCATTTGCCCACATACTATCAGGTCCTTCATCTGACCTTAAAGAGGAACACACCTGTCTTTTGCTTTTAGTATTGCTGCTTGCAGTTCACACAAGCATTGGGCTCTCTCTCCTGCTCTCCTAGCTGATGTGCAGGGCCAGCAGCTCACACGTGTGTTGTCCTGGCTGCCTCAGCCAAGCACAGCACTCCCTGCAGCACTCACATCCTTTTCTTTGTACTGAAGCAGACAGCAATCGTGTGCACAGTGCACATGGCAATCAATTTGCTTCATGCTTTCAGGGATTAACTATGTTTTTAGCTAACCCACAGGTGCTGTTTTTGGAATCTTCATTATCTTGATCAAACTCACATATGGTATGATTTTTGCCCAGTAACCTGGTTTAACAGCAAATGTCATAAAGACAACTTCTAGCATTTGTGCTCCTATCATAGTTGCTTGCATGATTGTTGACCATTTTTCCACTTATCTAAGCTGGAAGTTTTCTGTAAGAATAGCTACCTGAAGGGGCCAGCATCTATTTAGCAGGAAAGGGAGGGCAGATACCAAAGCATTTTTTATCAAAGACACATCTGTTCTTTAATCCCAATGCCGTTAAGAACTCTTTGCATAGTACACAAGAGAAAGGCTTACAGACAGCATCTTATACTCTGAGCTGTTTGTGTTCATTTCAGGGACATTGTGAAGCCCTGCAGTGGAATTTCCAGGTGAGAAGGTGGATAACCCACAGAGCTCAGGTGCAAGTAGTGCACCTAAGTGACTAGAAGGGGTGGAGACTGAATCCATCCCTCATTACCCTCATTTAAGTGTTGGCAGACAAAGAAGCAGTGTCTTTCTAGATAGAGATTGCATTTCTCATGTTCTGTTACTGATCGTTGGAAAGGGTGAGCCAATTTTTATTCTTTGTTACCTGCTGTTGTTCTGTAGTGTTTGTATTCCTTCAGAAAGCACTGTCATTACCTTCCTTTGCTGTACAAAGTCAGTCAGTGTGGTCAGTCAATGTCTCTTAGTGGGAAACTGCATTTCATGTGGCTTGACTTCTGGTGAATGTATCTGAAAGTTTGTTCTTGTGCTCTTCAGCTGAAGACAGCTTTAATTTGCATTGGCAATCAGGAGCTTTAAAGATGAAGGTGTTCCCAGGGAGCAGCGTTGTTTGTCAACACTAGGACTACGTCTGCCATTACACTGTGGATGTGTATTTGGTTTGGGCATCGTTGTGCTGCCTTTGAGCTGCTACAAGATTCCTGTTGTGACAACAGACTCGTAAGCAGCAGCACAAAGCCTTTCCTGCCAAGGGGAGGATTGACCTGCAGTGAGCACAACTGTTAGGTGTGCTGCTGCCAGGGATTGCCTGCTGCCTGAGAAGTCAAAGTGCCTGTTGCCCTCTCACGTCAGCTTCTCTCTCAGACAGGCCAAAACTGGTATATTGTAATATAATAAACTTGTGGAGTTTTACTGTATTCTTTACTGTGATCAGAATGAGAATATACTGTACAATGCCTGAATCTTCTGATCACCCAAAGGAAGGGCCCCTAATCCCGTGAGCATGTTTCCCTACCAGACTGACACCAGGAAAGAGCAACTACTGTCAAAACAGGCAGGATCATTCCCTGACTCAAAAAGCCCCTCAGCTCCTGCCTCCCACTCCCTTGTAGCAGCACCAGCACTTGTGCAGCTGTGCAAGCTAAATCATTTCTCTGCTGCAGTTCATCCCACAGCCAAAGTAATGCCATTGCCAGCACAACTGGGCAGGAGTGTGGGCAGCTGGAAGGCAGAGTCAGGCTGCATGGCACTGCCTTTTCTTGGCGATGCTGATTGAGAGCAGGTAAAGCAGACTATGAAAACATGGACTAAAAGGCTATGTGGAAGAAAAGTCTCCTGATAGTGAAGGCAGAGCTAGAGTATTCCTCAGGGCTTTCCCTTCAACCACATACAGTTCTTTTGTGTTTAAATCTTTGAGTCTTGACTCACCAGCACAACATATACAGTGTATTTAATGTATAGTGAAGGTAATTAAATCCTAAATATGTGATCTGAGATACAGCTGGGCAGTGTGAGTGGTGACAGCTCATGGAATAAATCAATTGAATGAATCTTTGAAATTGAAATTTATTTCTGCACAGTTGTCTGGTGAGGCACTTTAGATTTACTCAGCTTTGACCTCTAAGGCCTCAAGCAATGACTGCAGTAGTAAAGTCTAAGAAGATGCTACATTTACTTTAATAGAAAGGGGTGAGGATGTGGCTGATTGATTGCTGTGGGAAATATCAGTGATACTGAATTTGGACAGGGGGATCTCTTCCAAAGGGAGATCCACACAGGTCACTCCAGAGAATGGGGATGGCAAGTGAACGTGACTGGGTTAAAGCTGGTCTGAGCTCTCCAAAGGATAAGGTAAATCTGAGAGCAGGCTGAAGACCTTGAGAGAGGAAGCTCAGGGAAAAATACTTATGAGTGCCTAGAATTTCACTGCAGCTCTCAATGGCTGTAAGATATATCCTGCTGGATCATTTGTCTTTATGGGAATGAGAGAGATGCAAAGAACCCTGCTATGTGCCTCTGTGAGCAGCAGACACTGCTTTGAGTGTTTTCCATAAGATACTTTTCTGGAATGAATAGCTCTGGGCTTCAGGAATACTCTGGCTGCACCCAAACATGTTGTCCAGCAGCTGTGCCTTAGTGGTATTTAAATTAATAGTTCAAGTGTTAACTATCAGCTTGCTGTCTACAGAAAGAGCAGCGAGACTCAACCAGAAGCAATGGCAGGAAGGGAGCCATCTGTGAAGCTCCAGACATGGACCATTGCCCCATTGGCAGGGTGAGCCAGCCAGTGCCCTCAGTAAAGGGCCCCATCCATCCTGAACAAGGACATTCCAATAGCAGTTCCAATTTAGCTGTTTGGATGCGACCACCCAGTTTTGGAGGCTGCAGGCTTTTTCCGGGACTGTTCATGCACCTATTTCATTTACTAACAGACACTAGTCATGCAGTCCAAAATGAGATTTAGCCACAGGGAAATGGTGCAGAGGGAACTTTTTATGCAAGCTTCTTGAGCAGGTGTTCCTGCAACACTGGGGTTTGGCACCCTGAGGCTTTGTAAATAACTCATGAGATTCTCCTCTTCTAGGAAGAACATATCTCTTACATTAAAGAGTGGGCCTCAGATCTTAGAAGCATCACTAGCTTTTCCCCTCCTCACCCTTAAATTCACCCACACATACATTCTTCACAGTCATTGCCTGGTCATCCTCACCATTGTCTTTGGGCCAGGTTTAGTAATCTCTGAATCTAGCATTTGTAAATAGGGCAGTGGGTGCTGTTCTCGCATACAAAAAGGCAGTTGCTGACTACAGTAACTTGCCCGCACAGTGCACAAGGAAAAGTTCTGTGTGTGAGGGGGTGAATCTCAGTAGAAGATCTCTGAATTCAACTTTCTCAAAATAAATAAATAAGAATAAAAAACCGAGTATAGTCAATTAGGTAAAAACTGGTACAAATGGATGACGATGAAAACAACTTAAAAGCAAATAAAGCTGAGCTGAGTACCCACTGCAATTCTCATCAGGCTCGGCAGAGCAGGGCAATACAGATCCTTACGCCTCTCCGCTTTGGCAAGAGAGTTATGTGTTGTCATGCAATATATTCTTAGAAAAACATCTGCCATGCCTTCCTGAAGAATTCATTTCTCGCAAGCCCTCCCCCTCTTCTGTGTGAGAGCTGCAGGTTTCTGTAAAACAGCTCCACCACGGCCAAATGTCACTTGGCATGCTGCATTCTCAGAACCAGCAGCACTGCACCCTTGCAGGGATGAAGAAACACCAAGGGTGACTGTGAAACACACATGAACCAAGTCTTTCCTTTCGAACCGCCCTCAGCACTGCTGGTTTTTATGTGGCTAATGAGTGGCACAGCCGGGTGCCCTGATCATACGTCCTCTGCAAAGAATGTACTCCTTGTCCTCTCCCCTCTTCACAGCTCGCACCAAGCCAAGCATAGCTGAAAGCCTGGTGCCCTCCTGCATGTGACCGTTTTCACTGCGGCCTGCAGAGACTCGCACGTCCCCAGATGGGGCACAAGAGGCACGTTATGCTGGGTGCTGCAGAAGATAGGAAGATATGCTTCAGTGTCACAGGGATCAGCCCAGAGCTGAATAGACCCAGCCCTCCATGTTTATTCTCACTGCTCAGGCAGTGCAGCAGTCTTCTCCTAAATCTGCTGCCAGGGAATGTTTTGTCATCGCTGTGTACTGCTTAATGCCACTGTCATCTTACTTCTGTGCTGTCAGTTTTGGGGTTGAAGAAGCATCAGTGCATGCAGGTGTGACAAGAGAACCCCACATCTTCTTAGTAGTATGGGAGTTAGAGGGCAGTGTGGGGATTATCTCCTTTCCTCCTGGGATAGTGTCACACTTGGCTTGAACAGGTTGAAGTGAGGAAGCTTTAAACCAGGAGCAGTTGAGTAGGTCAAGCAAAACTTGTTCCTGGGTTTTGTGCCCTTAGGCTTTGCTGTTGGCTGAGTGACTGCTATAGAATAACTGTGTTGGGAGAGCAGTGGAAAATCTCCTGGAACCACCAGTTCCCTCATTTTGTGTTCACAGAAAGGACTGCCAGACAGGCCCCTGATCTTTTTCTTCTTCCTCACATCCTCTTGTGTGGGAACTGTCCCAGCAAGACCTCTGATACTCAGCCCAGAAAGCCACTGCTAGCGAGAGCATTTGGTGCTTTCATAAATGTTTCACATTCCTAGAGACCCTGGGGAGAGGACAGATGAGATCTCAGCAGGAGCAGCATCTCCAAACTCCCTTTCCCAGGCAGTTCCCCTAGGCTGAGTTACAGGCTGCCCATGTTGAACAAAGAGGCACAGCCCAGTGCATGCAGCAGGAGGGGGTTTGCCAGCAGGGATGCACAGCTTCAGTTCCAGAAGAGCCTTTCCTTGCAGCAGTGCAGCTAGGTGCTCGGCTCAAAGCTGGGTCCCAAAATCTGTGTGGAGCTGCTAGTTCCCTCCCAGGTATGCTTTTAAGGGCAGAGGGAGCATTCTGAAACAGCTCACAGCGAGATGCCAGCAGCTGGCAGTGGGTGTTGGGGCAGCATGTGCTGGCAGCCTCACCCACACTGAGGCCATGGAGGAGCAAAAGGAGGTGGGAGTGCAATACATGATTCTGTGCAATTTTGGTGCTGCTGTGAAGCCCAGAGCCTTGCCATCAGTGCAGCCTGTAGAGTGAGTAGGAGCACACTGAATCTTCTGCCTGAAGGGCTTGGAGAAGAAAAGCATGACCTTTCCAGCCACACATGAGCACTTCTTGCCGCATATCCATGACTCAAAGTCTTCTGAGCAAGAATGAATCAATTTTTTTTTTGATCTGGGGACAGTGATGAAGTGCTGCACAACCTCTACATGTTCAAAGGCAGGGAAATGGCTTGCAGTTTTTTTAAGTGTAATTTCAGTCCTTTTAAAACACTCTGCCTTGCACACTTTTGTCATAGTTACCAAAGCAAATAAACTTCCAGGTGTAGGGCACTCATGGTGATCTATTTAAAAAGATGATGATGATTGCCATTTTATTCTCAGAGCAAGAAAGGAATCAGTGAGCATTATGTTTAGGATCATATTCTGTATTTTCTTATTTCCTCTTTTATTTGATATTCCTTTTAATTCTTGTCTCATTGTGTTCCTTCTGCTTTATTTTTCTCTTTATAGCTTAAGTGATACCCATGTTCAGAAACATAGTACGTTTTATTATTCAAAAAATCATAGAATCCTTAGAGTTGTAAGGGACCTCTGAAGGCCATCTAGTCCAACTCCCCTGCAATGAACAGGGACACCCATAGTTAGATCAGATTGCCCAGGGCCTGATCCAGCCTCACCTTGTAAGTCTCCAGGGACGGGACTTCAACCACAGCACTGGGCAACCTGTTCCAGTGCTTCACCACCCTCACTGTAAAATATTTTTTCCTTATATCTAACCTAATCTACCCTCCCTGAGACTGAAACTGTTTCCCCTTGCTCTACCACCACAGACCCTGCTAAAGAGTCTGTACCCTTCTTTCCTGTAGCTCCCCTTTAGATACTGAAAGGCCGCTATCAGGTCACCTCGCAGCCTTCTCTTCTCCAGGCTGAAGAGCCCCAGCTCTCTTAGCCTCTCCTCCTAGGAGAGGTGTTCCATTCTGTGGAACATTTTGGTGGCCCTTCTCTGGATGCACTCCAACAGGTCTAAGTCTCTCCTGTACTGAGGACTCCCCATCTGGATGCAGTACTCCAGGTGAGTCTTCACCAGCGCAGAGTAGAGGGACAGGATCACCACCCTCAGCCTGCTGGCCACACTTCTTCTGATGCAGCCTAGGATATGGTTGGCTTTCTGGGCTGCAAGGGCACATTGCTGGCTCAAGTCCAGCTTCCCATCCACCAGTACCCTTAGATCTTTTTTGGCAGAGCTCAGTCCTTTCATCTCCCAGCACATATTGGTAATGGGAGTTGCCTTGACCCAGGTGCAAGATCTTGTATTTGGATTTGTTGAACCTCATGAGGTTCACCTAGGCCCACTGCTCAAGCCTGTCTAGGTCCTTCTGGGTGGCATCTCATCCCTCTGGTGTGTCAACCACACCTCACAGCTTGGTGTCATCAGCAAACTTGCTGAGAGTGTGCTCGACCCCACTATTGATATAATTGATGAAGATATTAAAGAGTATCAGCCCCAGCACCAACCCCTGGGGGACACCACTCATCGCCGATCTCCATCCAGACATTGTGCCATTGATCACCACTCTCTGGACTTGATTTTTATTTTTATTATTATGAGGGCTTGGATTGAGGTTATGTGTATATATATTTCTATCCAAAAACGTATCTACCCTACATCAGTTTCTGTCATTTATCTTATCCCTCAGCCTTTACATCCAAAAGATCACTGTTGTACTGCAAAAACCCACTGTCCAACTTCTAGCACATACCATAATTAATTCTCTACCATAATTAGCAACAGACTCAAGAAAAATCTCCACTCTGAATACTGCTGTGTTATCATCCAAATATTCCAGTTTTCTTCTGTTTTTCTGACATGGTCGGGCCAGACCATGAGTCCAAATGACTTTAATACTAGGGTGGGTAACATTTCTACCTGAGATGATTAAATCTTTGAGGATTAGAATTTCCCTGTGTTCAAGGAAAAGGTTGAATGTCTGTAAAACCTGATAAAAATTGATAAACAGAGCTGAGCTGTCACGTTTGCCTTTCTCTCAAAAAGACACTGTTACTTCAGTCAACACCTCAGATATCTGGGTGTTGTAGCTATTAGAGGATGGCTGAGCACTCACATAGGTGAGCACTGTACCCTCTCCACCCCCTGAATGACCCTATGTGACTTCTTGTACAACTGATATGGTTAGCTGAGCAGTCATGATACAGAAACAGGGAGTTTTGCAAGGCTATTTGAGCTAAATAGCACCTTGGCAGTTGTCTGTTTCTGTGAAGCTCTGACTGAAGCCTTTTCATTCATTTTATCTTAGCAAGCGCTCAAGCCCACAGAGTTGTTCTTCCACAAGGGCTTGAATGTAGCCTCTGTAGTTTACATTCATCTTCCTCTGAGAAGCCTTTGAAAGCTGTGGGCCCAGCAACACAAGCCTGTAAGAGGAGCGGGGTCAGGTTCCTCTTTCCGTGGGTTCACAGTATGGGCAGAGTCCCATTGCTGGCAGTGCTGTGAATCAGGACACAGGGTCTGATGTTAGTGAGATGCATAAAGACATCATCATTCACAGCCCAGCAAGGTCTGGCTACAGTTCTTGTTTGATAAGACGGCAATGAATGATTAGGACAGAATCAGTCTCTCCAGAAGCATCATTCCAGTGTCTCAAAATTTACAAATACTTACCTGTTTCAGCTTATATAAATGCTCACAGAACTGGCTTTTGGGTGTTGTAAAGTGTTATATTAAATGTACACACTCAGTATAACAGAAGGGAATGAATTCTGTGGTTAGACAATGAAGCATCCATTAGGAAATCTTAACTGAGGTACTGACTAGCTTTCCAGGTTTAAATTACATCGGTGTTAATGCCTTCTCTTTATGCTATAATGATGTGTTGGGTTTTCTTTTTAGTCTTTTGTTACTGTGGCAAATAGATAAACGGGTGTCAGAGTAATTTAAAAATCAAATTGCAAAAGGGAGTGAGACGCTTCTATTCTTAAAATAGCATTTTCTTTTGAAGCTGTTGATCAAGATGTGTTTATCCAGAAGAGGATGGGGGAGAGGCAAGGAACACTGCCTCCTTTGAAGATAGCTCCCTTGACCATGACAAAGAATAAAGTCTGCTCTGGAAACATTTCTCCTGTCATGTGAATTTTCTGCACCACCATGACCGGTTTGGCTTAGACAAGAATCACTCAACACTCAAAGCAGACCAGTTCTCCTTCTACAAGCACATGGCTGATATCCAAGTTTGGGTGAGAAAGTCAGAAACACTCCATTAGAACTTTCTTGGTTGTGTAGAAAATGTCTCACTTTTTTCATCAGAGGGGCATGGAGGTCACCATAGGCCTTGGCGGAGCTGCAAGCAGTTTTCTACCCACCAATGAGAAAAGACCATTTCTTCTACATCTAGCCTGGCCTTGAATACTTCCAGGGATTGGAGAGCCAAAGCCTCTCTGGGCAGCCTGTTCCAGTACCTCACCACCCTCACTGTAAAGATTTTCTTCCTTTTATCTATTGTAAACCTATCCTTCTTTAGTTTAAAGTCATGACTGCTGGTTCTATCACTAGACTCCCTATTAAAGAATCACTGTCTAGAATTCTTGTGGGTACTAGAAGGACACATGTACGACAGTGTGGTATCTTGCTGCTCCCTCTCCAGATCACTCTTCTTTTCTGGCTGGTGTTATGGACTAGGCCATTGATAGCCATGCAATTGGATAATTCACATAGGATTTTTGGCAGAATAGCCAGCTCAGAAGGTGAACCAAACAGAAGATACAGAGGAACACAAGAGATGGGAATGTTTTTCCCTGGGAATGGCCTAAGGCAGCCTGTTAGCCAAAGCAGATGTCTGCATCTAAGGTTATTTTTCAGAGCCCCTTTCAAATCAGCAGAGAGAAATCATCTGTTTACTAGACATATCTGAAGTTAGATGAGATTAATCCTGTTTCTTTAGTCTCTGTCATAATCCATGACTGTTGACATGCTACAGTAGCTATCAATTGTAGAGCTAGATAAAATGTCTGAAAAGCAGGTATTATTAACCATACAACTGAAAACTTACAACAAAATAAAGTATTTAGGAAAATGGTGGAGTTTCTGGTATAATCCTGGTATGCAAATAGAACCTGGGAGCAAAAGGACATAGTTCAGAGAAGATACAGCCTCAGTATTTAATAACAGGCAAAATTCACTCATCTTGCTTAGCTTAATCAGAATCATAGAATCCTTAGAGTTGGAACAGACCTTTAGAGGTCATCTAGTTCAACTCCTCTGCAATGAACAGGGACATGCACAGCTAAATCAGGCTAAGATGCAGGTCCTATGAAAACAGCTATTTCAGAAAGTCATTACTTGTTATTTTGATCAAATGTTTCATGGAAACTGATTTAATACTCTATAGTAGTAAGACTAAGCATAGCAGTCTAGCTCCAAGTCCTAGCTCTGCTGCAGATTACATGAGCAAGAATGGGCCAGTCACAGGCTTGAAACTTGACAATGAGAAAGCAATGCCAAATGTATACAAGTTTATGCCATTAACTTCTGTCAAGTAACTTGAACATGTTTAATGAAAGATGGTAAAAATGGAAAACTCAGAAAATAATTATCTAGCAGCTTCCTATGAATACCCTCTCCCATTTATACCAGGAAACCACATAAGGAATATACATACTCACAAGGAACATTGTATGGACATTTTCAGTTTTATCAGTTCTTTGAATTTCTTTATTTCATGGGAGTATATATCAAGGTTTTCCTAATCAAAAACAAGAAAAATCAGTCATAAATGTGCAGACAATCTGATGTGTACATGCCTGTTCTCTACATAGCAACATTATTAAGGAATTCCACACACAAACAAAAAATAAATGAACGCCCAGGAAGAGAGAATAGGAACGTGATTCTGGCACACATGATTTGTAACAAGAATTGCTGCTCTAAACTGGGGTTTACATGTGGAGATTAAGTACTTGCTTAGATACAAAACTGTGTGTATTAATCACAGACTAATAACCCAACAGTGTGGCAGAATCAAGAAAAAAGAAATACCTTCCTAGCGGTTTTAAAAATTAAAATCATGCAGGCATATGAGAGGTGCTATAGTAAGTACTGTGGAGAATTCCAATTTCATTTGATATCAAGGTGGGCTGAGCTATTTCTAGGTCAAAATATTAATGAATACAAAGTGTCCAGGTGCAGAAGACAGCTCCAATAGTTAATGTATATCATGATAGTAAAATGAAAAGGAGAAGCAAAGGAATTACGGTACTTCTCATGTAGATTTATTAAGCATTTGTGCTACTTCACTGAGGACTCTTTCCCAGTTTTTGTTTTTTGTTACAACAAATCTATTTCTTCCACCAGGGTGTTACTTTATTGCGCACCAGAGGAGGGAGATACACGCACACAAACCTTCTGAGAAATACATTTACAGGAAATAGAAAACACACAAGTGTCTTTCTGCCCCACTGTCTCTATGTGCAGAGTAAGCCCTTACTCTCTTTCACACCCGTTAAGTACTTTAGCTCAGGATTAATTTGGTGCTAACTATTGAAAATGTTATGTAATGATCATGAAATGGCCTTCACCAGGCGCTGCCGTGTGTGAGTTTCCTATGAGGAAATCATAGCGTCGTGCAATAATGACAATCACTGCTGTTCTATGAAGTCCATCTTTTTAATTGCTTTGCTGGCAGATGGATTCTGCTCAGGATCTCATTTCCTTACTGCAGGCTGCCTTTGTTTTTTCACACATTTTAATCACATAATTCAGTATGGTTTTCAGATAAATCACACTATGTACACATGTGCACCTCTGATCTCATGGCCTTTTTTTTCTGCAACATTGGGGTTGCTCCATACTGGTAATGTAGTCCTTTATAACGTAAAAGAACTCACTAGAATAGGAAACAGATTTTACACAGTTAAGGAATGCCATTTTAGCTTTGACATAGTGGATAAACTTCTACTTCCTTCTAATCAAAGTGAACATCCCTCCTTTCTCTCCGTCCTCCTTAGCATGTGAAAGAAATAAAAGGTTGACAGTCAGGCTCTCCATTTAGATGAAAGATTCAAGCTGTCTTCTGAAATAGTTTTCAAGTAAGAGCATCTGCAAACATTTGGAAAAATGATTTCCTCTGTTCAGTAAGGAAAAGATAAGATGATCCAACATTATGGCCTCATATGGAGTATATGGAAAATTCAAAGGCTTTTAAAAGAATCCATGACCTGAAAACTTAATGTGTTATTTATGTGGTATATATAGTTCAGCCTTAATATAATATAATTCAGCCTTATGGTTCAGTCTGAATTGGTCTTTGCTGGAACAACTTACTTAAATCACTTTCAGGTACCTGTCTCTGTGGGATAGGGAACCCATATTGATTTGTGGTTTTGTTGCTTCAGTGTCTGATCCCCTGAAGATTTTCTGTCCTTCTTTGCATTGTAACAGAAGGTTGCTTTGAAGATGCAGATGTTCTTTGTGTGTTTCACTCTTCACAGTGAAATTTTCCATGTTCTCAGCACCAAGGTTGTTGCCAAGCGGATGTCTGAGTTTCTTCTGAGGCTTTGAAGGAACTTTTCTTCACATAGTTGTCCTGTCCATACACAGGACTCACCAAGCCACATCAAGTGGGCTCTGCTTTAGGAGCAAATTAACTTATGAGTTGCCATTTTAGTTCTCTGGGGAATGAGATTTCTGCTGTAATACAGAGGCATCCCTTCCTACAGTTAGTGTTATCAGGGAGATTCAATGTTCGCTAAACAAAATCAGCACATGCTGATGTTGCAAAAAGGGCACAGTACTTCAGCTTTTGTTCAGAGTCACCACAGCCAATCTGCCTATCCTCTCAGTTGATATTTGCAAGCACAACTGTAACCTGGCCAATGGGCTGTAGATGATATTTGTTTTGATCCAAGGGAGTACTCCTTTGAAATCTAAGTTTTTTTCTTAACAGAGTATCACTGTTGAAATCTAAATTAACCTGATCCAATTGCCAAGACTTCCTCCTTGCAGAAAGAGGTTAATTAAGGAGCAGTCCCTTCTCCTGAGCAGATTCTGCTTTGCAAGAATGAATAACAACATGAGTTGGAGACTACACTACATAATGCCATTAGGTTTATTATTGCCCTTCTACAGCTTGCAATAAAGAAGAGTGTTGCAGTCAATGAATGAAGTGGTCACAATGCTGCAATGAAAACCAGAGTGAGATATAAAATACAAGTTCTATGCCTGAGTCACATATTGGCAGGAGAAGGCACCGTATCTTTTGAGGAAAGGAAATGGGATCACCTCTCCCTTCCAGTGCCAAGGAATGTTTACGTCACATGACTCTGGAAGTTTCCTACCAAAACTCTTTAAGAGTGTTACATGGGAGCAGAGAGGAAGTTAATGAAGGTGCTAGTACCCAGGAAGAGAGAGACTGTTTGACCTGTTTGACTTAGCCAGAAATTTGAGACACTTCTCTGCAGATTCCTGGCTACAGTAGGTTATATGTATTGTTATGAAAAAAGCCACAGATGGGTCCACTTCCAAATATTATGCTATTTTGTCCCATACAGTCATACTGACAGTTCAGTGTTGTGTAGCTGAGAGATGTAGAATGTTTTCCTCTCTCAAGCATTAAACTGGTGCTTGACTGAAAATAAATTCAGCTAAGCCCAAAAGGTGGTAACAATATATATGCCTTTCTTTTTGTTCCTTTTTCCTTGGTTATATACCCAGTTTTAAAGCAAAACAGACACACATTCCCATCACATTACAATTTCTTCTATTTTCTTGTATTCTATTTCCTGGTCAATCAGACCTCACTTGTTTTACTTTTGCCCTTTAAACTCGTCAGGACACAGAATATCACTTTTCAGCTTGTACGATGTGAAAAAATGCATCTTTCAATGTTACTGTAATATAAGTGTGTCTTTGTGATCACAGTGGCTGTAGTTACAGAAGAATGGAAATCATAATTTCTCAAAGCTCCTGTTCAAGGCTGTAAGATGATTGCTAGCTAATAAGAGAAACACATTTATTTCAAGGCAAGTTAGTGTATCATGAGGCTTTATATCTTCATTTGGAGTAGCTAGGTTTGTTGGAAACAAGACACCATCGACAGATGGAGCATGGGTCTATGTGCTTATTCTCTGATGCAAAATGCATGTAGAAAGCCTCAAGAGTTCTGGGTCCCCAAGGATGAGACTAGAGAGTTAGTGGGACATAGTTTGTAAGAAGGCAGACTGATGCATTCAAATAGCAAGTATTCTCATGCATGCTTTCTCCATTAGAAAAGGCCATGCTTTGCCAACCAGAGAACAGGCGTGGCTTTTAGAGAGCTATAAAAGATCTTCTTGCCTTTGAGATACATTCATTTGTATTCTGGCTTGTGTTTGTGTGCTTGAAACTCACTCTATTCTTCCTTCTTTTATCACCCTCAATACTGTGACATTGCAGATTTGTTGAGTCAGACATCAGCAATCCTCTCACTCTGTGCAGCTGCTTCAGAGCAGCACAGTGATGAATGCAATGTGGGGGATTTACCTGTGTTTTCTGGGTTGTGAAATAAGAAATATCACTTATAGAGCTCTCTTGATACTGCTTTCTTGCCTTCTCTTTGATGATGAGTTGCGTAGCCATATAAGTAAGTGATAAAATGAAAAATAAACTCTGATAATACCAAGGCTGTGATGGCCAGATATGTCCCAAGTAGTAAATACAAGGCCCATCAGAAAGGATGCAAAATGTGTGGAAGGAAGAAAATAAGAACATGTTTTTGTTTTGGTCCCAGCCCTTACAACTTCACATTTGTTTTGTTAATACTTTCTTTTCCATGCCTTTCAGTGCTGAAGTTTGCTGAGGAATGGACCAAGGATCTAACACCTTCTAAATTTAACAGGCATTTTTACTACAATATATACATAGCCGTATGTATTTATTAATTTGTTGGTCACGTCTTTATTCTTGCTATATACTAATGTGCTTGTGATCTGTGCAAGAATAAGTTGCAGATAAATGTAATCTTGGTATGCAAAGCAAGTTCCATGGTTTACAAAAGGAACGTATGCCTGGGATGCTCTGTCTATTCCCAGGCAGTCTTCATGAGGGATTAAACTTATTGGTCTGAACCTGCTCTCAATCCAGGTGCATCACCTTAATTTGCCTCCTTGCTCTGAAATGAGTTATATTCCTGATCTTTCCTGAAGAGTGGTGGGAACAGATGATCTTCACAACAATCCAGCCTTATGGATCTTTGGCTTTCTGCTGCCTTCAGTTTACCCTGCTCCCTTACCACAGCGTACTGCTGTGTTCCTTTACTTATTCACTTCCACAGCAGCAGATAAACCATCTCATTCCCAACCTCATTTCCTGGTAATCAAATGTTGTGATCCTCTGTCCAAAAACATTGGAGACAGCTTGGTTAATGGAAAGTCTGCAGGAGATGGACAACTCTGTGACCACAGAAAAGCTCACTATGAAAAAAATGAAACAACAAAACAACCTTACTATTGATCAGACAGATTAGGACTTTCTGTTCCTGAGAAGCAGGCAGATCCATGCAGGACACAGACACACTTTGGCCACTGGCCATTTCTGGTGGTGCAAGACTGGGGAGGATATAAGGGCATGGACTGTTAAAAGCATTGTTGTGCTCTGCAACTAGTACCTGGGAAGCCCAGCTGCGAGGTCTGGGCTGTGGCTGAAATGCAGAAGTCAAACTGCAGCTGTGACCAGGCTGGACATTTCCTGGCTCAAATCACTAGTTCCTCTTGTTCCTGTGAGGCCAGGGCCCCACAGGATGCACACACACATGCTGTGAGTTCCAGCTTGGTGTGGTGAAGTAGGTAGAGTTCACAAACACTGTGAAGAGGCCCAAATCTCCTTTCTGCCCTCACAGCTGATGAACTTCACACACAGGGTGAATACCTCCCTGCTTGTGTTTCCCCCTTAATTTCCCTTTTTTTTTTTTTTTTCATATTAAATATCCTTAGCCAGGGACTGTGGCACATCTCTCCTATGTTGTCACAAGGATGGTTTGTGAACATCACATGTACAGCTTGTAGCCTGACATAGCACCAGCACAAGTGCTTTGCAGATGATGACCTAGCAAAGGTAAAGCATGGAGGGGCCAGACAGGGCAAGCCCCACTGGCTCCCACAGGGAGAGGAGGGACACCTGAGTGCAAGCTGGCATTCACAATGAGGTTGAGTCCCCACAGATGTGCAGTAACTATATTGGCAGCCCTTCCAACACCTGCAACATTTGTTCCATGATTTCTCAGTTTTCTGTTTCCAGTGTAAACGCTGTTTGCCTTTAGCAAGTTAAACCATTTGCTCCCCTATAGTTTTCCTCCTGCCTTGGATTCTTCAGTAGTCTGCTGTGTTTTAGCAGTCTATGCACCTGAGATCCGAAATCCAAAGGGATTATAGCATGAACTCACTCCTAAACTGAAATTGATGCTCAGATGCTAGTGCTCATGCCATTCAAACAGAGGCAACATTGGGCAAATCAGTGCCTCAGATTTCATGGGTCTTTATTTATAATATTTTTCTTGTGCTGTTAACTATCTAGACGTGTTAACCATCAGTTTGTTGACCCAGATTGCAAACCAGCATTTGTATGAGGAAAGAAGACACTCCCACAGTAGGTTGCACAGTTGTGCAACTTTCTCACCCAACTAATCATATTAACACCAGCTGGATTCCTCTCCTCAGTAAACGGACACAAGAACTTGTTTGCAAGAGCAAGGAATTAATAATTATCGACCAAGCAATCATTATGGCAGCTATCAAGAAAAAGTGAGTTTAATTTTTGTAAAGACGTCTGTTTAGTGGGGCGAGTGAATGTCATATTTTGCACTTGGGTGAGAAGAATTAGTCAGGTCCTTGGTTTGATTGGGATGTAGCTGGGGCACAATGAGAATGTAAAATGCCCTTTTGCTTGATGAAAAGCGATAGCAGAGACACAGGGAATCCATTACCTGATCTGCAGTTGAAATTGAATGGTCATCAGTGTTTTCACCACACTTAGTGCTAAAAAGGAGAGTCTTTTCAATGTATCTCAAATCCAGAGATAGTGAAAATTATAGCAAATATGAAGTCTGGAAAAACAAACAAACAAAAAAAAAAAAAAAAAACCTTTTTCTTTCAAATACATTTACTCTGAATTTATTTTGGTTCAGTTTTCCACTACATCTTATACCTCAGAGTTGATCCCAGCAAGTCAGCACACAGCCAAGTCAAACGTCATTAATCTAGATATATTTTACACCCAGTGAACATACAGTGCTTGATGTCACTTTTACGTACTGTGGGTTATTATTATTTTTTAAATGTATGTACATATTGATGGAGAGAAAAGACAGAAGCTTGATTCTGTGTTAGTATAGTTGTTTGTATGTTCATACATAAAGTATCTCTCAGTAGTTCCAGTGCAGGAGATGTCTTTTCTTTAAAGTTTGCTTAAATAGTAATGTCTCATGCCATGTATGCAGCAAGCAGCATTTAACTGTTCACTCTATCACAGACACAAACATGCAAGCACAGCAGAACCACATATTTTACAGGTTCTACACAGATGCTCACATTCATGTCATGGGTTGTGACCCAGGGCTTCCAGTTTCTGCTAGCAGTCCTCACTAGAAGCCTGAACAAAATGTTCTTCTGTAAATTGATGCACAGCAGATAGCTTTTCTTATTGCAAATCCCCATAGATCAGCAGAAGGGAAGTGAGAGGAGCGAAAATCAAATTCCATGCCGTGGGAGCTAGGCTATCTCAGTGATTTGTAAATGACCTCAACGATCTGCAGCCACTGCAGACTCTTTGTGCTGCTCAAGTCTCTGTCTCCCACTCTCATGAACTCTCTCCCAGCATAGTAAAGCTAGGGAAATCAAGGAGACTGAATTCAGTGCTGCAGATTAGTGACAGGAAGGAAACTGAATATGCATGAATTAAACAAGACCATTTGCCTTCTCTGATCTGCAGATGTTTTTCTCTCAGAAATGCAACTTCTTTTTTTGCAGGTGACACCCACACATCTCCTTCACTTACTGGCGATGATAATAAAGGAGATAAACAACTGGAGCTCATGCAGTTAGACTTAATCTTTGTATGTCATCGTCACCAAGCAAAGCCACAGCAATAGGAAAACAGAGCTGTTTTGTGCTGCTCATTTCTAACTGACATTTCCTCACAGATCAGGCTGCTCATGTAACCTGTGGACTCTTTGAACTTCATTTTGTGCCCGCTGCCTTTCACAGTGTGTCAGTGCTGTGATGCAGTGCTGAGCCGCAGTACAGATATCCTCTGCTCATATCCTGGTTCTCATTTTGCTTCTCTGCCTCAGTGGCTTGAAATCAGATTGCAGAACTTCAGCAGAAATGCAATAATTAAACAAACAAGCAAACAAACAAACACTAATAGGAACACTGATTTTAAAACCTTCTACTGCAGGTGAAATGTGTGAGTGCAAGCAACAGATCATTTAGTTAAGAAAGGAGAAAAGGCAGAAATAGGGATGTTTAAAAAATCTTTTTTTGATCAAGCATATATATGCATTATTAGTTTAATTTGAATAATCTCAGGAAATAACCACAGAACCTCCATCCTTCCAAGGACTGCTTTTATTGGAAAATCACTGGAGCTGCAGTCCAATATAATGCATTTCTCTAGCTGCTGGAGACAAGCCCTGAAGTCACTTAGCTCCACTTTTCCTACAGTCTGCCATTGAGCTGTCCTGCCTTTCCAGCCTGCTGAGGCTTATTTGGCCATTGCCCTTCAAATACCATTTGCTGCTTTTGTCTCAAGAGTTTCCTGGGGCTCAACAGTGTGCCTGAGACAGTTCATGGGACCCAGCATGGCTTTCACCATCAGTGCTGCTGGTTCCTCATTGGTGCAGAGCAGGCTGTGCTGTAAAAAGTGCTTATTAAGACAAGAAAGACCTAGGTATTTTTAATGCTGTTATTTCCAGTATATGGTCAGGGAGAAGCAGAAGTCTGTTTTGTGCAGTGCATACTGCAGCTGGTTTCTTCATTGCTGTTTCCCTGAGGGACCGTTCCAGAGTTTCACTAAAGTGGTTTTAGAGTGGTTTCTCCATTAACCCCTTTTACTTCTGCCATCTTTATTACTAAGTTGCTCCATCGCGGGACTGGACTTGAAATTAGTGTCAATGCTGTGTGTCTGCAGCAGGAAGGGTGGCTATTCCCTTGCTGCCCAGTTCTGTATCTTCATAGTTTTATGTGCTATTGTTGTTAAGAGAAAACATTGGCATTACTTTGGCATGCTGCTAATGAGAAAAAGAGCTAGCTGGGGATATTGCTCCTGAAGTCAGCATTCTGCCCCTTTGCATCAGGAGCTATGCAAAGAGAGGAACAATTACCATTCCCCAGCCAGTTTTTAGTTGGCTGGGTCAAGAAGCCCAGAAAGAAATGCAAGCACCCTACTTCGTCATTTTCACTAGCAAAGGAAAAAACAACAGCTCACATCTTGACCACTGGCGTTTGAATATTAAAATAGCCTGAGGGCTGTCACAGGCGGCAAGCATAGCAGGAAAATGAGTTCATTCTGACTCACAGCAGAGTGATCTAATTTAATGGGGCACTGACCAGGCTGTCAGGCATTAACTGAGCTACTATCCTCCTCTGCCTGGCCCACGTATGTTGCTTCAGCCTTTGCCCCCTTCCCTCCATGGCTGTGTACAGATGCAGTGCGCAGCCACTTCCTCCATTCCCTCATCCTGCGCAGATGCATGTGCTGCTCGGCGTGGGTGCACCATGCCACTGGGCTGTGATGCAGTTAGGCTGGCCAATCGCAGCCGCTTGTGCTCAGCCTGCAACATCGCTGCTGAGCACCTGCTGTGGCAGCACCATGGCCTCTTGCTGCAGCCTCATGCTGGGCACAAGGTAGGGGGCTGCACACTCCAGGTATGTGCGCCCAGGTCCAGGGGCACAGCTCCTGCAGGCAGTGCTAAGTGCCGCTGTGCTGAGTGAGCCGGCTCCTTCACAGCACGAGCAGAGGAGTCTGGATGGAAGCTTCCTTCTGGCTCTGGGATATTTCATTTGGCAACCTGATCTCTTTTCTGTCAGGTGCCTCAGTATGTCATTTCTTAAGTGTCTTTCTTTGAGAATTTTGTAGAAAGGACATTTGATCCTCCTACTAGATTGAAACCAACCATGATGTTAATTTCCATACAAACGTACTGGTACAATTTGCTTGTTCTCCCCTTCAGTTCTGCTGGTTATGCAGTGATCCTTCCTGTCTGAAAAAGCAGAGTTGTTCCAGCCCGTGAGAACATTTCAACCTGATCCAGAATAGTTCCCTTGAAGGAACAGAAGAACAGTGAGGAGAAGGAATGATGTGGCCACAAAATGTTATAAAGGCTAGGAAGACGGTGACATTTGAAAATTCCTGGTCATTTCATTGGTCAAATAAATCAGAGAGAACCAGCTCCCAAAACCTGAGGTGATCCTGGAATGTTTATGAGACCTGAAATGAGAGTTGTGTTTTGCTTTTATTAACAAACAGGAGAACAAAGAACCTTTGCCCTGCTCCTGGAAATACAGTAAAAAAGAAATAACAAATTGTGAATGTGAGACCATTCAACTTTTTGTCTCTTTGCAAATGGGTTTGTACAAAATTGGCAGCCTCCAAACACTTTGTCAGCCAAATTGGCCACACCAGGCTATCTGCATGCCCCTAAGGCTGGAATAGCAACATGCTGCAATGCTATGCTCTAACAAAAGTGCCTCATTTTGAACAACAATCCATTTGCATCAAGATAAGTAGCTAGTCATGTTTCCCTCTCACAGACCCTTACAGACACCAACTTTGGCTACAGATTACTGCCTAATACCGTTTTTAGTGCTTTCCCACTCTTTATTGGACGGTAACAAAGCTGTCATTTTACTCATTAACCTAACCTGTTTTCTGGTTAGTGTGAGTGACTAACAAAATTGTCTTGGTCTGTGATTCATCTCGAATAAACTGTTTTCCAGTCACACAGAAAAGGCCTTGCTGAAAGCGGAAAGATTTGATCTTTAGCTCTGCAGATTCACTTCTGTGCTCCTGAAACTCAAACTTTTCTTACCCAGCATCAAACATATCACCAATAGTTGAAGTTGCTTCTGCTGTCAGGGCAGGTATACAAGCACAATGAACTTGGCAAAAGGCAAAAGCCTGCTGTGCACAGGAAATGTAACGTGCTGAAATTGAAAGACCCTGTGGGAAGCACGTGATGTGTGGGATTCCCACGTGGCTGTTTGGCATGACTGAAAAACTGAAGATGATGGGAAAATCAAAGAAAGGAAAGACTCCAAATCCTTAAAACAGAAGACAAGAGTGTATCAAATCCCCACAAAGCTCCAGTCTCCTGTGGCAACTCCTTACCCAACAGTGAAGAGGAATGTGGCATACAAGGCAGCCTGTGAAGCCAGTAAGTAGCCACAGCTGCATGTGGAGGGTTGCACGATGATGTCAGAGATTAATAAGTTGGATGGGTTTCTGAAATGCTGTGTCTGGCATAAAAATGAAAGTAAAAGAGATGATATGCAAAGGAGGATGATGTGCTATTGTTTGACAGATATACAGGGGTCACGTTTACAGCCATAGAAGAAAGAAGAGGCATTTTGAAACATCTGGTACAAGAGGAGGATATTGGAATTCAGGAGATTCAAATCAGAAGGGTTGCCCAAGACTTTTGGCTTCAGTAAACCTGACAACTGCTGCAATGTAGGTTCAAGATACTTGTAAAGATAGCACAGGCTTCCTCCTGGGGCTCCTAGGGGCTTGGCTGCTGGAAGTGAAGCGCAGCCAGACCATTGGTTTGTGCTGCCCTGGAGACGTGCAGAACAGGAATCAGTGTGCAGGGGCTGGAGCTGCGCAACCCTTGGTTGACCCCTTGCAACATATGTTGATTGCTGTTCAGCTACAATGACTGCAATTCAGATGCTCACTTGACACTGAGATCCAAACATGGAGGATAGGGGGATGAAAAATTAAACCACTGCTCAGCAGGATGATATTTGCATTTGTATTAAGCCCTCTCTGCAAGGCAGAAAACCCTACTGATCTCTCACTGCCCTCCATGAGGGCCAGTTTCCAAGTTCAGCAGCAGCAGAGGGAAGATTCTCTTTACATCATCCTGTAAACAGCATACAGACCCCAAAGGCAGGGTCAGGGAGAGCCAGAACTGTCCTGGCACGTTATTCAGTGCCTGAGACCAGATGGAATAAATTAGGATTGCTCTGTTTGTCATATATGCTAATCCACGTATGCAGAGCCAGACTTAAGGCTTAACTGGCTTGCTTCTCTGCAAACCATTTCTCTCAGTCCCTCACATTAATGGATAAAAGGTATTTACTGGTATCTCATCTCCAACAGGCTGCAATCATATCACAGCAGTGCTTTAAAATAGTGATAGTGTTCGTTTTAACATAGGGCTTAGGCTTTTCCTGTCCCGGTTCACCTCGTTTTTTTCATTATTTACTTAGGATGTTTCCGTTTCTCCCTTTCTTTTTGGTCAATCAGTAGAACTGATATTTGTCCCACATGTTCCAGGTCTTACCTTCCAGAGTCATGTCTTGGGAGCTTTAAATATGGAGATTACAAAAGTGTTAGGGGAAGGAAAACAAATTATTCCACATTTGCTTTAGAAAGTAATAATTTCCACTGACTAGCCTCAGGCCCACTGCATTTATTCAAGATTTAATTTACCATATCCACTTAATAATTTTAAAGGAAGATTGCAAAACATATAATAAAACTCTAAGGTGTGTAGATCTGAATCAGATACATCTGCATGTAAAAATATACATACCCAGTTTAAATGAAGAACATTGACCCTGATTTATGTTTTCAGCATACATGCAAAATCTCACCTTACATTTGCACTGGAAGATGTGATTTTTCACACTGCATCACAGTCTGAGCACTTGTTAATGTTGCATTACACAACAGGGGTACCATGGATAGTGTTGAGCCAGGCAAGACAAAGCTGTGCCTTGGCAGAGGGCTGTGCCTGCCTGCAGCTCCCTTCAAAGAGCATGAAGGGAGGTGGCGAGGCACTGGCATCCTGCTGCCAGAGCTAGCGAGGAGGGACAATCCAGGACTGTTCAGGGACTTGTGTGGTTCCTGCTTGGCTGCTTCCTCTCCACCCCTGTACATGCTCCTCACTGCCACGGCTGCAGTGCAAAGGCACAGGGAGGGGCAGTCTCAGAGCCTGCTGGGTCTGAGACTGCAGTCCTGTACCAAACACTCAGCACTGCCTGCTGGCAGTGGGCATCTAGGCCTCTCTTGCCAGTGCCACCACAGGCTGCACAGCTGGCCCAGTGCAGCTCTGCTGGGTGGGCCTTGGATGTTGCCAAGGCCAGCCATGCAGCCTGCAGTGTCACCCAGAGCCTCCTTGGCAGAGTTACACCCATCTGGGGACAGCAAGAACCTGACTGCAGCACCTGCTAGGAGCATGGTTTGTGGTAATGTGACTGTGCATGAATGGCCTGGGGCCTGGTCAGCAAACTCAAGTAAAACTTCCAATTTGGAAGTGCCGATAGCTTTACTTAAGATATCAAAGCAGGTTGTTGCCATGCTTCCACATCTCTATTTTTGTCATCTCCCCTCAAAGAGAGAAAGAATCTTCTCATCTCAATTTGGAGGAAAGTAAATGTTGAACAATCCCAATTTTATTTCGAAGTGGGAATATGGATTTATTTTTCATTTAATTGTTTGTTCAGTAATCCCTATAAAATACATCTCATCCTCTCTGTATAAAAAAGGATCTTATGCTAAGACACCCCCAATTACAGTTCAGGATGCCTTGTTAATGTAAACATGCTTAATTAATGGAATGAAGCAAGCTTTTGTTGAAGACTTTACCCTACTCCAGAACAGAGCATCCCAGAAGAACATATTTAGATAGAAAGTAACCTTCAGTCAGCACGAAGTTCAAAGTGCCTAGAGCAGTCCCTGCAGGCAGCTGAGCAGATGCCGGCCCTGGTCACAGTGACAGGACCTGAGGACACTCTCACACCCAAAACATTGCTTGCTGATGGGAAAAAAGTTCAAGTGATCTTTAGTTGCTCATAACTGAACCCTGATTTTCAAAGGAGCTCTGGTACAACATAGGTGCCAGAAGAAGTGGATTAATATTCAGAAGGACTCAGAGAAGTACCTTATGGATAGAAACAAAAATTCACAAATGATGGTAAAGCTTTCCTCCAAATTTGACAGTGGTGTCTTCTAATGCTCATCATATGACTTTGTGTTGTCTTGCTGTAGGCAGACATAGGAACTGGGGCTTTTCATGATCGCAGCAAATCTTTCTCACAGTCCTACTTGTCTTGATTTTTTCTTCAGGTGGATTGGTTTCTCACTCTGTAGAGTAGCTCAGTTATGACTTCAAATGCTCTTCACAAACCCGAAGTGAACAATCTAAGGACTCACATGCTGAATGCTTAGTAACTTTCTTTCAATCTTGGTTTGCCCTGACAGCCCACTTGCGCTATAACCTAGTTGCTCGGCTATGTTCTGACTGATTTTTCCATCTCTTTCAGACATTTGTCTCAAACTTCAAACTGTGCTCTGGGCTCAGAGGGAAGGGTTGTTTTGTTTTTCTTCATTTTTCCATATTTAACAGCAACAATGGTTTCTGAGGATTAGACATGCAGGAAAAGAAATTACAGGCTAAATCTAAGACAGCGGTTGTTGGGAAAGGTCAGAAGTTCTCGTTCTGGTACAGATTCCCCCAACAGCTCAAAAAACCCACACACGTTAGGAGGAGACTAGCTCTGAGGTCCAGTGCCATCCTTCTCTCTTACCCACTGACAACTCTCAACACAAGTTACATCACATTTTCAGCCATCATGGAAAACAATCCTTTTTTTTTTTCTTTTTCCCCCTTTTTTATGTTCATTTTTATCTTTTATCTTTGAATAATATTGAAGTTTAGCCAATACTTGCTGCGATGTAGGTATCCATGGTCAATAATAACAAACATGATGAGGAAATGTCGGGCTGTCCTGCCATGTCCAAGAGCAGGTGACTGCCTAGAAGCACACGACGATAGTGGTGTTCAGCTGGTGGGTATCATGGCTGCCAGGAGCGATACGCAGTGTAGTCTCGTGTTGGTGCATAGGATGGGTAGCCCTTGTTCTTTTGGTGAGGTGGATGCCGGGGGGTCATATTCATGTAGTCACTCTGACGGTACCTGTTCCTCTTGGATTTTTGCTGTGGGAGAAGGATGAGAGAAGCGTGAAACCATTTCTGCAATTAGTCTGTTCTACCTGTGGTGAACATTCTAAAAGGGGAAAAGAAGAAGGGTAATAAAGCAGAGAGCTTTTGAGTGTTAATAAGATGTGAGAAATGTTAATAATGCATTTGATTTTTTCTTCTTTGAATTAACAAATCATCTCACCCAGCCTTCAGACGCAGCAGCTGCTGGCAGTCCTGGTCCTGGGTTGGTTCAGGGAAGCAGACATATTTATAAGAAAGCCTCCAGTTTGAAAACAGTTACAAAAGAACATACGTTCTCATAAAATAATCCATAGAATCTGCCCAACCTGAATGCAAGTCAAAGTCTTCAGCTTATCTGCTGGGAGATGGAGTGTCAGTTCTCCAGGTGAAGGGATGCTGCAGACCATGGATACAAACTGATCTCTCTCACCACAAGTTCTCAGCAATTGATTGACTCAGCAGAAGCAATACAGCCTTGAGCAGTGAAGACTGCCCTCATTTATTAGGAAGGAAAAGAAATTGGCTTAACTGGAAAAGAATAAGAGCATAAGGCAATACTCCTAGGTTGCTCTGAAAGTAATGCCTCCTGTTTATTTCCATGAAAGCTGCAGCACATAAAAATAGCACAATAGCACTATTTCATAGAGCAAATTCTCAGCTGCAAAATGCTATTTTTCAACACAGTCACCACTGTTAGCACTAGTGGAGGTGACACACTGTTTCACAGATGGCGTTATTGTTAGGAAAATGTTGCCCACACAGTTCATCTTTTATTGGCCTGAACAGATGGAAGTCAGAAGGCATCAAAACTGGACTATACAAGTGGGTGTGGTAGGACAGTCCAGCTAAGACAGGAAATGTGCTCTACAGTCTTCAAACTGGTAAGGGGCCTGGTGTTATTTTGTTGCAAGAGAAAGGTTGTCTTCTCTGTCCTCCTGACTCTGGAAGCTCCACTCTACAGCTTAGTCAGTGCTGTGATGAGAGGTCTGAGTTGATGGTTTGTCTGGGTTCCAGGAAATCCAGAGGATCACCTCTCTCCTACCCTAAAAGACAATGCACATCACTTTACCTGCTGAGAGCTGTGTCTTGAACTTTTTATTCTATGGAAAATTCACGTCTCCGCTCAACAAACTGCTGTTTTGACTTCAGCTCATAGCAGTGTCATCATATCTCATCACCGGTAATGAAGTGATCCAGAAAGCTGCCACCTTCAGCCTCGTATTACTTCAGTAGATCCTGACAAACTTGCACAGTGTTATTTCTATTCCTGTGTGACCATTTGTGGGACCCACCTGGTGCAAACTTTGCAATATTCCAGCATAACCACCATTGTTTCCAATGCACTGAAGTTAATACTCAGCTCCGTACACAATTCCCTGATTGTAATCCACCAAATTTGTGCAGGTGAGCTGATCAAAATGCTTTTTGTTTTGTAGTGTGACAGCTGTGTATTGCTGTCCGGAACATAACTTGTCTTTCATGTCACTGTATCCTCTGCTGAAACTCACCACCTTCCAGTGCTCACATCCACTGTTTGGTCTCCAGAAACGTTCAGCAAACATCAATGAATGTCAATGGGTACCATTTTTTCCCCATGGAGGAGTTCAACGACACACCTTTGCTTCATACACACTTCCATGTCAGATTCCATTTTGCTAGACTTCCCCTCTGCTGCCATCTGTCACACGGCAACAAAATGAAATGGAATATTGTCGGGAACATTCAGCCTCTACTGCCATACCACAAACATCCGCCTCTGATGTTGTGGGCCAACATAATAAAATAGGAGGCATTACTTTTGGAGCAGCTCTTGTGTATCATGGTTTGCCTACCACTTAGAGTAGAAATGCATAATATGCATGCTGTTCTGGGCATTCCTTCGAGGGGCAGAAGAACCAGAGCTGCTGTTAATCTTTCAACTGTCTCATTAACCGAGCCTTAAAAATCTCACTTCCAATGTTGAATCCCTGCATCATAGTGCCCCTGTGAGACATGGGAAGCATCCCTTTCAGGAACAAGAGTAACAGAAAGCAGGTGAAATCATTTGCCTATAATCACAGAGGAAGTTTGTGGCTACAGCAGTGTATGAACCTGTGGTTCCTGCAGGCTGTGCATGAGGTTATTGTTCTTGCGTAGATTAAGGCCTTCTTACAGGAACTAAGTAAAATGCTTTCATTCTTT
Organism: Aquila spilogaster; assembly: GCA_024606505.1. Classification (NCBI taxonomy): domain Eukaryota; kingdom Metazoa; phylum Chordata; class Aves; order Accipitriformes; family Accipitridae; genus Aquila; species Aquila spilogaster. The sequence continues at coordinate 32,447,128 of JANHGO010000071.1, forward strand.
TTCCTTAATGCTGATTATAACTTTTCTTACAATCTTCTTTTAACTGAAATTTCCTACATACGTATACATACATACTATATGAATATACTGCATTTAGCACAATATGCATGTGATGCTGTGGTACTGGGGAAGGCTTGCATCAGAAATCTAACGGCTATACATGTAGAGTGAGGAGGTTAATTTCTATGAGACACTTTAAGTTTTTTGATGTTAATGTTGTACATATGCAAGGGGTTGAATTGGAAATCATGTGCTACTTAAGCTATGCAGTGCAGTTGGTGCATTTAATCATAAGATAGAAAAGTTGTCTGTGCTTATCTCCATACTAAAACTTTCAATTCTTCTATTAAATTCTAAGAGGTAATTTCACATGAGAGAAATACGTTCTGCTAGCATGAGTGAGTTCTGGATTGTTCCAGGATGAAATACAGCTGCTTCTGGAGAGGAAAACAGTTTTCCTCCAGGGAAGACAGAACTGTAAGAAATAGCACATCTTTAGCTGCTTTCAGGAACTCAAGTCAAACAGACTTGCCTTGGCTTGGCTGTCAAGTACCATTTTTAGGACCTCATTTTAACATCTACAATGTCTTCTAGGCAGCTTTGTTTACATTCAACAGCATTCCAAGTACATCCACGCTCAGAGCACATGTTATCAGGAGAATAGCACCAGCAGCTATAGCTGCAGGTAAAACTGATGCAGCAAGCAGCACGCAACACAGTGCAGCCTTGCCAGCCTTGCTGGGAGCAGACATCTTAGTAGTGCAGTGCAAAGCTATTGGGTACCAAGTGAAAATAGCAGAGGGAAAATGGTTTCAGATCCTAAACGATGGATTGGAAGCTGTAGTATCTCATCCAGGCACAGCCACTGTAGCACAGCACTGCAACACCAGCAGCTGTTTGCTGTAATCCTCTCACGGCTCTCCTGTCGCTTTCTACAGTAAGGCACTAAGTCAGACCTCTTAACCTGCCTTTGTATTTTCCTATGACAATGCCCAATTTGATTGTTTACCATTAGAAATACGTATGTATTGAACAAGTGTATTTTTGTGAAACAGTTAACAAAGCTCAAGCTTCAGCTAGCAGTGTGAGTGGTTTTCTGTGTATGTGCAGCATGTAGCCTGTCAGGGAGACTGCGCCCTTTATACAGACTACCTCATAATGTGTTGAAAGACACTATTTAATGGTGAAGATACAAGGAGAGACAGTGCAAGGAACAGAACTCTCTGTGGTCATAGTTCAAGTCTTTCCAACGTGAAGCAGGAAGTGTGAAACCATCTCTGGGTGATGGTGACCCTAAGACTTGTGCTGGAAGGTGGCATTCTGCTGCCTCTGCATCACACTTTGTGCTCTCCCTACTCCAGCAGGGCTGTGTATTGAACCAAGCTGGACTGGATGTGACCTGGGCCAGGCAAATCTCCAGAGGGATTAGAAAGCAAAAAAAAAATAAAGAACTACAAGACTATCTCTGCTTTCTTAGGGTAAATATACTACCAAGGCACAGGTGCCCCTATTCTCTTAAAATCAAGCTGTCAGAAATAGTGTGCACGAGATGGAATAGCTGCATGGGCACAAGACATCAGTGTGGACGGTCTTGGGCCAATTGAGGTTTCCTTAAAGATTGTTTTATTATAGGTGAGCTCCTTCCATCAGAATAGTCTCAAAGGGGTTTGGCAGGAGTGCTTGTAGAGAGATATTTCTCTGGCCAGGAGAACTGGTTGGAACTGTAGATTGTGTCCCAGTTTTGTTGAGGTGCTGGACGTTGCCTTAGGACCCTATTGAAGAGGCTGGCTGCCTATCCAGAGAGCATCTGGTGTTTCAGCTTTTACGGGGCATAGCACAGGTGTGTGTATGTAGCTGGCGTGAAGAAGTACTATGAGCCTAATGTGAGAGATATCAATGGATTTGTGGTAATTATGGGAAGAATAGCATGGGAGATGAAGACCACACAGGGACAAAGAGCACATAAAGCGAAGGATAATAGTTTCTTACCCGGTAGATTATGAAGACTGCAGTTATAAGCATACTGTAGAAACCAAGAAGTCCCGTCACTGCCACCATAACCCAATAAGAAGTTGCAGACTCAGGTTCTTGTGTTTGGATGGGTGTCTCTTTAAAAGAATAAAGAAAACTTTAAGCATTTCAAAGCTTATTTACTCCTTATTCCAACACACCATTTGTATTAATCTTACCATACACCTGCTTAAGATGCCTTAAATCAGGAGCAGGAATTTCATTTTAAGAGGCAACCCAGCTATTTTTTCTGCCTCAATCCATCATGTAGGGAGTGTGTACAGGGAGGATACTGGTGTACAGATTCTCAGCTTACCTCTCACATGAATGACAGTCCCGTTGCTCTTCTCATTATAGACATATGGAGGCGGATACATGGCCTCAATTTTGCAGAAGTAGATGTCAGTATGGCTGGCACTCATATTCCAAAGTTTGAAGATTACTTTGTCCTTATCATTAATCCCCTGGCAGTTGAATTCTTTATTTGAATTACTGTTAGCTTTGGTCGCATTCCATGAAATAAAGCAGACTTCAACAGCACTGTCTGTTCCTTTGTGCAGTGAAGCTCGAAATTCTTTCCCTGTCCCATTGTATGTGTAGTTGCAGACTAGATTTGCCGTTTTGTTGGCTACAATGAGCAAAGGATGCTGAGCCACTAGAATCTTGTTTTCTGGAAGGGAGAGAAGAAAAACTCTTGTTTGCAAGATATAGTAAGAGACTTCAGAACCGCACATCCTCCTGTGAAGCTTGTCTTCGTATCTCCTCCTCTCTGCTGGCACTCCCTGCTAGTCAGTACATAACACCATGCTGCAGAAGCAGTTTCTCACAGAAGCTCCGATTGCAGCTATCCCCTCTCTATATATAAGTAATTTCATCATCACCAAGGGAGACTAAGTTTGAGGGTGTTTTTCCACAGAGTCAGAACACTATGAGAGAAAGTGGCCCTTGTGACTAAGATTTAAAGTCAAGGGTCACAAGGCTACTTTGTTTGTTAGTGTGTATGTGTGTGTAAGACCACCTAAGTCTACCCCTTTCTTAGCATTCAGATTGCCAGGGAGCACTATGGAGTGAAAATGCTATGAATTAAATGCTCAGTTAAGTAATCAGATAAGACAATATTATTCATACATTTGCTTTTTAATTCAAGGACAGACTTGAAAAGTTTGCAGGTGAAATATGCTGAACTTTTTCAAGGATTTGGCCCTTGGACAAGAAGCACTAAAAGCAAGAACTGCTATAATTTTAATTTTAAAAAAGTCATTTATCTAGCTAGCAGCTGTAGTAGATTCTTAATCACTCAAAGGACTTAGGCTGACTAATCTGACACCGTATTGGCACTTAGCACTTAAATGGCCTGCAAAAAAGCATGTCACAAGAAGATATAATTCAGTTTGGGTTGACCAAACTGATACATAAACAGAAAGTGTTTTCTGACACGTAGAACTCTGTGCTACCATCTGCCAAACAAAAAACCACTGCACAGTCTGTGCAGAAAGACAACTGCTTCCAGAAAATCCATCCTGTACTAATGAGACTTTTCAAATGGTGTCCTGTAGGTAAGAAGAAAAGAGTTTTGGTTCTTAAGCTAGGAACTTGCCAGAAGCAAGGACAGCACTTTTGTGTATGTATGTCATCGTGTATGTCTTCATGCAAGTTCAGCTCGCAGGAGGTCTTCGCAGCCTTTGATAGATCAAAGAGAATTGCTGTGGTTGAGACAATGACAACTGTGTCTCTCTCCAAAATCTGCTGTAAAACCTGCATTCATTCTACATAATCCATGTGAAGATACTTTAAGAGGATAGTAAGGAAAATAGAGCAGGAAGGAGGCCAGATTCACAGTGCCCAGGAAACAAATATTTCAATATATTTAATATTTAGGACTACATGGCTGCATTTAGTGTGCTCATAGATGCACAGGAAGAGGGACCACCCTGGCCTCTTGGGAGGATACTCCTTAGGGGTGAAATGTACACAAGTTTATTTCCATGCTCAGTCTCAGGTCAAGAACTTAAGCATGCCTCCTATAAGGCTGGTGGGAGCCTGGGCTTCTAGAGGGCTGCAGAAACATTAGCCTGGAAGAGGCCACTTAAGTCATATGGTCTAGTCATATGCACTGCTTTCAGAGACAGATACAAACCAAAAGGCATATAAAACAAATGCATTCATACAATTGACATATTATTTACATAGATCCAGGAAATATCCACACCAAATACCGCCAAGTATATCCATGGGTGCTGTGAAGCCATGTTTTCCATTTTGTACAGCTTTCATTATGAGAGCTGTGAGTGAAGTTGGTGAACTTACATGGTGGTTACAGCATTCATAAGGGCATGGGAGATTCAGGTGTAATTCTTGCTCTGAATCAAAACAGAAGATGGACTTGAGAGTGGGTCTAACAAATTCAGAGTGAAAACCTTGGCTCCATCTGGTTATCCTAGACTCTTTCCCTCATTCTTCTGAAATGCATTTGTGGTTGTTAGAAATTTTCCTAATGAATTGCCATTCCTGAGACACCTCCAATTCTCCCATCACTCTGAAGCTGAAAAATTCCTAGCAGCTCTACTCATTTGTAAGCTGGTAAGAGAGTCTGTAGACCTGTTGCTCCTCAGCTCCCCAAAGGCTCCCAAAGAGAAATACATGCCAGGTTTCCCTCATCAGTCACTTGTTGGCCTATTGGGAAGCTGAGCCAGAAGCCCTCTGCTAAGATATACCCTGGCACAGCAACAATTGTAAGACATGAAATGCACAAGACTGGAACAGGGAGTGAACACGCAGAGATGTGTAAGCTGGTCAGGATTAGTCGCAGGGTGCGGGCAGTAAAAACAAACCATGCCCAACAGGTTCTCCAAGAACCAGCCCAGCCCATGAAACTGCCAAAGATGTTCATTTTCTCAGCAGAAGTCATGTTTACCAGCCCTTTCTTCTCATGAGAGCAGGGAGACATGAGACAGGGAATCTTTAGCAAAGGAGTTTGCAGCCCAACCTCCTCGTGTCTCTCTGCTCAGTGTAGCTAACTTGAGGGTTGCAGCAGAGCTTATCACAGCTCAGAAATCTCATGTTTGCAGGGAACCCAAATACTGTTAAACTTTTTGTTTCGGTGAAGAGTGAGAATTTGCATTCTTTCCAGTACAAAGATCCCAAGATCTTGGAATACCAGAGCAGGCTGGCAGTAACAGCAGGCAAGGCTGGTTCCTACTGAAGGTGCTGCCTGTGGTGAATTTTCGTTGAAGTGAAGACATTTCAGCAAAATATTTCAGTTTCACTGAATCAGCATTTTCCAACAAAAGCTCTTGCATAGACCTATAAGGCATTCTAGTAAAGGGTGAGGTTTGCATTCCACTTCTTTAGATATGCTATTTGATCCTTTTTTTTTTTTTTTTTGGCCAGAAAATCAATCTTTGGCCCAAGTGAGAAAGTACAAGTCTGCAGTGGAATTGTGGAACTGTTCTTTGGTTAGAAAAGCAGAATTCAAAGCATCTCACTTGAGACAGAATTGTTCTGATTTTTACCCCACCAGTGCCCACCACTACAACTCCAGTTATTGCAGGAACTGAATACACCTTCAGAAGGGGTTTTTCTGTTTCATAGTTTATACCCAAAACAGGCATCGTTGAAGAGATAGTTGCTCTATGGCTCAGAAAAAAAATACTTGCCTGTTTTTCACTGTAGGTATTTACAAATAAATACCTGTTTTTCACTGCAAGTGCTTACAGAAAAACAGATGGATGTTTACCACATACCCTGATCAGATCACTATGGCCAGAGGAAAGACAATACTGAAAATAGAGTCACTGAGGAACCACTTTCAGGTGTTGTTTAGACTCTTCTGCAGAGCCCATAGACTTACCTTGAAATTTTGCTTGTCTGGATTCCTGGTATATAGTAGTACATTGCTTCACTATTTGATTACAGCTCTGGACTATTTATGTCCCTGCCATGATATTTTGCTTATTGGCAACCAAACTCTTTTGATGCATCCACCAAAAAAAGTAGTTTCCTTCACCTTACATCTTGACTTTCTGGCCCAGACTGCCTCACCATGCCAGCTGAGCATCAATGACCCAGTCCCGTACTGTTGCTGCTGAGACAGCTGAACAGTGGGAAAAAGTTTATTTGTGGATCGTCAAATGAAGGCTGCTCCTAGGTGATTTGTTTAAGCCAAACTTAAACAAATCTGCTTTTGCAAAGTGGCTCTACCATGTAAAATCTGAACTGATTGAAGGTGTTTTGTTTTCCATTTATAGGAACTAATTAGCACCATGTGAACAGGGCAGGGCTGGGGCAAGGCGAGCTCACCCCACAGGCATGTCAGGCTCTGCTGTTAACCTACTTCTCCAAGCTCTCAGTTTTTTCAAATTGAAGAAAGTCAGTCATGCCAAAATATATATTAGTTTTGTGGGGAAAACAAAGTAAGCCCAAACATCCCTTACTTGATTTCTGATCAGAATAAGATTTGAGTGTATTCTTAGCAGGATCTGGACCAGTCTAAGCAAACTTGAGCTGAGGCTGCTTTTGCCTTCACAAGGACAGTTTTTCTCGTGTCTCTGGGTTTATGAAAATAGCGAAACTCTGAAACATCCAGTATGTGTTTCCAGCAGTGTATGTTTTCCCCTAAACAGGGTTATGACTGCTGTTTCCAGAGCTGTGTTCAGTCATGCTATATAGTAATAAATATCTATGTCTTGGCCTCAGACAGCAAATGGCAGTTATGAAAATCATTGTCCAGTTTCAAAAGTCTGTAATGTCTAGAAATGTAAAAACACTTCAATCAGTGTGTGCATGCTGCAAGTTTTCTCAAGGTTGTAGTTTTTATGAGCAAAAGTGTGCAAGATCTCTGTTAAACTTTTCTGTATGTTGTCATGCTCATCATATCTTACAATCACAAGCGGGGTTTTTTTGCATTATGAAAGAAGTCCAATCCAGATATATATATATATTATCTGAAAAACACTACCTTCTCAATCACAGACCCCTGATTCAAGCAAAGATCCACTGAAGTTTTTTCTTTTTTTTTTTTTGTCAAGAAAGTGAAATAAAGATGACAGAGTATGGAAACTAACTATTTTGAGGGTTTTTTTCCAGAACTTTCCATGAATCATTATCAGCTATTGGAAAAAAATATTCTGTTAAAAATATTTTGTACTCTTTCTATTTCTGCCAATTGGCTTCAGGGAGCTATTTGCCAGAGCAAGGAATCCGGGATAAGTTGGGATTTCTCTAAGCACAGTAAAGAAATGGCCCACTTAAGTCCTTCGCAGGGGGGTGGAGAGGAAAACCTGGAAGGAGCTTATTTAATCCACAAGTGGAAAGAGACACAGCTATCTTATAAATAAAGCTGTTCGTTTCTTCTGCTGCTGGTTTGTTGTTCAATTGCCTTTACGCTTTCCCAGGTGCAAGAGTCTTTCTCTGTTACTTCAGTTTTAGGTGCGTCTATGTGTAGAGCTGGAAGGATCTACCCCTTCTATGGTGACAGACTGCCTTTGTACTAACCTTTCCTCCATTCAAGCAAATGCTTCACGGAGCACAGTATTCTTGCTGAAATCAAACCCAGTTTGAGCACAGGGGTTTCTCTTGTCTGTTTGTGATATTTTTGAGCCAGAATTTGTTGATGTCATCCTAATCTCAGCTAACTTTGCATTCTGCATTCTGGTAACTTTAGTGGGTTTGAGGCTGATTTTAGCACCCAGAGATTGATTTTAACACCAGCCAGGAGGTTACGCAAGCACTGAAAAGATGAGGTTATTTGGGGTCCTCTGCAGTGGGAACATTCTTACTTTACTTTATTTCACAAAATAAACAGATAGCCAAGTATTTAGCAGCCTCTCTGGCAGAGTATAGCTACGTAGTTAATTAGCTGACAGAAAGCGGATGATGAGGATGGAGAGCGACAAGGCTTTGCAAACATCAATACTACTGAAAAGGGGGAAGAATCAATCCAATCTTGTAAGTCTCTTCCCAGCTTTACAGTTCCACAATTCAGACTCAACTTGCTGCACTCGGTGGTGCAGCCTAACAACAGCACAACAGGACAGATTCAGTTGTCTTCACCAGAACGAAGTACACTTTGTGGTTTGAGGAAGTTCTGCAGGGCGGGCTTTGTCATGCCCTAATGTTGTCTGTGTAGCAAGGATCATTCATCTCAGGATCAAAATGAAAAGAGGAGGTGGAAAAGGGAGATGGAAGAAGGTGAGAGCCCTGAAAAGTAAGCTAACTCATGCTTCTCTTTAAGCAATTGAACAGTTTCAATGAAGCTGCTGGAGAAATTCAAGTTCTTAACACAAAGCAGGCGTATGGATGCCTAGAGAACCATGGCATAACTCCGGTCTCTGATAACCACACACTGTATTTTCTTGCAATTCAAAAGGGTTGTTTAAGAGATGCTCACGCCTCATGGAAATGGTTTTAAAACTATTAACTTATCACTGCTACCTATCCCCTCCTGGAATTATTGTCTTCTCAGACAACCCAGCGGCCTGCTGTGGAAGCAATTACGATACTGCAAGCAGAGAATTATGAAAATGCGAAAAGGACAGGGAAGAAAGAGCCTATCATCTCTTAAAGAAGTATAGATCAAGGCTTCATGCAAATCACAATGCCTTTCATGAGGAAAAGAGCTACAGAAAAGTAACATGCAATTTAGGAAAAATATAATGAATTTTATCTCTTGTATTAGGAAAAGCAACTCTTTGAAGATATTCTATATGTGAAAGATTTGTACTGGAAAACAGATTTTTGTTTCTATCTGTAAATTCCTCATAAAATACAAGACTGATATTCGGAGGAGACAAAATAACAACAGTTCACAAGCTAGTGATTTGAAAAATTGTCAAGATTATCCTAGCAAAACCCATCATCCCTTGCCTTTCTTTGCATTTTGATGTACTCCTTGGAAAGACATGGTAGCTCTGAACACAGTAACGCTGCATCGGCGAAAGACAGCAGCCAGACAACTGGAGATTCAGAGAGATTTACTAAGATTCTGGATTTCTAAATCATAAATAGGCATTTGTGTTGTCAAAAATATTTTCTGAAAGAAGCTTTATATCTAGTTAATATCAATAAACGACTACTAGTAAATGATGCAAAAATCAGAAAGTCAGCAATTCTGATCCTCCCAACTTTGAGCTCAGTAAGCAGTTCTGCTGTTGTTCCTTTCACTTGTTGATGCTGTGAGAGTTTGGATGGGCTCAGTTCTGCAGCCCATCACACTGAGCTGGCCCATGATGGGACACGGGGCTGACCACAGCAGGCTTGGAGGTGGCCCCAGAAGGCACAAGGCACCAGCTCTGCTCAGATTCCCCCATCAGATGCTGAAAGCCACAACGCACAATCTGTACAGGCTGAGGGAAGGTGAAATAAACTCCCTCAAAATAAAAATGCAGTTTCCAAACATATCTGAAGAGACAGTAGATTAAATAGGTATCTCTTGAGTCTTGTCATGTAAGAAAAAATCAGTCTTCTGGTTATACTGAGTTGATCCACAAGCACTCTCAGCAGCATGCTTTGTCTCTTCCCTTGCATTCAAATACAATATAATTTCTGCAAAACTAGTTCAGATCTATACAAGACCATCTACCCTCTCTGATGATGCAAATGTTGAAAAATCGTGGAAACAATCACAACATTTTTCCTGTTACCTGTTACATCTGCAGCAGGGATGAGGCAGAGCACCACGAGGATCCCCAGCATGGTGATGATGGTGGGCCCACGTCCTTGTCCCCTCCCTCCAGGCACTGCCAAGCCCCCCAGGGCTTCGCACCACAGGTGTACCCACAGAGCAGGCTGCACCATCACCAGCTCACACAGCTTCTCTCCTCCTCCCTGTGTGGCACATGATGTACAGACGAGTGAAACCACCACAGCGGCAATGTTCAAACAGGAAGTTCAGCTGTTTGATGGCTTCAGCTTTGGGAAGCCTCCTCTGTGCCTCTGCAGCATTCAGTAATGCCTATAAGGCAGTGGAAGCCCACCCTCTGAAATGTGGAGCCTTCTCTCTGTATAGTAAGATGTGTGCTTATGCTTGGGGCTTTGCAGGGCTGCTCCCATCAGAGGGAGAAGCGGACTTCCTGAGAGGTGAGATGCTCCTTTACCAAGAGCACATATAGGAATACACTGTTCCCATCACCATGGAAAACACACACAACAGCTTCTGAGTTGTTGCTGGCCAAGCTTGGCCCCTAAGGAAGTTGAACACTTTGAGAGCTCCATCTCTCCTCACTCCTAGGATCAGAACTCTTCCTCTCTTGGCTTGCTATTTTGCTCCTACCTGCTCCTAGGCCCAGGATGAGAGAAGTGATCTTGGTTTGTGCATTTTCAGTTTTCTGCAACAACTTGTCACCTAAATGCAGACTAACCAGTGCAAGAAGTAGTTGATCTACCATACTTTTCCTTTTTTAAAAAAATCCTGAGTTGTAAATGAATGTTTCTGTAATCCAGTTGGCATCTCAATAAAGGCAGCATGCAGCAAGCACGTTTTTCAATCAGTGCTTTCACTAGAGTCCTATTATTCCAAGTGTTTCTCTTGGCCTCACTGATATTCACTCTTCTTTGCCCTTGAAGCTGCCCTTCCTAGCCTCTGAGGTCTTTAAGCTGTGTTTTATTGGAAATTATCTGTAGAATCTAAGAGCAGCTGTAACTGGTATACCCATTTGCAGTCTACAAATTTTAACAAGATTCTTAAGGTTTGCAATCGATGTAAATTTTCTGCAATACTGAAAGTTTTGGAATTCCCTTGTGCTTTAGAGAGGGAAAAAAAAGTCTCCCTTCCTTCCTTCCTTCCTTCCTTCCTTCCTTCCTTCCTTCCTTCCTTCCTTCCTTCCTTCCTTCCTTCCTTC
>JANHGO010000071.1:32458074-32494491 GCA_024606505.1 Aquila spilogaster
TCTAGTGTACAGGAACATCTAGTCATAAGAGCAAAGAACTGCAAAACTTATGAGTAACTACCTCTACTAGTTAATTGTTTGGCTATACTTTTGTCTGTTGTTTCAATCATAGTGTTAGTATAAGATTTCTGATAATTATTTACCAAATCTAACTTTTATAATCACCTAGCAGCAAACCAGTTTCCACAGCTTGTACAAAATATTAAAACCATCAAAATATTTAGACAAACCATGCAGAATGTATGGACATATGCTATCAAATACACATGGTAGTATATATTATTGAATGCTTTGGTCAGGCATATCTTTATTCTTGCTGACTGTGCTTGCAATCTGTGCAAGAATAAATTGCAGACTAATTTACTTTTGGTATGCCAAGCAAGTTCCACAGTTTGCAAAGGGAGCGTATGCCGAGGACGCCCTGTCAGTACCCTGGCAATCTTCATGAGGAATAAAAAATGTGAGTCAGTCTGAACCTCCTGCTCCCAAGCCAGACACATGACCTCCACTTGCCTCCTTGCTGTATAATGACATATATTGCTGATCTTTCCTGAAGAACAATGGGACAGATGATCTTCACAAGGCTCCAGCCTGGTGGCACAGGCAAACTCTGACACAGATCTTTGACTTTCTGCTGCAAAACGGGAGTTTGCCGTACTCCCTTACCACAGTGCACTGCCATGCCCCTTTACTCCTTCACTCCCACACCAGCAGATATGCCGTCTCCTTTCTAAATGCACACGTGCTTCCCAACCCTGTCTTCTGGTAACCAAAGGTTGTCATCCTCTGTCCATAAGTGCTAGGGGACATCTTGGGTTATGGAAAGTCTGTTGAGAGATGAGCAACTCTGTGACCACAGGAAATCTCATTACAAAAAACCCACAAAGCCTACGAGTGATCAGACGGGGATTAGGTCCTTTTGTTCCTGAGAAGCAGGCAGGTCCACGGAGGACACACAGACACATATGCTGGCAGTTTACCCTGGTGCAAGGTGAGGGAGAATGGGAGAAATGCATGGACCATAAAAGAGCCATTGTGCTCTGCAGCTTGTGTCTGGGAAACCCAGCTGGAAGGTGTGAGCTGTGGCAGAAGGGCAGAAGTGAAACTGCAGCTGTGACCAGATTGGACATTTCCAGGCTCAAGCCACTAGTTCTTCTTGTTCCTGTGGAGCAGAGGGTTCCCCACAAGATGCACATGCACATGTGGTGTGGTACAGTGGGTAGAGTTTACAAGCGGTGTGAAGAATGGCGCAGTTGTGCTTTCTGCCCTCACAACTGCTGAGCTTCATATGTGTGCATGAGCACCATGCCTCTGCTTCCCCCTTCGTTTCTTTTTTTCATTTTTAATCTCCTCAAGCAGGGACCGGCACATCACTCCTGTGTGTGCCACATGTATAGTCTGTATATTTCACAAGTACAACTTCTAGCCCAGAACAGTGCCAACCCAAGTGCTTTCCAGATGATACCCTAGAGAGATGAAGCATGGAAAGGCCAGGCAGGATGAGCCCGCTGGCTCCAGCTGGGGGAGGAGGGACATCTGAGTGCAAGCCAGCATTCACGGTGATGATGAGTCACCCAGGTATGCACAGTAACTACAGTGGTGGCCCTTCCAACACCCGCAACATCCTTTGCACTGTCTCTTGGTTTCCTGTTCCCAGCACAAAAACTGTTTGCCTTTAGCAAGTTAAACCTGTTGCTTCCTTGCATTTTCCCCCTGCCTTGGATCCTCTAGTATTTTGCTGTGCTTTTGCAATCTATATGCATCTGAGATCCTAAACTTGGAGAGATTACAGCGTGAACTCACTTCTAACTGATCTGAGACTAATACTCGGCTGCTAGTGCTCATACCATTCAACAAGAGGCAGCACTGGATTGATCAGTGGCTCAAATTTCACACATCTTTGGTTCTGATATTTTTCTTGTGCTGTTCTCTAGTCAAAAGTGCTAAACATTAGTTTGTTGACCCAGATTGTAACCCAGCATTTACATGAGGGAAGAAGACACTCCCACAGCAAGTTGCACAGATGTGCAACTTCCTCACACAACTAATGATACTAACATCAACTGGATTCCTCCCCTCAGTAGACAGACACAAGAACTTGTTGTTTGCAAGAACAAGGAATTAATCATATTGACCGAGCATTCATTATGGCAGCTATCGAAAACAAGTGAGTTTAATTTTTGTAAACAGGTCTGGTTAGTGGGGAATGTGAATGTCATATTTTGCACTTGGGTGAGAAGGATTAGTCAGGTCCTTGGTTTGCTCGGGCTGTAGCTGGGGCACAAAAGTGCAACAGGCACTCTTGCTTGATGATTAGAACAGCTGTAGCAGAGCCATAGGGAATCTACTGTCTGATCTGCAGTCAAAAAGGGATGGTCATCAGTGTTCTCATTGGGCTTAGTGCTAAAAGGGAGAGTCTTGTGAATATATCTCAAATCCAGGACTAGAGCAAATTACAGCAAATTTGGAGGTGGAGGAAAGTCTCATTTTTAAATACAGATACTCTGAATTTATCATTTTTCATTTTTCTGATACTGCTTGTATCTCAGAGGCTGGTGAGTTGATGCAAGGATGTCAGCACACAGCCAAGTCAAACATCATTAATCTAAAGATATCTTAGACCCAATGAGCATACTGTGCTTGATGTGCAATCCAAGACATATGCTCACTGTTTTTTTATTTTATTTTATTTTTACATATATACATAATGACGGGGATAAAAGACAAATCTTGCATCTGTGTTCCTACGGTTGTTTGCATATCTGTACATAAAGTATCCCTCAGTAGTTCCAACGTAGGAGATGCCTTTGCTTTAAGTCTTTCTTAAAATAGTGATTTCTATGCAATGTATGCAGCAAGCAGTGTTTAACTTTGTGCAGATTCACTCTGTCACAGACACAAACATGCAAGCACAGAAGAACCACATCTTCTAGACAGACACTAGCACTCATGTCATGGCTAGTGACCCAGGGCTTCCAGTTTCTGCTAACATCCCTCAATAGCAGCCCAAACAAAATGTTCTTCTGTAAATTGATTGCACAGCAGATAACTTTTCTTGTGGCAAGTCCCCATAGTTCAGCAGATGGGAGGAGAAGGGAGGGAAAATCGAACTCCATGCCCTGGGACCCAGGCTGTTTCAGTGATTTAGAAATTACCTCAGTGATCTGCAATCATTCTGGGCACTTGGTATTGCTCAAGTCCCTCTGTCTCCCTCTTGCACTCACTCTCAGCACAAGGAAAGCTAAGGAAATCCAGGAGACTAAATTCAGTGCTGCAGATTAGGGATGGGAAGGAAACTGGATATGCATGAATTAAACAAGACCATTTGCCTTCTCTGATCTGCAGATGTTTTTCTCTCAGAAATGCAACTTCTTTTTTTGCAGGTGACACCCACACATCTCCTTCACTTACTGGCGATGATAATGAAGGAGATAAACAACTGGAGCTCATGCAGTTAGGCTTAATCTTTGTATGTCATCATCACCAAGCAAAGCCACAGCAATAGGAAAACAGAGCTGTTTTCTGCTGCTCATTTCGAACTGACATTTCTTCACCAAGTTGCTCATGTAACCTATGGACTCTTTGAACTTCATTTTGTGCCTGCTATCTTTCACACTGTGTGGGTACTGCCATGCAGTGCTGAGCTGCAGTACATATATCTTCTGCCTATACCCCGGTCCTTATTTTGCCTCTCTGCCTCAGTGGTTTGAAATCAGATTGCAGAACTACAACAGAAACTCCTTAATAAAAATTTTAAAAAGAGTAACAAGAAAGGAATACTCTGATTTTAAAATGTTATACTGCAAGTTAAATGTAGGATTTGTAAGTAAGTAAACCTCTAATTCAGAAAGGAGAAAAGGCAGAAATAAGGGTATTTTAAAAATATTTTTTGGTTAAGTGTATATGCGTGGTTATTTTGACTTAAATTTTAGAAAATAACCACAGGACCTTCATCCTTCCAAGGGCTGCATTTATTGGAGGAAATTCACTGGAGCTCCAGTCCAAACTAATGCATTTCTCTAGCTGCTGAAGACAAGCCCTGGAGTCACTTAACTCCACTTTTCCTGCAGTCAGCCATTCATCTGTCCTGCCTTTCCAGCCTACTGTGGTTTTCTTGGCCATTGACCTTTGAATATAATTTGCTACTTTCATCTCAAGAGTTTCCTGGGACTCAACAGTGCGCCCAAGTCCACACACAGGACCTAACTTGGCTTTCACCATCAATGCAACCAGTTTCTCACTGATGCATAGCAGCCAATGCAGTAAAAAAGTACTTCTTGAGGCAAGAAGGACTAGGGTGGTTTTAATACTGTTATTTCTAGTATCTGGCCAGGGAGAGGCAGAAGTCTGCTTTGTGTAATGCATCCTGCAGCTGGTTTGTTCATTTCCATTCCCTGAGGGACTGTTCCAGAGTTTCACTGAAGTGGTTTCAGAGTGGTTTCTCCTTTAACCCCTTTTGCTTCTCCCATCCTTAGTGGTGTATTGCTCCATCACAGGGCTGGACTTGAAAGTAGTGTCAACTTTGTGTGTCTGCAGCAGGGAAAGAGGTTATTCCCTTGCTGTCCAATTCTGTATCTTCACAGTCTCATACTTTTTTGTTCTTGTTAAGATAAAACATTGGCATTACTTCAGCATTCTGCTAATGAGAGAAAGAGCTACATGGGATAATGCTCCCATAGGCGACATTCTGCCCTGGACTTCAGCCTCTGTCCCTGTGCATCAGGAGCTGATGAGCTATGCAAACAGAGAAACAATTTCCTTTCTCCAGCCAGTTTTGATTTGGCTGGGGAAGGCTGAGAAGCCCAGGAAGAAATGCAAGCAGCCTACTTCATCATTTTCATGAGAAAAAAAAAAAAAAAATCAGCTCCCATCTTGACCATTGGTGTTTGAAGATTAAAGTAGCCCAAGGGCTGTCACAGGCAGCAAGCGTAGCAGGAAAATTAGTTAATTCTGACTCACAACAGAGTGATGTAATTTAATGGCGCACTGACAAGGCTGTCAGGCATTAATTTAGCTATTATCTAAGTTAGCCTGATTGTTGGTTGTGTCCTGCTACAGCCCTCCATATGAGTGGCTTGAGAGGTCACTTGGACTCTGTACCTTCAGTGTCGCCAACTGACCGCCTACTCTGACAATACCTGGAGCCTCTTACTGCAGCCCTGCGCTTGCTGCAAGGGAGCGGACCAGCATCTCTTAGCGGTGCATGCTCAGATTAGAAGGCAAAGTCCCTGTAGGCAGGGAAAAAAGTGCAATTGTAATTAAAGAGCCACTCCGGTCACACAAGGGGGCAGAAGAGAGGCTGGATAGGAAAGCTTCCTTCTGGCATTTCCTGCCTCTGATTTCTGAATTTTGCAACCTGATCTCTTTTCTTTTAAGGTACTCTAGTATGTAATTTCTTAAGCTTCTTTATTTTAGAGCAAAAGGGTTTTGTAAAAAGGCCATTTGATCCTCCTACCAGATTGAAACCACTGTGTTAATTTCCACAGAACTGTACTGTTACAAATTGCTTGTTTGCGTCTTTGTTTTTGCTGGTTAGGGAGTAATCTTTCCTGACTGAAAAACTAGCGTTGTTCCAGCCCATGAGAACATTTCAACCTGATCCAGGATAGTTGCCTTGAAGGAATAAAAAGCCAGTGAGGAAAAGGTATGATGTGGCCACATAATGATATAATGGCTAGGAAAACTGTGGCATTTGAAAATTCCTGGTCATTTCAATGGTCAGATGAATGAGACGGAGCCAGCTCCCCAAAACTGAAGTCCTCCTGGTAAGTTTATGGGTCCTGAAAATAAAGTAACATTTCGTTTTTATTAACAAAAAAGGAGAAAAAGTAAGAACTAGTGCCTTGATCCTGGAGATCCAGTAAAAAAAAACCCCAAAACAACATACACACACCCCCAAAAACCTCGCCGTGAATTTGAGACCTCTTTTGTCTCTTTGCAAATGGTTTTGTATGAAATTGGCAGCCTCCTAATACTTTGTCAGCCAGATTGGCAACATCAGACTATCTGCATGCCCTTGAGGCTGGAATAGTACCGTACTGTAATGTGATGCTCTAACAAAAGCACCTAATTGTGAAGAACAATCCATTTGCATCAAGATAAGCAGCTAGTAATGTTTCCCTCTCGCAGCCACTTACAGACACTGACTTTGGCTACAGATTACTGCCTAGTGCTGTTTTCAGCCTTTCCCACTCTTTATTGGACCTTAACAAAGCTAATGTTGTACTCATTACTCTAACCTGTTTTCTGGTTAGCGTGAGTGACTAACAAAATTATGTCTTGGTCTGTGATTCATCTTGAATAAAGTATTTTCCAGTCACACAGCAAAAGCCTTGCTGAAAGCGGAAAGATTTGATCTTTAGCACTGAAGCCTTTGCTTGTGTGCTCCTAAAACTCAAGCTTTTTGTACCATGTTATTTATTAGTATCAAACATACCATCAGTAGCCAAAGTTGCTTCTGCCGTCAGGGCATGTCTACAGGCATAATGACCTTGGCAATAACCAAAAGCCTGCTATGCACAGGAAATTAAACATACAGAAATTAAACGCACTGTGGGAAGCACGTGGTGTGTGGGATTCCCACGTGTTTTTTTGGCACAACTGAAAATCTGAAGATGATGGGAAAAATCAAAGGGACGAAAGACCCCAAATCCTTCAAACAGAACACAAGTACCTATCCAATCACCACAGGGCTCCAATCTCATATGGCAACTCCTTACCCCAAAATGAAGAGGAATGTGGCATACAAGACAGGCTTTGTGAAGCAAATAACTAGTCAGGGGTACCTGTGGAAGGCCAATGGTGTCAGAGATTAACAAATTGGATGAGTTTCTGAACTGCTGAGTCTGGCATAGAAATGGAAGTAAAAGATACGATATGCAAAGAAGGAAGATGTGATATTGTTTGACAAACATGCAGGGTTCATGTTTGTAGCTGCAGAAAAAAGAAGAGGCATTTTGAAAAAAATCTGATACAGGAGGAGGATATTGGAATTTGGGGGATTCAAATTAGAATGAACATCGGAGACTTTTGGCTTTAGTAAACCTGACAACCCCAATGGTGAAGGTTCAAGATACTGCAAAGATAACATAGGCTACCTCCTCAGCATTCGTCTCCTAGGGGCTTGGTTCCTGGAAGCATAGAAGAGCCCGGCTGTTGTTTTGTGCTGTGCTGGAGACATGCAGAACAGGAATCAGCACGCAGGGGGCTGGAGCTGCACAACCCTTGACTGACCCCTTGCAACACATGTTGATTGCCGTTCAGATATGACGACTGCAGATCAGATGTTCGTTTGACACTGAGATCCAAAAGTGGGGGAAAGGAGGATGAAAAATTAAATCACTGTTTGGCAGAATTATATTTGCGTTTGAATTAAGACCTGTGTGCAAGGCAGAAAACCCTATTCATCTCTCGCTGCCCTCCATGAGGGCCAGTTTCCAAGTTCAGAGCAGCAATACAGGGAGGTTTCTCTTTACATCTTCCTGTAAACAGCATGTAGAACCCAAAAGCAGGGCCAGGGAGGGCCAGGGCTGTCCTGGCATGTTATGCATTCCCTAAAACCAGATGGAATAAATTAGGATTGCTCTGTTTGTCATATACACTAATCCACATATGCAGAGCCAGACTCCAGGCTTAACTGGCTTGCGTCTCTGCAAACACCTTCTTTTAGTTCCTTACAGTGGTGGATAAAAGGTATTTACTGGTATCTCATCTCCAACAGTCTGTAATTCGTGTCCCTACAGTGCTTTAATGTAACAGTGATGTCTATTTTAACACAGTGCTGGGGCCTCTCCTGTCGTGGTTCTCCTCATTTTTTTCATTATATGTTTAGGATGTTCCCCCGCATCTCCCTTTCTTTTTGGTCAATCAAATGAATTAATATTAGTTCCAGATGTTCCAGGACTTACTTTCCAGTATCATGTCCTGGGAGCTATCAGTATGTTTTAAATATGGAAATTACAAAAGCGTTAGGGGAAGGAAAGCAAATTATACCAACATTTGCTTTAGAAAGTAATACTTCCCTCTGACTAGCCTCAGGCCCAATGCATTTATTCAGGATTTAATTTACTGTATCTATTTAATAATTTTAAAAGAAGATTGCAAAAAGTATAATAAAACTCTAAGGAATATAGATATAATGAAATAGATACATCTATCTCTAAAAATATAGATGTGCAGTTTAAACAAAGAACGTTTACCCTGTTTTATGCTTTTGATACACATTTGCCATCTCGCCTTACATTTGCACTAGAAGATGTGATTTTTCACAGCACATTGTAGTCAGAGCACTTGTTAATGTTGTGTTATAGAATGACAACACTGGTAGATGGCATGCAGCATGGTGAGACAGTGCTGTCCCCTGACTGAGGACTGTTCCCAGCGTGCTGCTCTCTACTAGGAGTGGCTGGATGCCCCTGGCACAGGATCATCCACTTCTCCCCTCCAAGTGAGGAGGGAGGTGGCAAGGTGTTAGCATCCCTCCAGTCAGTGCCAACAAGGAGGGCCAAGCTGGGACCATGCAGGGACTGCCATAGGTCCTGCCTGGCTCCCTCCCCTCTGCCCCCTGCCCATGCTCTCTGCTGCCTCGGCTGTAGTACAAAGGTGCAGTAAGGGGCTTTTCAGGAAAAGAGAGCAAAAAATTTATGTGGAAAAATACCAGCTGTGGCGGGGTTGTGCATGTGATGAGGGGAAAGGAGAAGAAATAAATGAAAAGACTTTGTTTTGAAGTTTTTCAACGCAGTCTAAGCTTTTGGGTTTGCTGAACTGACCCAGAGCAAATCTCTCAGGGCCTGCTGGGTCCAAGACCGTGGTACTGTACCAAATGCACAGCACTGCTTCATGGCAGTGAGCGCTTGGGCCTCGCTTGCCATTGCCATTGCGGGCTCTGTGCCCTGCTCTGGCAGAGCTGTGCCTGGCTGGGGGGACAGCAGGCACCTCACTGCTGCTCAGAGATGGCACAGCACCCTCCAGGAACATGGTTTGGGGTGGTATGACTCAGAATGAATGGTTTGGGGCCCCATCAGCAAACTCAAATAAAACTTCCGATTTGGAACTGCCAAAGTTTTTTTCTTGGGTTAAGATGTCAAAGCAGATTGTTGCCACACTTCCACATCTCTACTTTTGTCATGTCCCCTCAAAGAGAGAAAGAATCTTCTTATCCCAGTTTGGAGGAAAGTAAATGTTGTACAATCCCAGTTTTATTTCAAGGTAGGAATACGGATTTATTTTTCATTTAATTGTTTATTCAGTAGTCCCTATAAAATAAACCTCATCTCCGCAGTATGAAAAGGGATTTTATGCCAAGACAACCCCAATTACAATTTAGGATGTCTTGTTAATGTAAACATGCTTAATTAAAAGAATGAAGCAGGTTTTGCTGAAGACTTTGTCCTACTCCAGCATGGAGCATTCCTGAAGAACATCTTTAGATAGAAAGGTAACCTCCAGTCAACACAAAGTTCCTTGAAGTGCCCAGCACAGTCCCTGCAGGTGGCTGACCACTTGCAGGTCCAGTTCACAAGGATGGGAATGAAGGACCCTCTCACACCCAGAAATTGGGTGCTTGTGAAAAAAAATTCAAGTGATCTCTAGTTGTTTGAAACTGGACCCAGATTTTCGAAAGAGCTCTGGTACTACCTAGGTGCCAGAAGATGTGCATGAATTTTCAGGAGGACTCAGCAGAATGCCTTTTGGATAGAAACAAAAATTCAAAAATGGAAGTAAAGCTCTCTTCAAAATCTGACCTCTGTGTCTTCTAATGCTTCCCATATGACTCTGTGTTCCCTCGCTGTAGGAGGCAAACAAAACAGAAATGGGGTTCTTCATGACGACAACAGATCTTTCTTCTTCTCCTGCTTGTCTTGACTGTCTTCAGGTTGATAACTTTCTCACTCTGTGGAGTTGCTTGGTCATGACTTCAAGTGGCCTTATGAACATTTACAAAGTGTCCAACCTAAGGACTCACATGTTGAAGGCTTAGTAGCTTTCTATCAGCTTGTTTTGTCCTGGCGGCCCATTTGTGCCATAGCTTAATAGCTTGGATGCCTTCCGGCTGACTTTTCTCTCTTTCTTTCAAGTATGTGTTTTGAACTTCAAACTGTGCCCTGGTCTTGTAGGGAAGAAAAGATTTTTTTTTTTTTACATTTTGCCATATTTAACAGCAACAAGGGTTTCTGAGGATTAGACATACAGGAAAGGAAATTAAGGGTTAAATCTAAGGCAGCAGTTATTAGGAAAGGTCAGAAGTTCTGGTTCTCCCAACAGCTGAGCAAAACCACAAGTGTTAGGAGGAGACCAGCTCTGAGGTCTGATGCCGTCTTTCTGTCTTACCCACTGACAACCCTCAACACAAGTTGTATCTTATTTTCAGCCGTCATGGAGAGCAATCCTTTTTCACTCCCACCCCCCCGCCCCTTTTTATGTTTGTTTGTTTTTTCTTTTAGTATATTATATCAAAGTTTAGCCAATACTTGCTATGGTGTAGGTATCCACGATCAATAATGACAAACATGATGATGAGAAAATGAGAGGCTGTCCTTCCATATCCAAGAGCAAGTAACTGCCCAGAAGCACACAAGGCTACTGGTGGGTCAGCTGGTGGGTATCACGGCTGCCAGGACCGATATGCAGTGTAGTCTCGTGTTGGTGCATAGGATGGGTAACCCTTGTTCTTCTGGTATGGTGGATGCCGGGGAGTCATGTTCATGTAGTCACTCTGATGGTACATATTCTTTTTGGATTTTTGCTGTGGGAGAAGGGTGAAGAGAACTGTGAAAACATTTCTGCAATTAGTCTGTCCTGCCTGGCATGAACATTCAAAAGGGGAGAAGAAAGGGAACAGGGATCCTTTGAGCAGAGGGGGTTTGATTGTTAATAAGACCTGAGACAAGTTAATAATGGATTTGATTAATTTTTCCTTCTTTGAATTAACAAATTGTCTCACCCAACATTCATATGAACTGCTGACAGTTCTGGCCCTAGGTCCTGGTTCAGGGGAGCAGGCATATTTATAAGGCAGCCTCAGGATTAAATACATTTACAGAAGAATTAGAACACATGTTCTCATAAAATAATCTATGGAATTTGCCCAACCTGAACTTAAGTCTCCATCTTATCTGCTGAGAGATTTATAGTGTTAGTTCTTCAGGTAAAGGAATGCTGCAAACCAAGGATACAAACTGGTGCCTCTCACCATCAATTCTCAGCTGTGGAATGACTCAGCAGAAGCAATGCAGTCTGAGCAGTGAAGGCTGTCCTCATTTATTAGGAGGAAAAAAGAAATTAGCTTAACTCAAACAAAATAAGAGCAGGAAAAATCAGCCTGGGCTATGTGTATCATGGTTTGCCTACCATTTACAGCAGTAACACACAATGTATATGTTGTTCTGACCTTACCTTCAAGGGGCAAAAGAATTAGAGCTGATGTTAATCTTTTATCTGTCTCACTATCTAGGCCTCAAAAATTTCATTTCCACTGTTGAATTCCTGCCTTATAATGTCCCTGTGAGACAAGGTAGGCATCGTCTCTTTCAGAAATAAGAGTAGCAGAAGACAGGTGAAATAATTTTACTATGATCACAGAGAAAGTTTGTGGCTATAGCAGCATTTGAACCTCCGGCTGCTGCAGGCTGTGCACAAGATTGGTGGTTTTGCATAGGTTAAGGATTTATTGATCAGGGGCTAGGTAAAGTGCTTCCGTGCTTTTTTCCTTAATACTGGTCATACCTTCTTTTGCAATCTTCTTTTTACTGAATTTTCCTTCCTATGTACATAAATATTTGCATATGCTGCAATATACTCGTGATGCTCTGGAATTGGAGGAGGTTTGCATTAGAAAATCTGATGGCTGAATTACACTGTACATGCAGAGTGGGGCAGTTACTGTGAAACATTTTCAGCTTTCTTATATTAATGTTATATATATGCAAGGTGTGGAACATAAGTTACATGCTGCTTAAGCCATGCAATGCAGTTGATGCATGTAAATAATTTGATACAAAAGCTTTACGTATATGTGTTCATCTCCATAATATAGGATTTTTAATTCACCTGAGAGGTCATTTTGCATGAGAGAAAGACATTTTGCTAGCATGAGTGGTTGCTGGACTGTTACAGGATCAAAGACTGCTACTTTTGGAGAGGAAAGCAGTTTTCCTCCAGGGAAGGCAGAACTGTATGAAAATAGACAAATCTTTAGCTGCTTTCAGGAACTCAAGTGAAACAGGCTTGCCATGGCTGTCAAGTATCATATTTTAGGACCTTTTTTACAATTCATAATGTCGTCTAGGCTGCTGCATTTACCTTCAGAAACACTCTAAATACATTCACACTCAGAGTATATATTATCAAGAGAATACCACCAGCAGCAATAACAGCAGGTAAAACCTGATGCAGCAAACAGCACACATCGCAATGCAGCCTTGTCACTCTTGCTGGGGGCAGACATGTTAGTAGCAAAGCGTGTAGCCATTAGGTACGAAATGAATATAGCAGAGAGAAAATGGTTCCAAATGTAAATGATGGATTTGAAGCTACAGTATCTCATCAGGGCACAGTCACTCTAGCACAGCACTGTAACACCAGCAGCTGTTTGCTGTAATCCCCTCAGCTCTCCTAGGAGTCAGCCTCTACAACAAGGCACAGAGAAGGACCACTTAACCTGCCTTTGCATTTTCCTATGGCAATTCCCCATTTGATTGTTTTCTGTTAGAAATAGCCATATATTGAGCAAGTGTATTTTTGTGAAACACTTAACAGATCTCAAGCTTCAGCTAGCAGTGAGAGTGCCTTTCTGTATACATGTAACATTTAACCTGTCAGGGACTCTGAGCCCTTTATACAGGCTACCTCATAATGTGTTGAAAATCATTATTTAACGACAAAGATACAGGGGAACGGCAGAATGCAAGGAAGAGAGCTCTCTACGGTCATTGTTCAAGTCTTTCCCACACGGAGTAAGTAGTTTAAATCAGCTCTGGAAGATCACAGTCCTGAGAATTTTCTAGGAAGATGTCCTTCTGCTGCCTCTGTATCACGCCTCACTCTCTCTTTGCTCCAACAGGCAGAACTGGGTGTGACCTGGGCCAGACAACTCTCCAGAGAGATTAGAAAGCAAAAATAATGACCCAGATGATGACAGAGCTAAGACTGTCTTAGCTTTCTTAGGGTTAATGTACAGAGGCAGATGAGGGACTACTGAGATCCCGCTGCTCCTATTCCCTTGCAGTCAAGCTGCCAGAAATAGTGGGTACTTGAGGGAATTGCTGGGTAAGTGCAAGACATCAGTGCAAATGGTCTTGGGCCAACTGAGGGTTCCCTAAAGATTGTTTTACTGCAGGTGAGCTCCTTCTGTCAGTATAGCCTCAAAGGGTTTTGCCAGGAATGCTTGTAGTGCTGGATTTCCCTGACAGGGACAATTGACAGAGGTAGAGACTGAGTCCCAGTATTGCTGGCGTGCAGGGCACTGCCAAGACTATGGCATTACTATTTGCTTTAGGGCTCTTCTGCAGAGGCCTGACTGCCCACCTGGGGAGTATCTGGTGTTTCAACTCTTATGGGGCATAGCATGGGTGTGCATATATACCTGGGGTGAAGAAGGACTGTGATCCTGAAGTGAGGGGTATCAGTGAGTTTGTGGTAAACATGGCAAGTATAGCCTGAGAAATGAACTAGGGACAAAGAGCATATAGAGCAAAGGAAAATAGTAGTTTCTTACCCAGTAGTTAATAAAAACTGTGGTTATTAGCATACTGTAGAAAGCAAGAACTCCAGTCACTGCTACCATAATCCACAAAGGAATTGCAGACTGAGGCTCTTGTGTTTGGATGGGTGTCTCTTTAAGGAAAAGAACAAAGAAAACTTTAAGTACATGAAAGCAAAAACCTCAGTCTCTGCTTGTTTACTCCTTGCTCCAATGCACCATTTGTATTCATCATGGTTTTAAGATGTCTTCTTCAGGACATCAGGAGCAGGAATGTAGTTTTACCAAGCAACCCAACTTTTTTTTTTTTTTTTTTTTTTTTTTTTTTATGAAACAAACTGCCTCAAGCCATCACGTAGGGAGTGTGTGTAGGAAGGATACTGGCCTACAGTGATTTCCCAGCTTACCTTTCACGTGAATGACAGTACCGTTGCTCTTCTCATTGTAGACATACGGGGGTGGATACATGGCCTCAATTTTGCAGAAGTATATGTCAGTTTGGCTGGCACTCATATTCCAAAGATTGAAGATGACTTTGTCTTTATCATGAATCCCCTGGCAATTGAATTCTTTATTTGAATTACTGCTAATTTTGGTCGTATTCCACGAAATAAAGCAAACTTCAACCGCACTGTCTGTTCCTTTGTGCAGTGAAGCTCGAAATTCCTTCCCTGTTCCATTGTATGTGTAGTTGCAGACTAGAGTTGCAGTTTTGTTAGCTACAGTGAGCAAAGGACGCTGAGCCACTAAAATCTTGTTTTCTGGAAGAGAGGGGAGGGGAGAAAGTGAGAAAAACACTTGTTTATAAAATACAGTATGAAACTTCAGAACCCCACATCCTCCTGTGCAACTCTTCTCCATTTCTCCTCCCCTGCTGACACTCCCTACCTACTAGGGAGTACGTAACCACTGAGCTGCAGAAGCAGTTTCTCGCAGGAGCTCTTGTTGCAGCAGTGCCCATCTATATCAATAATTACATAGTCACTAGGGGAGACTGTGAAGTCCAGAGTGTTTTTCTTCAGAGTCAGAACACTAGTACAGAAAGTGGCCCATGTGATTAAGATTTAACATCAGGGCTCAGAAGGCTACTGTGTGTGTGTTTGCCTGTGTATATATATAAGGCCACCTTAGTCTATCCTTACCTTAGCAAGAGGTTTCCCAGGGGACGTTATGGAGTGAAAATACTGTGAATTAAATGCTTAGTTTAGCAGTTAGATAAGATAATATTATTTATACATTTGCTTTTTAATCCAAGGACAGACTTGAAGAGTTTGCAGATGGAATTTGCTGAACTATTTCAAGGGTTTGGACCTTGCACGATGAGCACTAAAAGCATGAACTGCTATCATTTTAATGTAAAATAAGTCATTTATCTAGCTAGCAGCTGTAGTAGATTCCTAATCTCTCAAAGGACTCAGGAGCTGACTAGTTTGACACTGCATTAGCACTTAGCACTTGAATGGCCTGCAAAAATACATGTCACATGAAGGTATAACTCAATTTGAATCGACCGGACTGACACATAAACAGGAAATGTTTTCTGGCATGTAGACCTCTGTGCTACCATCTGCCAGACAATGAAACACTGCAAGGACTATGCAGAAAGAAAACTTCTTCTAAGAAAAATCATCCTGTACAAATGAGGCCCTACTTTTTAAATGATGACCCGTAAGTAAGAGGAAGGGAGTTTGGGCTTTTAAGCTAGGAACTTGGCAGAACTAAGGACAGCCCTTTTGTGGATGTATATGACTGTGTAAGTCTTCATGCAAGCTCAATTCATATGAGGTCTTAGCAGCCTTTTATAGATCCCTGAGAATTGCTGTGCTTGTGAGAATGACAATTGCGTCTCTTGTCCTCAAAATCTGCTGCAAAACCTATATTCTTTCTACTGAATTCACGTGACGAGACTTAAAAAAGGCTGGTAACGGAAATGGAGTGGGAAGGAAGCCAGATCCAGAATGCCCAGAAAATAAGTATTTCACCATGTTTAACAATATTTAGACCAAATGGCTACATTTAGTGTGTTCACACCTGCACAAGAAGATGGAGTACCCCAACCTGTTGAGCAGGATACTCTGTTAGGATGAACATGATCCAGGGAGTAAAGTAAACACAAAGAGATGCATGAGATGGCCAGGACTAGTGGTGGGGTGTGGGCAGTAGAAACATCCCACAGCTAGCAGTTTCTCCAGTTACCAGCCCAACCCAGGAAACTGCTGAAATTGTTCATTTTCTCACTGAAAGCCTTGTTTACCAACCAGCACTTTCTTCTCCTGAGAGCAGGAGGACACAAGACAGGGAATACTCTACTGCCTCAGCTTTAGCAAAAAAAGATTGCAGTCCATCCTCCTTGTGTCTCTTTGTTCAACATAGTTACTATGGGGGGTGGAGCAGAATTCATCACAGTTCTGAAATCCCATGTTTGCAGGGAACCCAAACACTGTGAAACTTTTTGTTTTGATGAAGGATGAGCATTTCCAGGCTTTCCAGCAGAAAGAGACATGGATCTTGGAATCCTGGAACTGAGCAGCAGATTAATAACAGACAAGGCGGGTTTCTACTGAGGTGCTGCCTGTGGTGAATTTTCATCGAAATGAAGACATTTCAGCAAAACATTTCAGTTTCATCGAATCAGCATTTTCCGACAAAAGCTCTCACATAGGCTTATAAGGCATTCTAGTAAGGGGTGAGGTTTGGATTCCACCCCTCTAGACAAGGTATTTGATCATATTTTTGTTGGCCGGAAAATTGGTCTTTGGCCTAAGTGGCAATGTGCAAGTCTGCAGTAGAATTGTTCTGCCTTCAGCACAGCAGAATTCTACACATCTTACTTCAGACAGAGTTATTCTTCTGATTTGTACTGCAGTAGCGCCCACCACTACAACCCTGATTATCACAGGGACTGAATACACCTTCAGAAGAGACCTTTTCTGTCTCAGGGTTTACAGTCAAAATAGGCATGCCGGAAAAGACACTTGCAGAAGCATTACACTTCAGAAAAATGCTTGCCTGTTTTTCACCACAAGTACTTACAGAAAATTAATGGATGTTTATTGCTCAGACCGATCAGATTTTTGCGATGGCCAGAGGAAAGAAAACGCTGAAAATCTCATCACTGAGGGACCACCTTCAAATGTTATTTAGACCCACCTGCAGACCCCAATGACTTACCCCCACCTTTTGCTGCTGTCAGCTAATCTGCATTCCTGATGTTTAGTACATAGC
This sequence comes from Aquila spilogaster, assembly GCA_024606505.1. Taxonomy (NCBI): domain Eukaryota; kingdom Metazoa; phylum Chordata; class Aves; order Accipitriformes; family Accipitridae; genus Aquila; species Aquila spilogaster. Next base: position 32,474,999 of record JANHGO010000071.1, read on the forward strand.
TTCATGCCTTGAGCTCCACGATTTAACTGCAACTTTGAACTATTTATGTCCCTGCCATGATAATGTGCTAATTGGTAGCCAGTCTCTTTTGATATACCCACCTAAAAAAATCAAGTTCCTTCAACTTATTTCCACCTCTTGGACTTATGGTCAGGTCTGTTTGCCTTGGTATGCAGGCTGGGTGTTGATAACCCAGCCCCATGCTGCTGATGTTGGAATGCAGGGTGGCTGAGCAGTGGGAAAGAGTTTATTTGTGGATCATTAAACGAAGACTGTTCTTACGTGATTTAAGCTAAGCACCAAACCTGTTTTCACCAAGTGGCTCTACTACTTCAAATCTAAATTGATTGAGGGAGATATTTTGTTTTTCATTTATAGGAACTAATTAGCACCATGTGAATTGGTTGGGCTGCAATGCCAGCAGGGGCAGGGCAGACTTACCCCACAGGCCTGTTAGACAGGCCCTGCTGTCATCCTCCTCCTCCGGGCTTGGATTTTTTTTTAACTGAAGAAAGTCAATCCTGCCAAAAAGTGTATTAGTTTCATAGGGAAAACAGAATAACGCCAACCATCCCTTACTTCACTTGTGATCTGAATAGGATTTGATTATATTCTTAGTAGGATCTGGACCATTCTAAGCAAACATAGGCTAAGGCTGCTTTTGTCTTCACAGAGATAGTTTTTCTTGTAAGTGTTGCTTTGGGTTTGTTAAAATGGTGAAACTCTGAAACATTTCGTATGTGTTTCCATTAGTGTATGCTTTCCCCTAAATAGGGTTACGATTGCCATTTCCAGAGCTGTGTTCAGTCATGCTGCATAGTAATAAATATCTATATCTTGGCCTTAGCCAGCCAAGAAAATGGCAGTTATGAAAAATCATTGTCTACAGTTTCAAAAGCTGTGAACTCTAAAAACATAAAATCATTTAAGTCAGTGTGCACAGGCTGCAAGCTTTCTCAGGATCTTAGGATTTACATGCAATGGTGTATAAGATTTCTAAATGTTTGTTAAACTTTTTTATACCTTATTTGTCATGCTAGACATTTGTTATAATCACTTGTGAGGTTTTTTTGCATCATGAGAAAAAAATGCCATCCATATATAATATCCACAAAATACTGACTGTCTAATCACGGACCCCTGATGCAAGCAAAACTTCATTGAAGTTTTTTTTCTTTCTTTCTTATTTGCCAAGAAAGTGAAATAGAGATGACAAAGTACGGAAAATAACTACTTTGAGGTTTTTCTCTTCCAGAACTTTCCATGAATCATCATCAACTATTGGAAAAAATATTTTGCTAAAAATATTTTGTCTTCTCCCGTCTTTATTTTCCAGTTATGCCAGTTGACTACAAGGAGCTATTTGCCAGACCAAGGAATCTGGGATAAGTTGGGATTTCTATAAGCACAGTAAAGAAATGGCCCACTTAAGTCCCTGAGGGGATAGGGAAAAACCTGAAAGGAGTTTATTTCATCCACAAACAGAAAGACACACAGCTATGTTATAAACAAAGCTATTGCATTTTTTTCTGCTGCTGGTTTGTTGTTCAATTACCTTTACTCTTTATTTCCCAGGTACAAGGGTCTTTCTCTTTTACTTTGGTTTTAGGTCACCCAGCTATGTGTATAATGTGCAGCTGGAGGGATCTGCGCCTTCTAGCCGTTATAGGCTTGCTTTCTGCTAATCTTTCCTACTTTGGTGTGAGTACTGCAGGAAGCATAGTACTACATAAACCCCAGGTGACACTCTTGCTTTAATCAAACTCAGTGTGAGCACAAGGGTTTTTCTTGTCAGTTTGTGATTTTTTTTTTAAAAAACAAGAATTTGTCGATGTCATCCTAATCTCGGCTAACCTTGCCTCATACATCTTCTGCGTTCTGGTAACCTGAGTGGGTTAGAGGTTGATTTTACTACCCAGAGACCATAAGGCAGAAGATTATGTTGGTAGTAAAAAGATGAGGTTATTCGTGGTACGCTGCAGGGGGAACCCACTTATATTACTTATTTCACAAAATACACGGGACAGGCAACTTGATCTAGCTGCCTCTCTGACAGACCATAGCAAGGTAATTATTTAGCCAACAAAAAGGGGGGAAGGACAAACTTTGTAAATGTTAGTGTTCCTGCAAAAGGGAAATTAACAAACTGACCTTTTAAGTCCCTTTCCATGATTCAAACTGAACCTGCAGCACTCACTGGTACATTCTAACAACAGCAGAATGGGACAAATTCTGTTGTCTTCCCCAAAACAAAATACCTGAGGCCTATAATACGCTTTGTGGCTTGAGGAAGTCCTGCAGGGTTTTGACCTTCCTTACTGTTTTCCATGTACTGAGGATCAATTGTCTCGATCAAAATGAAGAGAAGAGGTGGAGAAAAGATATGGGAAAAAGATGAGAGCCCTGAGAATCAAGTGACTTCATGTGCTTCTCTTTAAGCAGTTGAACAGTCTCAGTGAAGCTATTGGAGAAACTGAAGTTCTTCATGCAAAGCAAGTGTATAAATGTCTATAGAGTCATGGCATAACCCCTGTGTCTGAAAACCACACACTATATTTTATTTTGTTGCAATTCAAAAGAGTTGCTTCATACCTCATGGAAATGTTTTTAAAACTGTTAACCCACTGCTGATACTTATCCCCTCCTGGAATCAGTGTCTTCTCTGACAACCCAGGGGCCCACTGTGGAAATAATTATGATATTGCAAACACAGAATTATAAACATGGGAAAAGAACAAGGAAGAAAAAGCCTATGATCTCTTAAAGAAATGTAGATCATGGTGTCATGCAAATTACAATGCCTTCACTGAGGAAAAGAACTATAGAAAAATAAGGCAGAAATAAGGAAAAAATGGATTCAATTGTATCTCTTATATTAGAAAAAGCAACTCTTTAAAGATGTTCTACATGTGAAAAGTTTTGTACTGGAAAACAGATTTTTGTTCCTATCTGTAACTTTCCTGTAAAATACAAAACACTGATATTTGGAGAAGACCCAACAACAGCAGTTCGCAGGCCAGAGGTTTGAAAAATTGTCTGTCTCAGGATCATCCTAGCAAAAGCCATCATCCCTTGCCTTGCTTTGCATTTTGATGTGCCTCTTGGAAAGATGTGTTAACTCTGAAGATACAAACACTGCATCAGCAAGACAACACCAAGACAAAATACCCTCCAACAAGACAAAATACGCTCCGCCGCAACAGCTGAAGATTCCGAAAGATTCATTAAGACTCAGGATTTCAAAATCACAAATAGACATTTTTTGTGGTTGAAGATCTTTTCAGAAAGAAGCTAGGTATCTAATACATATCAATAAACTACTAAACAACGCAAAAATCAGAAACTCAGCAGTTCCCATCCTCCCATCTTTGAGCTCAGTAAGCAGCTCTGCTTTTGGTACTTTTATTTGCTAGTTCCGTGAGGATGTGGGTGGGCTCAGCTCTGCAGCCCACCACACCGAAGCCGGGCCATGGTGAGACTTGGAGCTTCGCACAGGAGACTTGGGAGTGGTGGAGAGGCTGCCCCAAGAGCAGCACTGGCACCAGGTGCGCTCAACTCCCTGCCCCCCAAGAGAAGGCACTTGGGAGGAAAATTTGTAAAGCCCAAGGGGAAGGTGAAATAACCCTCCCTCTATCTATGCATGCAATTTCCAAATGCATCTAAAGAGTAGTCAAATTAAAAGAAAGTTCTTGGGTCATATCTTGGAGGGATACTTGTGGCAGGAAAAAAAATCAGCCTCTTAGTTATATCAAGTTGATCCATGTGCAGTCTTAGTAGCATGCTCTGCCTCTCCCCTTTCATCCAAACACAGAATAATTTGTAAAAATTAATTCAAATCTATACTAGACCTTCTCCCTCCTGATGATCAAAGTGAGGAAAAATAGTGGAAAGGATTGAAATGGGGGGTGGGGGTGGGTTTGTTACCTGTTACATCAGCAGTGGGGATGAAGCAGAGCACCACGAGGATCCCCAGGAGCATGGTGCTAATGGTGGGCCCAACGCCTTGTCCCCACCCCCTGCAGGCACTGCCACGTCTCCCGGGGCCCCGCGCCACCAGCCTTCCTTCCCTGTGGGGCTAGGCTGCACCCTCAGTTGCTCACACAACTTCTCTCCTCCTCCCTCTGCAGCACATGATACACAGCCAAGTGAAACCACTGCAATGGCAACGCTTGAACAGGAAGTTAATTTGTTTGATGATTTTAGCCTTAGGAAGTTGCTTCTGCAAAGCTCGGTAACGCCTAAAAGGTAGTGGAAGCCTGCCTTTCAAAATAGGGACTCTTGCCCCTGTATTGCAAGATGTGTGCTTGTGTTTGGAGCTCTGCAGGGTTGCTCCTGTTGGGGAGAAATGGACTTCCCTAGAGGTGCAGCGCTGTTTCTTTACGAAGAGTACCTACAGACATACGCTGTTCCCATCATCATGGTAGAAGCAAACAGCAGTTCCTAAGTTCCTGGTGGCCAAACCTGGCTCCTCAGGAAGTTGGGTGCTCAGGAAGCTCCATCTCTACTCAGTCCTAGGAGCAGAAACTTTCTTCTCTTGGCCTGCCAGCTTGCTTCTTGCAGCCTTCCCAGCCGTTGCGAACGCTGACATATTTTGGCAGTAGATGAGCTAGCTTTGTTCGTTTTTCATTTTTCTGCATCTGGTTGCCACCTAAATCCAGACCAAACAGTGCAAGAAATAGTGAACTGGTATAACTTCCCTTTTTGAAAAAAGTCCCAAGTTATATAAATGAGCAGAACTGTAATCCAATTGACATCTAAATAAAGGCAGCATGCGCCAAGCACACTTCTCAGTCAGTGCTTTCAGTAGAGGTCTTCTTATTTAAAGTTTTTCTCTTTGACTCATCTGGTAAATGCTCACTCTTCCTTGCCCTGCAAGCTCAATGTCATCTCTCCCCTTGAAACAGCAGGATTTTGAGAGCCAGTTAATGGCATTTGTAACTGTGAGGAACTCTGGTTATTAACTATTTACTTTTGTCCACCAAAGTAGAAACATTTAACTGTATCAATGCCTGTCATTATCTGTTATTTATTTGAAAGAAAGAGGAAGGTGTTTAGCAGGAAGACTTTCAAGAAAATTGCCTGTTGTAGAAAGGGATGAAGAGCCATGAACTGTTCTTCCTCTCCCCTTAGTATCTCACATCTTTAGGCCATGTTTTATCAGAAATTACATATGCAATCCAAGAGCAGCTCTAGGTGCTATATCCATTTGCAGTCTAGGAACTTTAACAATATTCTTTTGTTTTGTAGTTGGTATAAATTGCCTGCAATACTGAAAGTTTTGGGATTTGCTTGTACTTAAAAAATAAAAAAGAGAAAAAAAGTCAGATTCTCTCCTTCTTAGCCCACTTTTGTGGTTTCTAGATAAATACCCCAAAACCTTTTTTGAGTCATATGAGTGTACCTGCAGTTATCAATGAAACAGTCTCAGCTTAACTTGAAATGAGAATCCCCCAACAAAGTTACAGAATTCAGTAACTTTTTGCTGAACTGCCCTGTCCTGGAGATGAAAACCACTGTTGTCACACCTTCTGGCTCAGGTAACTGAACCTAAATAACATTTACCAAGCCTGCTGCACGCTTCTGCATCCTGGCTGTCAGATCCTTTTTGTATTCGGGATATGGACTGGAAATGCACAGAGAGTACTTTCTTCCCTCATCGCAGAATTAGTAGAGTATATTGCAGAGGGAGCGCTACTGCCATTCATTTCACTGGCATATGTTGGCAAAGGAGCACCATTCAGATGGAAACGTGATTGTGTAAACAGTTGTGTAGGAAGAGACTCTGCTCTAGGAATACCACTAACAAAAACCAAGAGGGAACAGTGTGCACTCTCTTCAATGTGTCCATGGACCCATTTATTCCCTTCTATCCCTTATTGCTCCTCATGTACCTCTCCCATGGTGAGGACAGACCAAGGCAGTGATTGCAAACAAGGGCTGGACTGGTGGAATAGAGGAAAGGGAAGAGGGACCACTGATAAATTATCCACTGTGGCCCTAGAGACGAAGCTGTGATGTATCATTTCTCTCTGTGCTGATGAACAGGGGTACGAGTATTGCCCTTTCCAGAGCCTCTGGTCCTTCAGTCATGATTTTAGTTTTGCCTGATGGTTTTCTCTTTGATCCCTGGAGTAAGGAAGGGCATTTTTTTTCCCCCAAGTAGCTCTTGGCTCATCCGCATTTCTTGGTTTTCTAGGATTTTAAAAGGGCACAAATCATCATTATGTTCCCAAGGGTATGGCTCCTTTCCTTCTCGAAATTGCAGCTCTTGCTCTAATTTAAACAGTTCATTTCCGATCACTTAGATACTTGACTTTGTCACTTTGCATATATGATCTTTTTCTGTTGCCAAAGTTATCTTGAGGGTAGCGGAAGAAGATATTATAGCTTTCAGCAAGCCGTCTTGCACTTAGGACAAACCACATAAATGTTTATCTAGGAAAAAAAAAACCACTGAAAATGTCCACCGATATGTTCTCACTCTTAATTTTTCATTATTCTCCCACCTCTCTAAGTATCTCTCATTCTATACCCTGAGCATTACCCAAGGGTGTTCTGCAGTAGCATTAATTCAGGCACCATTCACTCCTATTCTTACCCCATTTTCCATTCAGATTTCAGTCTGTTGAGTCTGTCTGTATGCTGGCAGACAGGCTCTGCTTGCTGTCACAGCGATGGAAATCCAGACTAACATTATAATTTCAGTGGAGCTAGAGCTGTGAGAGCACTGAAAGAGCTAAAAGTGCAATTTGGCCATGTTTGGGAAAAAGGTTTCCATCCCATCACAAAATGGCTGAAATTGCAGTCCAAGAGAAGTAAATGAAAGGTTTGTAAATGGGTTTTCAGGGTACACAAGAATCTAGACTATGGGCTTGGGCTTTTTACTCATCACAGTATGTAAATAAAATAACAGTCCAGGTATTTGATCGTACCTTTTCATGCCTACTGTTAGAAAACCAAGCACTGACAGGAGCTATGACCTGAGTTTTAGAGAAATGCTGGTATGATCTAGTATGGTTTCTCAGAGGATTATCTGGATATCTTTAAAAGAGTCCCAAGAAATCCCAAGCAGGCTGTCAGTTTGCCTTTACATTAATGAATGAGGAAGTAAAGACCCACATATCCTGAGCCAAGTGTTCAGCTGTTAAAATCAAGGAAGAGATTCCAGATTTGTTATGATTAAACAAGTGGATAGTTTAGAAGCTAATTTTAAAATAAATGAAGTCTCCCTTCGGTCACTGGAAGTGGTATAATGCTGTAATTGTTCCCAGCACATACTCTTGTTCTCAGGCAAATAAAAACGTACATGCATACTAGAAGAGTAATTGCAACAATATACTATCATTCACATATTCCTGAGGACTCCAGTCTAATGGGAGAACAGTGGGTCACTAAAATTCCCATTTAACTACTATAGACAATTAAGTCCCTGGACTATCCTGCAATTCCATAAAAAGATTAAATTTAACCATTGTCTGACAGAATCTTCCTCTTTCTTCCCCACCACGAAGAATCGTAACACAGACCTTGAGCGAGTAGTCTAGTTAGGCTTTATTCTGCTTGTTCTGCCTGCTTGTATGTTGTCAACTGCTAGAGTAAATGCTTTCTTTCCTACAACTGCAAATCTTAAAATATCTTTATTCTTCCATTGCTGCTGCAAGTAATGATTTGTTATGAACAGTGCTTTGCATACTTGGTACAGATGAAAGGTTGCTTCTTTCACATCTTTATCATAAGGAGAATGTGCTTTAACTTGCTGCTGTGAAGATGCAGAAGTGGGGTAACAGAAAGAGTTTAACAAATAGCCATGTGATTTCTAACTAGGCGGACAATGAATGATCGATGTTATTCACCCCCTACTGTGTCCAGTAAGCTAACCCTAAGGAGTTGTTTCATTTGTCATCTGAAGCACTTCATAAAGTTACATGTTGTTATCTTCACTTTACAGATGGGGAGTGGAATTCCAGCAAGGTGAAGAGACATGCCCGAGGACATACCTCAGGTTAGTGGCAGGGCTAGGAATCTCTATGAGTAGCCCTGTGCTCTCTAGCTTCCAAGGTCTGATCAGCTTTCTGACAGCCTCTGTTCTATGTTGTCATTTCCCTTGCAAACTCATGACTTTTCACTGTGTTGTGAGTCTTTTCACACCCTTCTTTCTGTGAATGCAGATGCCTTCATACCACAAGTACAACCATCACACTTAGAAGGGAAAATCACTATATTCCTTCAGAGGGAATTTTAAGTTGCTTTTCTGTACCTTAAAATGTGACAACTGATGTCTGGTATGTAGGAACCTTCCAGGGCCAGACCTTAATATGACATGTCACAGTGGAAAGGGAGCTTTCTTTTTTGGAAAAATGTGACATTTTTGTTTCCAGCCCTCAAGATAGCAGCCCATAAAGGGGTCACTAATATAGGACTAAGTGCTACCATAAAACATGTATAAATTTGAGAGAGAGCTTGAGGGAAGCCTTCCCTATTTGGGGAAAGAAACACTTCCCTGACAGGCTGATTATTTTTAATGCCGATAGCTGGAAGCTGTTCATTAGTGTTTGTTGGGAAAGGGGCAGGAGTTCACAAATGTACATTCCTGGCTCTTTTCAAGTTAAAAATCTCACCCAGGTTTCAAAGTTGTAACTGTTTCTTCTGGCTGTACCTATTCCTGCTTTGGACTGTTAGAACAAGTCTCAAAGGAGGTAGATTAATGGGTAGAAAGGGCATGGCTCAAAGCTGCATGATTAACTCCATCTGTCACCTGCCTGTAATATGACATATGGCTGCTGCTTCATTAGAGGTTACATGTTTAGGTAGGAACACCTGAAATAAAGCCTACAGGTGAGTACATATATGCTAAATGTTCTGCAATAAAAGAGTTTTCAGATTAAGGTTAGAGGGAGAATAATTGCTGTTATCTGCACTGCCTGCTCCTTGTTTCTCTTGGGTCGAAAAGGTGAATGAGACCCCTGCATATTACCATTGAAGGTGACAAGATTGTTCCAGTTTACTTCAGCTGACGACCTGATGCTTGGGACTGGCAGAGCAAAAAGACGCTGGAAAAGTAATCCTTAACTCTTCTCAGCCTCTGTTTTAGAGCTGCTGCCAGGCAGCTGGAGGGAGCTGGGCTAGCTCTTCCATTTCTGCAGTGAATGACACACCAGTGATCTTCTGTCCTTCCTGAGGAGAGGGGTATGGGAAAAGTTGGAAAATAGCCAGTAAAGACATGAAAGATATGGCAACAAAGCAGTGGTGTCCTGTATATGAGGGAGTTCAGAATGCCTCATTCTTTAAGAGGGAAAGAATTTCTTTCCCTCTCCTTTATCCTGCTGAAAATAAACGATACAAATGAGCACTGCAGGAATATTACAAGCAATTTTTAAATAAGAGGAAGCATCTTCCAAAGAACTTAAGACCTAGAAATCTTGAGCAGACAAATTCAGAATTCAGCTTCGTGCAAAAAGACAGCTTCCAGACCTGGCTGTCTACAGCTTGTCCGGAGAAGTTACATAGATCCCTAAATATCAATAACAAGATTTCTGTCTGCCAGGGCTGTGTTTTCTTACCAGAGGGCAAGATGGAGTGTCACAGGTCCTGCAAGGTCTGAGGGTCTGTAGAGGGCTGCTGAGGGAGGAAGGCTTTCTAGGGCTGTGCTGAATGACAGTTGCATAGAGCAGGAGTTCAAGCCTGGGAGGTACACATCCAATATGATTGTGCCTGGAGTTGGCTGGTCTGCCAACTGTGCCAGCATTTCCTTTTGGAGAGAAATAATTGACCAAAATTATTGCTGCCAAAAGCAGCACATGAACAGTATGGATAATCAGAAAACCAGAGCCCTGGGGTGAAATAAGAATGAAATCAAACTGGTGGTGCAGACACTTGAGTCACTTGGCAAACGTTACCCGTAGTGAGGGAATGCTGTAGCTGGGATTTCCAGGGAATTGTCTGCATTGCCTTTATTTGTAGAGAACAATCTACATAGCCTGCATTTATGGGTAAAGCCTCAGCTAGAGAAAACACTTCCACCTCCATTGGGTTCAGCAGAACCAGGACAGCCCAGGCTCAGCTCAGAATATTAGGTTTTAAGGCTGTCATGATCAGGTCGATATTTAAAAGCTTTAACTCTTTCACTTCCTCATTATTGTGTTACTTTTTGTCTGACCCAAATGTTACATTCTTTATAAAGATGTTAGTAGTGCTATCAGCATGGTACATGAATGGTGGAGCACCATCCACTTACAGTTCTTCCCATTTACACAAACTTGGAAGGAAGCATTACTCATGCTTATGAACGACTGAAACTAGAATAGAGCACTCCATACAATGAGACCCCCTTTGAGGAAGTGTCGGAGGGGCTGCCCAGTGACCTCGCTCGTACAATGGAATATATTCTTTGAGATTACTTCATTCTGAGTAGCCCTCACAGGAAATAATTATTTTGGTAGACACTAACGCACTCTAACTTGTAGGATAAGCATTTCCAAATTACTCCTTTCCCTGAAGACAGTGGCTTCTTTACGCCTAGGCAAACCTAGCTTATGTCCAAATTCAACAACTTTCTGCCTGAGAAGTGCCCTATTCTTAGACTGTGGTGTTGCCAACACCAGCCCACAGAGTTGTTTTCTGCCAAAATACTATGAGAAACAGGCTTTTCATTGTATTTCTGCCACTTCAAAATAAGTACTGAGTCATAGCACACTGGAAATATTTGTGCTGGGCTGCATAGGAAAACATCATAAATACATTAGAAAGAGTTTTAAATATTTCCACATAGGAACTAGGAACCAAAATTCCTGATTCTTAACTGTGAAAACTGCCTAAAGCAGGAGGAAGGCCTTTTCAAATCGCAGTAGGAAGCATCTGCTTACTTACTTGGATATGCATATGAATTGTGACAAGTACTTACTAATTTTATAATGGATTTTTTCTTAGAAAAGAAATCCTGCTTTTATTCAACATGTCAGCATTCCTTTAAACTATTCCTTTAAATGGGAAATTGAAAATAGCCATTTTGCTGTTTACAAAGTCCTTGATGGGTTCAGAGGATAGGAATCCTTGCTGGTTTAAAAAGGAGGATAACAAATCATATGATGATTTATTAGAAGTCACATCCACACAGGAAGCAGAAAAAATTTCCATGCTTTATTTCAGAGGTGTCTGCTCTGTCTACTGGTGCAAGCCATAAAGTCCATTAGGGAGCCAGCTGGGTGCTGAATTTTTAGGTGTCTCCCCTAACGTACCTTAGGACATGGAGCCAACAAGTATTGGTACCCCAGACGTGCCAGTGGCATCTAATGGCACAGGTTTATCCCTCATCCCATGAACCAACAGGCACATACACAGCCTGTTAATATGAATGGGCATTTTGCTGTCCTTTGGCTGGCATATCGCATGGCTGACCTGCATGACCACCCTAAAGGGCTCATAGGAGACCACAGACTGCAGATTGGGTGTATTGTTCTTACAGGCTAAACCTGGCCCTTAAACCAGAGATTATCCCAAAACTGACTGATAACCAAACACCATGTGCTAGAACTACCTACGAAACTTGTATCCGAGCCAATAGGCAACTATTAGGATTAGAAAGCTAGGTATACGGCCTTCCACTTTACATTGCTGCTGTCTCATATACATATGGCTTCCTTCCTAATAAAACCAGAATAATCTCATGTTTTCCTATACACAAAGTTTGACCCTGAAGAGGTCCAGCTACATATTACATATTGCAGCTGTCTGGATAACCTTTCAGATGATATTAAAATACAATCAAATTTTAATATCTCACTAAGCTTTGGAGGTTATTAAAAGCAATGTAAAAACTCTAGTTTTGCTGATTTCAGGACAGTCTGAGAGTTTATAAAAATTAAAGTACATTTTTGTAGCCAAGTCTACTAAGGTTTTATGATAAAATTGGAGTTCATGATTAAATTTCTGAGCTTTTACTTCTATGCCTCAGAAACATGAAGTTTTCTGGTGTCATTTTTCCTTGGCTTCAGCAGATTATTGTTGATGGCTCCATTAGGCTTAATTCTACTTTTTAAGGTACTTGCACATGCTTTTTATTAAGAAATTTTCTCACGAATGTCCAAAGTGTCCATGTGGCATATCAAAAAGACAATCATTAATTCAATCCTCCTTTCATAATTGGAAGTAATTTTGTAAATGCTTTTTACAAAACAAATTATTCTGTATCACATTTTGCCTGTTCACTCAAATTTCCCTTAGTTAGTATTAGTCAAATTTCCATGATTAGTTGCATGTGGGTTTTGTATTATATGTAATATCCTTGGAGGTTTTCACAGAGCAGCCCTGCAGGATAAAAGACAGATTAGAAAGCAGCAGAGCTTTTGGATCTAGAAGGAAGTGATTTGTGACTATTCTCATGATTAGATCTCACTCCTGGTTTCCAGGGGTCATGTTCATTAAGCTGTTAGTTTAACAATTTATTTGTGAGTCCTAAACATTTTGTCAACAATTTTTAACACAGATTAATATTAGTCTGGAAGATCATTCTACAGGGCCATTATTGTCTGTTCAGTAACTGATATGCTTCCATCATTATTCTCCTGGTTTAAAAGTTTTAATTTCTCTGTCAGAAACAATGGCATGTGAATTAGGCAACCAGCCACATACCCTTGGGGGTAAAAAATAAATTGGGTATTTTCAAAGACATTGGTCTGCAAACAATTCATCAGTTGAAATGTATTTGTATAATCTGTTTGGTGAATATTTACATTTAATCCTACAAACATAGAAGTCAGGATGATGTGATGCTCAAGTCACAAGTAGGAAAAAATGGACTAAGTTAAACAAATCACTTATTACCATAAACAATTCATTCAGGTCTGGATCTGGGAAAATTGCATTGCACTAATAGAGCTAGTAGGAATAGATTCCTATTTTTCTGAATGCCTGGAGGAGATTAACAGTGTGAGGGCAGTAAACCTGTATAAAGAAGGCAAATATGTTTGATTATATCAGGGAAACTATTTGAAAAAGCACAATCTCTAGTAGTTCTGCAATGATGGGAAGGAGAAGGAGTGTTTAGCTCTTTATTTGACCTGTATTGGAGGAAAAGTGCAACCTTCCTTTTCAGTCTTTCCACTTGACTGTTTTGTAAAGAGCTTTAACTGACATCATTGCTTTGATATTTCAACATCTGCCCTTGGCTCTTCCTTTCATCCCTGGGGATAGGTTATGCTAGTTTTCATTTGTTCACTAGCTTAAAATAACGCATTCAACCAAAGCTAATATCAGAGGACTAGAGCCAGCATCAGTTCTGGACAGGCAGAAGCCCGCGAAGGTGTGGAGAGCAAGAGACAGTACAGAGGCACTTGAGTTCTTGCTGCAGCCTGGCTGTAACCACGGGCAGGAAGTGAGAAAAGCACACACCGTACGAGTCGGGCATGAACAGGCAGTCTAAGGTGGAGTATATTGTTCAGCTGTCATCAGCTGAAGTGGGAAAGTATTGTTTTAAGTTTAAGACAGCAGTATAGATTTCAAAGCAGAAGGAACAACTCCACAGTCAAGACCCTGGTTGCACCCGTGCCAGGAACGCCTGTTTGTTATTGTCCCGTTCACTGAAGGAGAGCAGTGATCGTGGGCTAAGCAACTGGGAGAGAGCAAACCATCTGGGGCCCAGGTGCTCTGGCTGGGTATGTTAAGAGTTCCAGAAAACCCAACTCATACTCATCTCTTCCAAACAGCACCAGCCTCTGTTAATCCGCACAACAGGGAAATCTCTTCTGTTGCTGAGTAGCATTTGAGCTGATTGCATCTTGCTGAGAATAACGCAGCTCTCACAGATCTAGGGAGTCATTGGCTCTCGTACCAAAATCTGTAGCTCCACAGAGCACCCTACTTGGCTACTGCCTGCACTGCAGAGTATTCCTTTGTCCATCCTTTTACCTACAGCGGGGACAGTGTCTTCCAGAGCCCATTTTGACCTGACAAAGTCACCCCATGTATATTTCCTTGCCCAAAAACATTCCAGTTTGTCTGAATATGAATATATTCATGTACAAAACACTGCATGACATTTGCCGCTTTTTAAAAAAGGTCAGCATTTGGACACAGTTTGGCCAGACTGAAATCCTGGCCCCAGAAAAATCAATGGGAGTTTTGCCATGGAATTCATTGGGCCAGGATTTCATACCAACTCATTATTTGACCTATTGAATTCTGTTAAGCTGGTAAGCCTGGACTGCAGACCATGTGAGAAGACTGTCTCCCCACATTTTGGTTTCTGCTATATTCCATCCTGGTCAGAAATGTTATAAAGCTTTTTTGCTTTTTCTTGGAATAACTAGCTAATCCTGCTATAGTTCTGGACAGAACATGAAAGCAAGGCAAGAGATGTATGTGTTCTTCAGTTAATGTAAATTTTAACTTTAGGTCCACACTCCCTAATGTTTGCAGGTGCTTAGGTTTTGTATGAGACGTAAGCCATAGGCTGTGGTATGCTTATGTGGTTACATCACATTTTAGGAAGTGATGCTGGAAGGATGTAGATTAGCTTGTTGATTTGTTATTTCGTTTGTGGTTGTCGTTCCGTCAGCATCACTATTGTTCAAGTAAGACAGACATGGGCTGAATTTTGATGACATTCAGACATATCATCTCACATGTCATAGGTGTAGGAACCAGCTGAAAGGCTTGAGATCAGTTTCTAATCCAAACGTTCAGAACTTGAAAAATATGCTAAGTTTGGCTCTTGAAACCATAAGGCCTAAAGCCTTCTAAGTGTGCCCTCTCACCACAGAGCACACGCACCAGTCTTCTCTAGTTTGTCATCTAAAATTTCAAAGCTGTCTTTGTTGTTAGCTAGCAGATGTGTTCAAATGGAATACAATTTCAGAAAGATATGGTTGTGCTACGCTGTGGGCAGTTGGCATTGATGATTCATACCTGGGTAAATGCACTTTTAACGGGTGTAGCTAAAAACCCATGGAGACAGTTGCATGTTTCCCAGCAAGACCAAATGTGTCTGGGGGTGACATAATCGTCTGTCTCTGTAGCATTTGTGAAAACCCTGGTGATATGAGACTGTTTTCTCCTGATGGGGACTAGAAGCACAAGAGACTTTAGCAGCTGGAGATGCTGCCAATTTTTGAAAACTTTCACAAAGCACTCTGTGCACCTTGTATCAGATACCACACACAGATAAGAAAGCTTGAGAGGCATCCGCACTGTAATGCAGTCTGGCAGAAAATGTCTCTACAATAATGCTGAAGAAACAGGAGGCCTAGAGCTCTTCTTGCCATACAGTTAAAATGCTGGCCTTGTGGTCATAATGATAAAAACACAGTTAAAGTGTTATTTTCAGAGGAGCTAACGGCTTCCAGCTTTCATGGCCTTCCTTTGGAAATTGAAGAAGGAAGAAGCAAAATAAAGGGTCTAGACCTCAAGAAGGCATATTTTGAAATGTTCAGGGATTTGATTGGGAATATCCTGCTCTGGGCAGATGTAAGGAAATGGCTGCTAAGAAAGAGAAGATAGGTATTAAGAAACCAGAGGATTACTGAGGATGAGTATACAAGCATGGCACTAGCATATGGGATTGAAACACAAAAGCAAGAGCACAAAATGAGGTAACATGAGCAAATTCCCCAAAGGGTAACAAGAAACACTTCTGCAGGTACACTCAGGGTAAAACAAATCCCAGGGAAATGGCTAATTACTGAACAGAAAGGGGAAATGTTACTGAGAAAACCATGTGCTGTTTTTGTCTCGGGGCCTTCAGGAGCCAGCTGCAGGCAGGTAACCAACACAACTGACACCACAGCAAAGCAGTATGATCTGCACCTAGGATAAGGAGAGAATGGGTTGGAAAGGGCATAAAGAAGCCAACTATATTCAAATTAACTTGGCTTGATGAATTATAGCTCAGAATACTTGGAGAATTACCTGATGTAATTTCAGGACCATTTGTGGTTCTTTCAAGAAAGGTGAGATACCAAAGGGAAGAGGGCAAATTTAATAGGTTTCTTTAAAAAAGGGAGAAAGAAGAGTCAGAGCATTATAGAGAGATTAGCTTATTTCAGTTCCTGCAAAAATACTGGAAGAATTACTGAAGCCATTATTCATAAGTACCTAGAGCAAAAAAACATGGCTTTCTGAAGAACAGACCATGTCAAACCATCTAATTTCATCACTTGATGAGGTAATCCTTACCATGCTGACAGGGAGAAGCAGTAAAGGCCATACATCTTGATTTTCATAAGGCTTTTGTCAGAACTTTATGTAAGCAAGGAAGAGAAATATAGCCAGATGAAAAGTGAGTACCAAACTGATTGGAAACAAGGCTCAGTAGTTACAGACAATTTGCTGTCAAAATAGAAAGATAAACTGAGCTCCTGGGTTCTGAGTTCCCCAGCAGTCTGGTCTAGCCTGGCACTGTTCATTACTTTCATTAATAACTTGGATGATGAATAGAGCCTGCTTTTCAAATCTCCACACAGCACTGGGTGGGAGGGACTGCAGGCATGTTGGGAGATAGGATTCAAACTGTAAAAACTGAACAAACTGTAGAACTGGTCTTACACAAAAACTGTAAAGTACAAGGTTCACTAGCTGTGCAGGAGCAGTCTGCAGCACAAGTATGCAGTAAGGAACAACAGGTGAGATAGCAGCTCTGCAGAAGAAAAAAAAAAAGATCTGTGAGGACCCATTCATGGATCACTGGCTAAACACAAATCACTAATATAATGAAAAACGCAAACACTACACTGCACAAATTGGGAGCCTGGACTGAAAGTTATGTGAAGCCATCCTTCAGCTTGGTTCCACATCAGTAGTGCCTTAGCTGAAGTAACAAGTGGTGGTTGGGGCACGGTGTAGACAGAAAGCTGTGCCCAGCTGGAAGGAGGTGAGACGAGTGCAGTAAGATCAGTCAGAAGCCTGGAAAGGATTGAAGGGGGTGTGTTCACTCAGAGAAGAGGGGACTGAGTGGAGAATAGCAGTCATTGAATACACAAAAGGCTGCTGCAAAGAGGAAGGAAATCACGTGTCATCCATGTCTGTCATAGGCAAGGCAAGTAGTGATGGGATTGCACTGCAGCAACTGAGACTTCAGCATTAGGAAAACCTTTCTAAAGGCAAGAGTACCCAAGCAGAGCAGCAGACTGACCATAGGTTTCCATCTCTAGTGCTGGATGCTTTTAACTCATTAGACATCCATCTTGAGCGATTTAGGTGGTGTATGAATCCTGCTTAGGCCCCTTTTCTGTAGCCATTGGAAAGTGTGTAACACATCACAGTGAGCAGATATGGCACTTGTAAAGCTTTGTGAATCTTTTGTAGGTGAAGTCTCTTCGCCTTACTGTAAGATCATCAATGTAGGGAGAATATTTGCGCACAGCATCCTGCCACCTGTGGAACAAATGACCTGGGTTTCTTTGAAATACTTCACGTAAAAGGAGGTTCCTTGACTGTCTGGTAAAATTAACATACTACACATCACACGTAGTTTCGAGCGTCATAGCACTTGCTCACTGTCAAACCCATGAAAGTTTTTAGTAAGGACTGCTGTCAGTTTGAGAATTTTTTATTCAAGAACAAGCTATCCATGGAAGGAAACCCCGCTAAAATATGCAGTCAGGTTGATGGTGCCCCTCCAGTGAAATTATACACCCTTTTACCACCAAATCATGCATTAATGTTGTCATGAGTTACTGTTATATTCAGCAAGTTATTACATATTTATTATAAATCAAATGGCAAGTGGCAAACATCAAAAGGGCAAGCTTACTAGCCAAACATTGCTTGTTTACAAACACTCAGGGGTCATGCATCTGGAAGTTTCTTTTATGGGAAAAAGCTTTATTTGAAGATTTCCAGTACTCCTGGGTTTCAGTTCCATAAAATCTAACAAAACAGCTGTTGTGGTATTTTGGGTTATTCCTGCTTGCAGCCACAGCTGAGACTGGGAGGTGTATATAATAGCGCAAGAATGGGAGCACACAGATGCAAGGCATCTGACATTCTTCCGCATTCAACCAAGTCACCCAGGAGAGGAGGTTGGCCAATGGCCCCACTGTCACTGTGATCACTGGGTGTCCCTTCTGAACAGCACTTCTTCCTGGAAAGTAAGGCACTACCTGAAGCACTATATGTCTTATTATATGTAGTGCTTATTCAGAAAAAAAATGCCCACCCCAACCCAAGAGGCTGACTTAAACACTCACCTAACCTGTGATAGGAAGCTTTGGGAATAAAAATAAGAATAGCCTTGGGAAAGCCAGACAACTCCAGCTATTTATGATTTAACGTTCTAGCAGGGTTCACTCTGCTTCTTTCTGCCCCCAGTGGTTTCCTAAATGAACTCCTAAATTTTGCCCAGACTGCAGATCGTTGTATCCTCAGCTTACAGCTCTGTGGTCCCTGCTTCTCTTGCAGCTGGTATTATCTTTCAGAAGAACCTGTCCTTCTCCAAGGCCACAGGCCTAGAAGCCTTCCAAGAGGCTCCCTGGGAAGGTGCCCGTGGTTGTGTGATCACACATGATACATAAGGCACTGCAACCTGCTCTTCTTTGTGGTAGAAAGCACCTCTCTCTGTGGTCTCCTCCATTCATTTCTGTTTTCTAAGCCCTTCTACCTTTCTGCACTATACAGGATTCCCTGCCATGGGACATTTTTTTTCCCAGCCACTCCCCTGTTTCTTTCCTTTTCTGGATATAGATCTTATTTGTCTCATACCTTTTCCTCTAGACGCTGCAGAGGCCTTTAGAAAAGGAGTAAGTCTCTACCAATCTCTGTGGTTTCTTTTGCAAAGGACAGCCTGTCCCCAAGTCCAGCCAGATCCTCACAGATGTTTATTCAAACTGCCAAACTTTTAGAGGTTTGCCCACTTAATTTCTAGCTAGTGTGCTGGAGTTGTTTGCAGAATGCCATAGTAACGGAGGAAAACACTGCTGTGTCATTTCATGGTAAGGAAAAGCCTGAGGAGCTGGGCCTGAAAGTCTCAGTGGTCTTCTTCACTCTTTCTTCTTCCATTTCTCACAACGCTTTGGGCAAGGATGTTTCTGTGTCAAGAACGGGCCAGCCCAGAGGAACACAATCTGTGCCAGGTCACCTAGACATGATTGCAATACAAGTAATAGGACACATCAAGATAATCATAGGTAGCAGATGTATTTTAGCTATTCTGCAACTTCTGGAAACGATATGGAGACAATATTGCCCAATGGCAATACCAAGGAAGATTTTTCTGGGTGATTAATGTGATGAAAATGATCATTAAATCTGCAAGGCATAAATGAAATATTATTTACTGGCTTTTACCTACAAAGTTAATTAATCAAATGTCTTGAAAAAGAATGGGATTGTGCTACAAAGGTGAAAAATAAAAATCCCACAGGAAATTATCCCTGTTCTTCCTGTCTTTTTGGTACTGCACCAAACAACAGCAATAACTTTAAGAGAGGAATGAATGCTTGTCAGAGTGCTGTTGTGTCCCATGTGCTTACTCAGCCCTCCTCTACTGAGTACAGCGGGGATCT
>JANHGO010000071.1:32494591-32514447 GCA_024606505.1 Aquila spilogaster
TCGGGGCACCGCCCGAGGTAACTCCTCGAGGGAGAGAGCCCTCAGCTTTTAGGTGAGTGATACGCGCATTTTGAGCCGTCACTTTAAATCTTGGGGATTCTTAAGTCGGCCGTGTGGTATTAATTCTCTTTACATCATTGAGCCTGTGGTTTTATAAAATGTTACCGGACTTCTAACTAACTTTTAGGGTATAGCTCCTTTCCTTCTCCAGATTGCAACTCTCGCTCTAATTTAAACAGTTCATTTCCGATCACTTAGTTACTTGACTCTGTCACTTCACCAGTATGATCATTTCCTATTACTAAAGTTATCACAAGGTTAGGGGAAAAAATTATTAAACCTTCAGCAAGCAATCTTGCACTCATTGCAAACCACAACAAAGCTTATCTAAGAAAAGAAACTGAAAATGCCCCCCAGTATACCCTCATGCTTAATTTTTCATTATCCTCCCAAGCACTCTAAGCCTGTCCTCCTAGACCCTAAGCATTACCTGAGGGTGTTCTGCTGCAATATTAATTCAGTCACCAATCAGTCCTATCCTTACCTCATTTTTCCATCAAACTTCAAGCTCTTGAGTCTGCCTGTGCTTTAGCAGACAGGGTCTGCATGCTATCACAGCAACGGAAATCCAGACTATTATAATTTCAGTGGAGATAGAACTCTGAGAGTACTGAAAGAGCTAAAAAAACAATTGAGCCATGATCAAGAAACAGTTTTCCATCTTGTCACAAAACAGCTGACATTGCAATCCAAAGTAAGTGAATAAGAGATTCATAAAAGGGTTTTCAAGGTACACAAGAATTTAAACTGTGGGCTTTTTTTACCCATGTCTTACTTTCAGTTGGGATGGAATTGTTTTCTTCAAAGTGTTTGTTATGACACTATGATTTTAGTTCTAGGAGAAAAATAAAGTTAATTATACACCAGTGTTTATAGTTGCTTCTAAGCACTGTTGTACAGAGCCAGTTCTCAGAGAAGGGCCCAAGGAGCTGGGAGGGAACAGAATTAGGACAGCTGACTTAAACTGGCCAAAGGGATATTCCACACCACTTGACACCATGTGGAAGGAATTTTGAAGGAGATGGGAGTTCATCTCGTTCTCTTCCACTGCTCAGGGGGCTATCTGGGCATCGGTCAGGGAGCGGTGAGTGACTGCTTGTGCATCATTTATTATATACACTCATACATAGATATATAGTCATAACTATTATCCTTTTCTTTTTCTCTATCTTAGTAAATAGTTCTATCTCAATTGAGTTGTTTTTTTTCTCAATTCTCTCTCCCATCCCACTGGGAAGGAGGAGAGTGAGCAAATGACTGTGTGGTACTGAGCCACCTTCCAGGTTAAACCACAAGAACCCATCACAAAATGTAGATAAAATAACAGACCAGATATTTGATTGTAACAGCTTTTTATCCCTACTGTTAGAAAACCAAGTGCAGATAGGAGCTATGATCTGAATTTTAGAGAAATGTTGGTGAGATCTAGTATGGTTTCTCAGAGTATTATCTGATTATATTTAAAACAGACCCAAGAAATCCCAAGCAGGCTGTCGGTTTGCTGTTATCCTTTATTACCCTCAGTAGTTTCGCAGCCAATACTAAATTGGATGGGAGTGTTTGATCTGCTTGAGGGCAGGAAGCTCTGCAGAGGGATCTGGATAGTGTAGATCCATGGGTCAAGAAGAGGTGTCTGAGGGAAGGCCTCATCATTCCCTGCAATTGCCTGAAAGGAGGTTGCAGCAGGGAGGATGTTGGCCTCTTTTCTCAGATGACAACTGACAGGACACAAGAAAACTGTCTCAAGTTGTGCCAGGGGAGGTTTTAATGGACATTAGAAAGAATTACTTCACAAAAACAGTGATCATGCATTGGATTGGGCTGCTCAGGAAAATGGTGGAGTCCCCTTCCCTGGAGATATTTAAGAGATGTTTGGACGTGGCGCTAAGGGATGTGATTTAGTGAGAGAACTCAGCAAGCCAAGTTGATAGTTCGGATTCTATGATCTTGAAAGTCTTTTCCAACCTAGATGATTCTATGATTCTAAAGATTTTGAAAGTACTGATCTGAGCTAAGTTTACAAAATTGTCATGATTAAATGAGTGGATAGTTTTGAATCACAGAATCATGAACTTGTAGAGATTGGACGAGATCTCTGGAGATTATCTAGTCCAACCCTCTGCTGAAGCAGGTTCCATAGAGTAGGTTGCAGAGGAAAGCATACAGATGGATTTTTAATGTCTCCAGAGGAGACTCCATAGCTTCTCTGGGCCACCTGTTTCAGTGCCCTGTCACTCTCAAAGTAAAAAAAAAATTTTTCACGTTGATATTGAACTCCCTGTGTTCCAATTTGTGCCCATTGCCCCTTGTTTGGTTGCTGGGCACTGAGAAGAGCCTGGCCCCATCCACTTGTCACCTGCCCTTTAGATATTTATAAGCATTGATAAGATCCCCTTTCAGCCTTCTCCAGGCTAAACAGTCCCAAATCTCTCAGCTTTTCCTCATAAGGGGGTTGCTCCAGGCCCCTAATCATCTTTGTAGCCTTCTTCTGGACTCTCTCTGTGAAGTTCCCTGTCTTTCCTGAACTGAGGAGTCCAGAACTGGACACAGTAGTCTAAATGTGGCCTCACCAGGGCAGAGTAGAGGGGGAGAATCACCTCCCTCGACCTGCTGGCCACAGTCTTTTTAATGCATCCCAGGAAACCGTTGGCCTTCTTGGCCATCAGGACACATTGCTAGCTCATGGCCAACCTGTTGCCCACCGGAACTCCTAGGTCCTTCTCTGCAGAGAAGCTAATTTTAAAAGATATTGAATCTCCTTTCAATCACTGGAAGTATCACAGCTGTTCCCAGTATGTACTCCCATCCTTGTGCAAATAAAAATGTATATGTATGCTAGAAGAGTAGTTGCAACAGCATACTATTATTCACTTATTCCTGAGGACTCCAGTCTAATAGGAGAACAGTAGGTACCTAAAATTCCCCTTTAATTACTGCAGACAATAAACTTTTCTGTCATTGGGCTATTTCTATAACTCCATCTGAAGGCAATATTTAATAACTGCCTCTCTTCCCCACCATGAATAATCGTTAACACAGATCTTGAGCAAGCAGTCTTGGTAGGCTTATTCTGCATGCATGTATGTTGTCAGCTACTAGAATAAATGCTTTCATTTGCACAATTGTGAGTCTTAAAACATATTTATTCTTCCATTGCTGCTTCAAGTAATGATTTGTTGTGAATAGCTTGGTGAAGATGGAAGGTTGATGCTTTCAAATCTTTACTACAGGGAGAATGTGCTCTTATCTAGCTGCCGTAGAGTTGCAGAAGTGAGTTGACAGAAAGCACCTAATAAATAGTCATTATCCCTAACTACAGTGACAATGTATGATCTACATTATTCACCCCCTACTGTGACCTGTAAGCTAAACTTAGGGAGTAAGCAACTCTAGGAATCATGCAGCATTTGTCATCTGAAGTACTTCATAGTTACCTGTTGTTATTTTCACTTTACAGATGAGGAATGGAATCACAAAAAGGTGGAGAGACATGCCCAAGGACGTACCTCAGGTTAGTACCAGAACTGTGCATCTCAGTGAGGAGTCCCATGCTCTCTAGCTTCCAAGGCTGAATTGGTTTTCTGATAACCTCCATTCTGTATTGTTGTTTCTCTTGTTCACTCACAAATTTTCACCATGTTGTGAGTCATCTCCACTTTTTTTCACAATTCCAGAGATCTTTGTACCATGAACACAAATCAGTACACTCCTTTAGAGGAATTTTAAGTTGGCTTTCTGTACTTTAAAATGTTACAACTGATGTCTGATACATAGGAGCCTTTCAGGGCCAGACCATACTATTTCTGCATGTCGTGAAAGAAGGGATCTTTCTTTTTTTCAGAAAGATGTGAAATTCTTGCTTCCTGTCCTACAGAGAGCAGCCCATAAATGTGTCACTAATTTAGGACGAAGAGCTACCATCAAACATGTATAATTTTGAGATAGAGCTTGAGAGAATCCTTCCCTGTTCGGGGAAAGAAACATTTCCTTGGCAGGATGATTATTATTCAATGTCAATAGCTGGAAGCTATTCATTAGTGTTTGCTGGGGAAAAAATGGAAAGGGGCAGGAGTTCACACATGTGCATTCCTGACTCTTTTTAAGTTAAAAATCTCATCCAAGTTTCAAAGTCATAACTTGTTCTTCTGACTGTACCTATTACTGGCTTGGACTGTTAGAACAAGTCTCAAAGGTGGTCGATTAATGGGTAGAAAGGGAATGGCTCAAAGCTACATGATTAACTGCATCTATTACCTGCCTGTAAGATGACATGTGTCTGCTGCTTCATTAGAGGTCATATGTTTAGGTAGGAATGCCTGAAATAAGGCACACAGGTGAGTACATATGTGTTTAATGTTCCCAGATAAAAGGTTTTCAGATTAAGGTTAGAGGTAAAATCATTTCTGTTCTACCAAGTCACAGAACATTTCTGTTAACTGCACTGCCTGCTCCTCATTTCTGGACTTTCTGAGGTTTTGCTGAGAGGCTGTCACAGTAAGAAAGCCAAACCTAGGGGTACACATCTAATACGATCTGTATGAAGTTGGCTTATTTGCCAACTGTGCCAGCGTTTCATTTTGGAGAGAAATAAATTACCAAAACTACTGCTGCCAAAAGAAGAACATGTATGGTATGGATAATCAGGAAACCAGAGCCATGGGGTGAAATAAGAAGGAAATCAAACTGGCTGTGTAGACACTTGAGTCACTTGGCAAATATGACATGTAGTAAGGGAATGCTGTAGCTAGTGTTTCAAAGGAATTGAAATTGCACTGCATTTATTTGCAGAGAACAATCTATATAGCCTATATTTATGTGCAAAACCTCAGCAAGAGAAAACACCTCCACTAGGTTCAGCAGAATCAGGACAGCACAGACTCTGATCAGAATATTGAGCCTTAAAAGGCTCCCATAACAAGGTACATTTCTAAAAGCTTTGACTCTTTCACTTCCTCCTGCTGTATTACATTTTTCACCAAAAAGCTACATTTTATAAAGATGGCTATAGTGCTGTCAGCATATTATATGTGTGGTGAAGCACCATCCATTTACAGTTCTTCCCATTTACACAAATGTGGAAGGAAGCATTACTCATGTTTATGAACAATTGAAACCGGAATAGAGCACTCCATACAATGAGAGCCCCTTTATGGAAACGTTGCAGGGTCTGCCCGGCAAACTCGCTTGTACAGTGGAATATATTCTTCAGGGTTACTTCATTCTGAGTAGCCCTCACAGGAAATAATCATTTTGGTAGATGCTAACACACTAACTTGTAGGGCAGGCATTTCCAAATTACTCCTTTCCCTGAAGACAGAGACTTCTCTAAACCTAGACAAACCTACCCTATTTCCAAATTCAACAACTTTCTGCCTGAAAAGTGCCCTATTCTTAGGCTGTGGTGCTGCCAACACCAGCCCACAGAGTTGTTTTCTGCCAAAATACTATGAGAAACAGGCTTTTCATTGTGCCTCTGCAGCGTCAAAAAGAGTACTGAGTCATAGCACATAGGAAATATTTGTTCTGGGCTGCATGCAAAAGTACTCTAAATATGTTAGAAAGAGCATTAAATATCTCCACAGAGAAGTTAGGAACAAAAATTCCTGATTTTTAACTGTGAAAAGAACTTAAAGCAGGAGAAAGCATCTGCTTACTCAGTTGGGTATGCATGTGAACCATGACAAGTACTTAATTTTTTAAGGATTTTTCTTAGAAAAGAAATCCTGCTTCTATTCAACGTTTTGGCATTGCTTTTAACTATTCCTTTGAATAGGAATTTGAAAATAACTATTTTGCTCTTTATGGAGATCTAGAAGTTCAATTGTTTAAAGGGGTTTAAAGAGGAGAAAAAAAATCATATGACGGTTTAAAAATCACATCCGCACAAGAACAAACTTCCATGCTTTATTTTAGAAACAAACATGTCTACTGGTGCAAGTGATACATCTATAGGGAGCCACCTGTGCTGGATGTTTAGGTGTCTCCCCTGCCAGATGTAAGGCCATGGAGCTACAAGTGTTGGTACTCCAGACATTGCACATGATGGCATAAGCTTATCTGTCATCATATGAACAGATGGGCACGTTGCACTGCCCATTAATGTGGCAGGCCTGCATGACCACTGCTAAAGGACTCCTGGGGAAGAGAGAGTAGACCACAGATTGAGTACATTGTTTTGACATGCTAAATCTGGTCCATAAATCAGAGATTATCCTAAAACTAAACCTTGTGTTAGAACTACCTAGGAAACATTTCTGTGAGCCAGTGAGCAACTATTAGGTTCAGAAGGGCATGTATCTGGGCTTCCACTTCACATTGCTGCTGTCTCACGTATGGATGGGCTTCTTTGTAATAAAACCACGATAATCCCATCTTTTTTTACAGACACAGTTTTGACCTTAAAGAGGTCCTGCTACATATTGCTTATTGAAGCTCTCTGAATAATTTTTCAGATGATATTAAAATAAATTGAACTTTTAATATCTCACTAAGTTTAAAGGTTATTAAAAGCAATATCAGAACTCCAGTGTTGCTGATTTCAGGACAGTCTGAGAGTTTATAAAAACTGAAATACATTTTTTTAGTCAAAATCTATTAAGGTTTTATGATAAAACTGGAATTCATGATTAGATTTCTCAGCTGTGGTAAAATTGGAAGTTGTGATTAAATTTCTGAGCTTTTATGCCTCAAATACATAATGTTTTCCCAGATACATAAAGTTTTCAGGTACAAAAAGTGTTATTTTTTTCTCAGCTTCAGCAGATTATTGTCGATGACTCCATTAGCCCTATTTCTCTCTCTTAAGATAGTATTGCACATACTTTTTATTCAGAAATATCCTCATAGGTCTCCCAAATATCCACGTGATGTATCAAAGGACAATCATGAATTAGTCCTCTAATAATTGGAAGCAATTTTGTGAATGTTTTTACAAAACTAAGTATTCTATATAACATTTTGCCTGTTCATTCAAATTTTCATGATAAACTGCATGTGAGTTTTGTGTTATATATGATGTCCGAACATGGGAGGTCTTCACAGAGTAGCTCTGTAAGATAAGAGGCAAATTAGTAAGCAGCAGAGCTGGTAGAATTAGAAGGAAGTGATTCGTGACTATTCTCACGATTAGATCTCTCTCCTGATTTCCAGGGGTCATGTTTATTTAAACTGTTAGTTTATCAGTATATTTGCAAGTCCTAAACATTTTGTAAACAACTTTAAACAGAGAGTAGTATTAATCCAGAAGCTCTTCATATAGGGGCATTGTTATCTGTTCAGTAACCGATATGCTTTCATCATTATTCCTCTGTTTTGAAAGTTTAGTTTCACTGCCAGAAATGATGACATGTGAACTGGGAAACCAGCCACATATCCTCGGGTGAAAAAAATAAATTGGGTATTTTCAAAGACATTCATCTGCAAGCAACTCATCAATTGAAATGTATGTGTATCATCCGTTTGGTGAATATTTGCAATTAATTCTACAAACATTTAAGTCAAGCTTATGGTCAGATCAAGTCACAAATAGGAAAAAGGGTCTGAATTTAACAGATCACTTATTGTCATAAACAATCCAATTCTGGGTGTGGGAAAATCGCATGGCACTAATAAAGCTAGTAGAAATAGATTCCTCTTTTCGTGAATGCCTCGAGAGGATTAACACTGTAGAGGAAGTAAATGTATAAAAAAGCTAAATATCTTTGCTTATATCAGGGAAACTATTTGAAATAAACTCTTGCAGTGATGGGAATGAATGTTTAGCTCTTCAGTTGACCTCTGTCAGAGGCAAAAAGCAACCCTCCTTCCCAGTCTTTCCACTTGATTATTTTATAAAAAGCTTGAACTGACATCACTTTAACATTTCAGCATCTGCTCTTGACTCTTCCTTTCATTGCCGCAGATAAGTTGTACTACTTTCTTTCATTAGTTTAAAAAAGTGTCCAACTCAAACTAATAACAGAAGTCTGGAGCCAACACGAGTTCTGGACAGGCAGAAGCCTACAGTGGTATCAAGAGCAAGAGGCAGTGCAGGAGCACTTCAATTCTTGCTGCAGCCTGGCTGTAAACAGGAGCAGGAAGTGCAAAGAGCACATGCCAAATGCAAGTTTGGCATGAGCGGGCAGCCTAAGGCTGTCATCAGCTGAAGAGGTAAAGGATTGGTTTAAGACACTAGGATAGGTTTCAAAGCAGAAGTAGTACTAATAGCAGGCTAATCAGCTGGGAAAGAGCAAACCATGCAGGACTTTGGTTCTGCAGCTGGGTATCTGTGAGTTCCAGAAAAGCCACAGCTCTCGTTCATCCCCTCCCAACAGAGCCAGTCTCTGTTACTGTGTACAGCAAGGGAACCTCTTCTGTAGCTGACCAGTATCTGAGCTCATTACTCCTTAGTCAGGGCAGTGTATTCCTTTGTCCACCCTTTTAGCTACAGTGGGGACAGTGTCTTCCAAAACTTGTTGTGACCTGTCACCCCACAAAATTCACCTCATATATATTTCCTGGCCTAAAACTTCACATCCTGTTTGTCCGAATATGAATATACTCATGTACAAAATATTGCATGACACTTGCCAGTTTTCAAAAGAGTCAGCATTTGGACAGAGTTTGGCCAGGCTGAAGTCCTGGCCTCAGCAAAATCAATGGGTGTTTTGCCATGAACCACACTGGGCCAGTGTTTTTTTCATGCCAGTTTGTTATCTGGCCTGTTGAACTGCATTAAGCTGGCAAGTCTGGACTGAGAGGGCCATGTGAGGAGACCTTCTCATGATATTTTGACTTCTGCTATATGCTATCCTGATCAGAAATGTTAAGAAGACTTTTTGTTGTTTTTTAATTGGCTCATTTGTGATTTTTTTGCTTTGTCTTGTTTGATTTTGCTTTTTTCTTTCTTTTAAAACTTTCTAGCTATTTCTATATCTAACTAATCCTGCTTCTCGTCCTACACAGAAAGCAAGGGAATAGATGTACATGTTCTTCAGTTAGTATAGAACTGCAACCTCTACCCTTCGGTCTATACTCCCTGAACTTTGCAGGTGCTTAGGTTTAGTATGAAACATGTAAGCTACAGGCTGTGGTATGCTTATGTGGTTACATCACATTTTAGGAAGTGATGCTTGAAGGATGTAGATTAGATTGTTGATTTGTTATTTCATTTGTGGTTGTTCCATCAGCATCACTGTTATTCAAGTAAGACGGAGGCTTAATTTTGATGACTTCCAGGCACACTCTCTTGCATGTCACCAGTGTAGTAACCAGCTGAAAGGCCTGAGATCAGTTTCAAACCCAAACATTTCAGAAACTGAAAAATATGCTAGGTTTGGTTCCTAAAACCAGTAAGGCCTAAAGCCTTCTAAATGTGTTCTCTCACCACAGAAGCAGATTAACAAGTCTTCTCTAGTTTTTCATCTTCATTTTCAAAGCCGTCTTTGCTATTAGATAGCAGATGTGTTCAAATGGAATACAATTTCAGAAGGATGTAGTTGTGCTACACAGTAGGCAGTTGGCATTTGTGATTTATACTTGGGTAAATGCACTTGAATGGATGTAGCTAAAAACCCATGGAGACAGTTGTATGTTTCCCAGAAAGTCTGTGTGTGTCTGCATCTGACATAATCAGCTCTCTGCAGCATTTGTGATGAGACAATATTCTTCTAATGGGGATTAGAAATGCAAGATTCTTGAGCAGATGTTGCCAATTTTTGAACTCCTTCACAAAGAGGTCAGTGTACCTGGCATCAGATACCATGTACAGATAAGACAGCTTGAGAGGCACTCACACTCTAATGCAGTGTGGCAGAAAATGTCTCTGCAGTAATGCTGAAGAAATAGAAGGTCTAGGGCTCTTCTTGCTGTGCAGTTACAGTGCTGGTCTTGTGATTAACATCATAAAAACACAGTGGAAGTCTGATTTTCAGAGGAACTAACTGCTTCCAGCTTCCATGGACTTCCTCTGGAAATGCTCACCAGCGTCAGGTGTGAATATCTCCTGTTTCCTGCTTTCCTCTCATCTTCTGATCATAGAGTGAAGGGCTGGTCTCTTGGTTTTAGGATAAGGAAAAAATAGGAGCATGACTGTTCCTCAGAGATGAAAGGATAAAGAGAGAATGGGATGGAAAGGGCATTTTTTTTTTAATGAACTGGGCTTGATGAATGATAGCCAAGAACATTTGAAGAATTACCTGATGTTATTTCAGAACCATTTGTGTTTGCCTCAAGGAGAAGGGTGAGATGCCAAAGAAGGGAAGAGGGCAAATACACTTTCCTTTTTAAAAGGGAGAAATAAGAGTCAGAGAGGTCAGCTGAATTTCAGTTCCTGCAAAAATACTGGAAAAACTACTCAAGCCATTATTCATACCCAGAGAAAAACAACATGGCTTTGTGAAGAACAGATCATGTCAAACCACCTAATTTCATCATTTGATGAGGTAATCCTTACCACGCTGACAGGAAGAAGTAGTAAATGCTGGATATCTTGATTTTCATAAGGCTTTTGGCAGAGTTTTATGTAAGCAAGGAAGAGAAAAACAGCCAGATGAAACTACTGAAATGCAGTTATCAAACTGATTGGAAACCATGCTCAGTAGTTACAGGCAATTTGCTGTCAAAATGGAAAGATAAGCTGAGCTCCCAGGAGCCTGGTCTAGCCTGGCATTCTTCGTTACTTACATTAATAATAATGAGCAGAGCCTGCTTTTTAAACCTCCACTCAGCCCTGGGTGGGAGGAACTGCAGGCATGTTGGAGGACAGGATTAGGATTTTAAAAGTTCTGAACAACTGTAGAGCTGATCTTAGACAAAAAAACATGAAGGAAATGGTTCAATACTCATGTGGGGACAGTCTGCAACACAATTATGCAGACTGGGAGACTTGGCTGAAAGTTTTGTAACATCATCCTTAGGCTTGGTTCAACATCAGCAGCGCTTTAACTAGAGCAGCAGGTGGTGGCTGGGGCCCTGTATTGCCAAAAAGCTGTGTCCAGCTGTAAGGAGGAGAGAGTAGAGCAATGAGATCAGCCAGAAAGGACTGAAAGGTGTGTGATCACTCAGAGAAGGGGAGACCAAGTAGAGAGCAGCAGTGGTGGAACACACAGATGGCTGCTGCAGAGGGGAAGGAAATCACATGTCCTCCACATCTGTGCTAAGCAAGGCAAGTGGTGGTGGGACTGCATGGCAGCAAGTGAGACTTTGGCACTAGGAAAAGCTTTCTAATAGCAAGAGTACAAGAGCAGGGCAGCAAACTGACCACAGGCTCCCAGCTCCATCGCTGGAGGCTTTTAAGAGCTCATTAGACATCCATCTAGAGCTGTTTAGGTGTTACACAAATCCTATTAGGATTAAGATGCCTTTTCACCCTTTTCTATAGCTGTTGGAAAGTGTGTAAGACATCATAGTGAGCGGATAGTGTATTGTAAAGCTTTATGAAGCTTCCGTAGGTGAAGTCTCAGTGCCTTACTGTAAGATGACAAACGTGGGGTGAATATTTGCGCACAGCATCCTGCTGCCTGTGGAAAAAATGATCTGGTTTTCTTTGAAATGCCTCATGTAGAAAGAGGCTCCTTCACTGCCTGCTAAAAATGACATGTTACATATCACAGGCAGCTTTGAGCATTGTAACACTTGCCCACTGGTTTATCAAACTCATTAAATTTTTTACTAAGAGCTGCTCTCAATTTCGGAATTTTTTGTTCACAGACAATCTATTCAGTAAAAGAAAGCCTGCTAAAATATGTGGAGTCAGTTGATGGTGGCCCTGCAATGAAATTTCACCACCAAATAATGCATTAATGTTCTCAGGAGTTACTGCAGTATTGAACGAGTTATTACATATTTATTGTGAAAGAAATGACAAGGGGAAGACATAAAAAATGCAAGCTTACTACACAGACGTGAGTTGTTCATAAATACTCAGGCTCATGCATCTGAAAGTTTCTTTTATGGGAAAAAGCTTTATTTGAAGATTTCCAGGACTCCTGGATTTCAGTTCCATAAAATCCAACAAAACAACTGTTGTTGTGGTATTTTGGGTTATTCCTACGTAAAGCCTCAGCTGAGACTGGGATGGTTTCACAATAGAGCAGAAATGAGAGCATACAGATGCAAGGCATCTGACAGCATGTTCGTATTGTTCTGCTGCAGTCGACTGCATCACCCAGGAGAGCAGGTGGCTGGTGGCCTCGTAGCCACTGTTGTCACCAGGTGTCCCTTCCAAACAGCTCTTCCCCCTGGAAAGCGAGGCACTCTGTGGAGCAATTTATGTCTTCTTATATGTAGTGCTTCGTCAGAAAAAAAAAAAAAAAAGCCCATCGCAACCCAAGAGGCTTACTTAAATTCTCACATAACCCACATCAGGAAGCTTTAGTAACAGAGGTAAGAATAGCCTTGGGAAAGTCAGATAACTCCAGTTATTTGTGTTGTAATATTCTAGTGGAGTTCATGCAGCTTCTTTCTGCCCCCAGTGGTCTTCTAAATGAACTCCTAGATTTTGCCTAGACTGCAGATTGTTACTATTTTCAAATTGCAGCTCCCTGTTTTCTAATCACTTCTAGCTTTCTGCACTGTATAGATTCGCCCCATGAGAAACTTCTCTCAGCCACTCTCTCACCTCTCTCTTTTTCTGGGTATAGACATTACATGCTTCACACTCTTTCCTTTAGACTCAGCACAAGCCCTTAGAAGAGTGGTGCATCTCAAGCAATTTCTGTGGTTTCTTTTGCAAAGGACAGCCTGTCCCCAAGTCCAGCCAGATCCCCACAGATGTTTATTCAAACTGTCAAACTTTCAGAGGTTTGCCCATTTAATTTCTAGTTAGTGAGCTGAAGTCGTTTGCAGAACGCCATGGTAATGGAAGAAAACACTGCTGTGTCGTTTTATGCTAAGGAGAAGGCTGAGAAGATGAGCTTGAAAGTCTCAGTGTCTCAGTAGTCTTCTTCCCTCTGTCTTCTTCCATTTCTCACGACCCTTCAGGCAGTGATGTTTCTGTGTCAACATCTAGCCAGCCCAAAGGAACACACAGTCTGTGCCACATCACCTAGGTATGATTGCAACACAGAGAATGGGACACAACAAGTAATCATACGTAGTGGATAAATTTTAGGTGTTCTACAACTTCTGGAAGCAATAAGTAAATAATGCTGCCTACTGGCAATACTGAGGGAGTTTTTTTCTGAATGACTAACACAATGAAAATAATTGTTAAATCTGCAAGGCATAAATTAAACATTGTTCACTGGCTTTTACCTAAAAAATTAATTAATCAAATGTCTTTAAAATGGATGTGATTGTGTAACAAAATAAAAATCCCACAGGAAACAATCCCTGCTCTAACTCTCTTCTTGGTACAGTATCAAATAACAAGAAATAACTTTAGTGGGGAATTAATTCTTGTCAGAGCTCCTCTGTGTTCCATGGACTACTCAGCCCTCCTCTGCTGGGTGCAGTGGGGATCTTCAAGGTGCTATTTTTACCAGTTTTGAATCAGCTACAAGGTGACCTTTTCTCACTTCTTGATGCTGCCTCTGAGTATGCTGATGTGTCACACTCCAGTACCATCATTCTCTTGGTGCAAGTGCAGACCCATGCAAAAAGAGGGTCTTGCTGGGTTTTCAGCACCTCAGTGATTTGAGTCACAGCCTCTCAAACAGCAAAGAACATTTCCTCTGATGATGTGAACATAGACCATTCTCTCAGTGTCTTTAGTCTACTTATTGTCAGTTCAGGTTTTGGAACTACGGTATTTTATCTATAAGACAGAGACAAACACATGCTGTTTAGAAAACCTTGCCTATCCTGTGTTTTCTCTGATTCAAAACAGATAGCATAGGACAAAAGGCTTGTTTCAGGTTTGCAATGAGTTTTGTACAAAGATTAAACTCCATGTTTACTTTATCTAAGCAGATAATTTCTTTGTACAAATTACAAATTACCTCTATCAGTTTCTAGACCCTAGCTTACAAGTTCACCTGCTTGCAGAACTATAGTGTGCATCAAGCTTAAAGGTACAAATGATGCCGAGCAGCAAAAAAGCACTATTTGCTAACCCACAGCTCATAGAATAAGCCCAGCTCACATCTTATGTTACTTACAAAGCAGTGTCAACCTACAGAGGCTTGAAAGAAGCCCAAAATTTCAGATGTCATTGACGCCTGAGTCTCATTTTTTTTTGGGTGCTACCTGGATGTATATGACTATGCATTTTTTCCTTTAATATAAATTATACATAACAGCCAGCTTGCTCAGCACAGATTAGTTCTGATTTGAAAATGAGCCTAACCCAGCCACCAGCAAATCCCCAGGCACTGTGTTCCTGTCCAACTGCAAAACCCCAATGGAGCAGTATAAACTCAGTAATAATAACAAGTAATGGCCATGGCTTAATGAAAGGTGGCAATTCTGCTCTGGGGAGAAGACTAATGGATATGGCCATTCTGGTAGCTTGCTCTCATGCTGATTGTCTTCTCTTCATGTTTTTTGGTCTGTATTTTGTCATGGATATGTCCAGACAAAAGCAGGAACTGCTGCGGTCTGGGGAAGAAGGCTGGCATCCAGCTCTTCTGCTCAGACTGCGGTCTCACACCAGCGCACATGGCTCCCCTTTCCTTTGGAATGAGACAAAACCCAAGTCTGTTTTTACTCCTGTCTGAGGAGCAGTTCTTCCAGGTCCAAGGACCCATGCAGAAATTGGCTTCTTTCTGTATATCTCATAGCTGGAACACTGCTTATAAAGTGTCGTTGTCTTGTTTAATTTGGTATTTCAATTAGTGAGTGCAATAGGCTGCTCACTACAGGAGCCAAGCAATTAAAAGGAATCTATTATGTGTTTTTTAAAGTACCACTGTAAAGCAATGAGGCTAGAAATAGGGACTCAGAACACACATGTTCAGACAAACAGGCCTTAAACACCAGAGCTAGAATACAAAACAACAGTGGTAAGAAATAAAAGAAAAACAAGAGGTCTCTGCTTTTTCATCTCCTTTTAATTTGCTGTTATAGGCCCTCAACGTTTTTTCTTGCTCTGGTTTTGATAGTAATGCCTTCTGACCACACTAGCATTAATGGAGATGCATCTGGGTATTGGGACTCAAAGATATCCCAGGAAAGAGCACACACCCATCTCTGTGGAGGGCCTCACTTCGGGCCAAAAGTAAATAGGCAGTGTCACACAAACGTGTGCAGTGATCAAACACGGAAAACATGACTGGATTTTTCAAAAGTTAATCAAGAAAGAATGTGAACTTGTCTAAGACTGCCTTCTTTCTGTGATGCTCTAAGTTGGCAAATTGAACGCAGATTTGAAAACAGATTTTAGGCATTAAGTGAAAAGACAAAGAACTTTTCGTTTTAGAAAACTCTCTTGAGAGTGACCTTTCCTATTTAACACTGAATAATGACTCTTCAAAAATAGTAATCTTTGCTCCACTCAAAGACGGTAATAAACAGTAGTCTTCCCAGATTTGCTTGGTGTTTCTGTAACCATTTAACTTCTTTTTTAAACCCTGTAAAAGCTTTTACTACAGATTAAAAAAATCATCCTTAGCTACTGCATTCCTTGTAGCCTCATCTTTACCAGACAGAAAAGCACTCATGCATATTTATTTGTTTTTCTTGTAAGTATCTTATTGATTGAAGTAAGAAAGATCCTGGTCAGCAAACATGCACTAACAGTGTCCTCTCCCAAATCCATGTTCCAAACTCCTTTCCCAGCTGGGAACAAGAATGAACTCAGAGCTCCATTCCAGCAGCAGTGAGGAGGAAAGAAATTTGCTATTTATACTTTGCTATAACTATGTAATGCCCCAAGTAATTATCTCTTCCTGTGTATGCGTATGCTATTTTAGGTATATACTTACAAATCTATGACAAGCATCGCTCAGATGTTTGACTTGATGCTGCGTGGCTTTCAACTTCTTGATTGTTTAAGGGAAGAAGGATGAGTTGTGGTTGAAGTACAAGTCTAGGAGTCAAGAGGTCTGGATGCTATTTCTGTGCTGTGTCACAGACTTCCTGTACGCCCTTGAACCACTCACGTGACCTCTTTGCATTTGTATACCCCTTCTACTAAATGTACTGTTTCATGAACACTGCTTCTGTGAGTCTTAATTCATGCTTCTCTGAAAGCATTTCAGGTTCCTCAGAAGAAAAGAACTTCAGAAATAAAGCCTCATCTCAGTTTTAATATTGTCTGAGCCATCTAGCTTAAATGTAACTTCACCCAAAGGGAATGGTATTTGTAAATGTCATCCTTCTAATAAAAAATCTGTTCTCTTTTCCGTTCCCTATGCCTTCCCCAATTCCTCTCCTTCCTTCTCCTCCAGCAAGCTGTCACACTGTTAAAATATCTTCCCATTCCCTGGAATACCTGGCTGGTCACTGACCTGCCTGTGGGGTTTAATTTCTCCAGAGATGCATATCCACTTTATGTTGCAGTGTTCTTTTCTCTGCCTTTAAGCAGCCAGATGGATCTGCAGAAAGAATAGAACATATCTGTATTTGATTTAAACAGGTATTGAGAACAAGCTGGGCGTTTCAAGGAAAGGACCAGTCCTTCATTTCATTTAAAACAAAGGGATTCCCAGACTGACATTTCTGAGGACGTGGGAATTTTTTATCATCTCTTGAGGGTTTCCGGGGACACAGAGCTGAGATGCTATGCTGCTGTTAGATGCTAGTGTTTCAGCTAATGAATGATTACTGGGTGTTCCAACACTGCATCAGCACGGTACAAAAATTGCAGTGTTTGCTGTGGGGATGAGTAGAGAGTGCTGTGTAGGAGCTGGATGTGTTATCTACGCTGATTAACTAACCTAAAGTAGTTATTATTCACGTAACTGTTTAATTAGTGCCATCTTTGTGCTAAGGCCAGCTCAGGCAAAGTGTGTCCCTTCCCAGAAACTCCTTCAGTTCTAAGGCTAGGCAAAACTGCAGAGATTTGTGTGAGCTGTGAAATTCAGAGCTGACCCTGAATGCAGTGGCCCGTGTGTGCTGCACATCCCAAGGACAAGTCTGCCATTCTCACAGAGCTGCCGAGGTTAATCTCATGGAGGCTGAGGCTGGTGGTGAAGGGGATGATCCCTCTGGGCTGATGCTCAGCCCCCAGGGCAAGGGTAGCATGGAGTGTGTGGGAGGGAGGCCTTTGTACCAGAGCACCACGCACCCTAATTACTCTGGACTACCTGTGCAGCCCAGAGCACGCATAACAGCTGAGGATATGCTGGAGTAGTCACGGTTTCATCATTGCTTGTTCCCCTCAAGCACCAATACATGGCTCAGAAAATGAATCCCAAGTTTAATCTGCATGTACACAGAGGTCAGTGCTTTAAGAAGCCAGCCAGTTCCCTGAGCTGACTTTTCAGATTTGCAGTAGCCTTTTGCAAAATAACAGAGTGAATTCTGAAGCACACAGTGTATTCTGGGAGAGCAGCATTTCTGTAAATGCCTAGTGAAAGAGAGGTTGTCAGGCAGAGTGTGCATAAGAAAGAGACAGAAGTTTGCCATGAGAAGAGGAGAGGAGAAGCAAGTTGCTACCAGGAGATGTAAACACCTCCTGGTGCCCTAAAAGGCTGAACAGAGGTCATTGTTTGAATGACCTGGAGGAGACGTCACCAGGAATGAGAAAGGGAATACAGAGAAGCAAGGTTAGGAAGCAAGGTTCAGAGCACTGAACACAAGGACAGGAAGCTGGAGCTGGATGCAGAAGGGAGAGGGAGCAGGAAGCCAAGATTAAGAGAGGACACAAGCTCACTGGGGGATGCCAAGCTGTGACAAGGTCAGGATCCCATGATCCCCTGTGGCAGTGACAAGGATCTGTGGTTTTCATGGGGTAAGCTAGTTACCAAGAGAGAAACCTTTACTTAATGCTATCTCCTCCTTGTCTCTGTTAATTAACAACCGGAGGAGTGAGACACTTGTGCGAAGCCTGAGGTGGAACTGGCTGTCAGAGCTGCCACCCCCAGCAATTCCATGTTTTCAGGGGATGCAGGGGTCCTTTATCAGCCCCTTCAGGAAGCCACATTAATCAGTGGGGGATTTATTGTAAGGCCAAATGGATAAATTCATGGTATTTGGCCTGCCATAAATTGTCTCACAGAACCTTTTCAGTTCCCAGTCAGTAGTCTCCTGAGGGTTAAAACATGGAGCTCACAAAATGACAGACTCAGGAGAGCCTGGGAAAGCAGCAATACTGCAAAAACTATGTGCCCCTCCTACATCATCGGAGCATTCTCTTCATTACCACAAACTGGCTCCAGGAACACTTGATCTGAATTAACTACAAGCTCTGCAATATTTTCAAGATCTCTTTAGGCCATTTCCTGCCTTCCCTGTGCTCCCTTACTTGGGCAGATATCCCAGTGAAGGTCCATGGGAGTTTTGCTTGAGATATTTGTTCTGATTTCCATTTCTATTTGCTTATTTTCATGTAATGTTTTTCTCCTTTCCACCAACTCCTTGTCATTCTTCCTTTGCTGCTTAGTGCAAAGTGAGGAGCAGAAATGAATAGATGATACAAAAAGGAGGAGAAGAAGAAAAAGAAACAAGGGAGAAAAGAGCAATAGGGGCCAGAAGTAATGGGAAAAACTGGAAATCTGATCAAAATTTGTTTCCCAATGCCTCCCAGCAACGCTGGACACAGTTGTGGCTGTGCTATAATTTGAGTTTCGCTATCCAATTTTTGTCTCACGAAACACATCCCTTTAGCTTGAAGATGTGATTACCAGGTCAAAGCTAACTTTGTTAAGTCCAAATGGAAAAGGTAATCTTTAGATTGCCTTTGGCAGCTGCCCTTTGTATTATTCCAGGTCTGAGAAGGGTTGATATTAAAACAACACTTGTTAGGAATTAGACATTTGTAGGTCTGAGCTACCTCTTTAGTTTCTTCTCAGAAGGCACATCTGCTTTTGCACATCACCGGCTGACTGCATCAGCTCAGTAAGTGAAGTAGTCACACAAAAAGAAATGGCAAACAAAATGGAAGTATGAGTCTTTCCTCTTGATGGTTTGAACTGCCCAGAGAAACCCGCTTTTCTCATCATAAACAAGCATTATATCATTTCAGCCTCAGGAAGCAGGTAAAAGTCAGAGACGTAGCTATGCTTATTTCTTATTCTGTGATGAGTTGATTTGTCCTCATGTTGACATTAAAGTGGCTGTGCACAATTTTTCTTACTTAAACACATCTAGCAGCCACTTGGTTTTATTTCCCAAAGTGGGTTTTGGTTTCTTTTTCACTTTCAACATCCTAGAGAGTTCCATCCTAGCTTCATGTCACAAATATCCCACTTATTGTCTGTCTTGCAGAGTGAGTGTTGCTTAAATATTTTAGGGATTTGATTGCTTCTCTTACAAATATCTGTCTCCATGACAACCCTCCTGTGCTTTG
Source organism: Aquila spilogaster (assembly GCA_024606505.1). Taxonomy (NCBI): domain Eukaryota; kingdom Metazoa; phylum Chordata; class Aves; order Accipitriformes; family Accipitridae; genus Aquila; species Aquila spilogaster. The sequence goes on from JANHGO010000071.1 coordinate 32,514,021, forward strand.
TAATACCTTTGGTGAACACAGTGGAACTGAGTGTTATTTATTTCGAACTATATAACACTTAGCAGTGGAGATGCAAATGAAAATGGAATCAAAAGAAAAAAATACCAAAGGAGCTAATTTGTACCATTTTCTTTACAGATAATTTTCCAAATGACCACATCCTTCACTATGTGGGAAATTTCTTCATCTTGAAAATGCCTCCTTTTTCTCAAAATCCACATTCTTTCCCTCAACACCATGTCCTAATCAGACATGCTGCAGAGTTTAGCCTTCAGTGCTGACTCCATGACCATTCCTGTTCTGTGAAAGAAAGGTAATTTCACAGTGTGGCAGTTGCTAATACACAAAGATCATCAATTCAGTGGCATTAATGGGATGAAAAACTTCTCTTTTGAAGTTCTGACTATTACTGTAAGGAATGGCTTGG
>JANHGO010000071.1:32523293-32544481 GCA_024606505.1 Aquila spilogaster
GCAGCACCTTCCCGTCCTGGGGACTCTGGCTGGGTCAGGCATCCCACCGTCCATAACCCATCGCTTCGATTCGTACTTTGTACGGATGAAGTTCTCAATTTTGGCTTCCGAAGGAACATGTCCTGTCTGCAATTTTGCTTCCCAGTATTTGTTCGCTCTTGCGTTTCCCCACTTCAAGATGCTCTGCAGTTGCTCGTCGGTCCAGGCATCCAGATCAACTGATTTCTGATTTCCAAATCAACAGAACTCAAGAACAGAGGTTCTTGCCCAGGCTGATGAATGTTCATCTGCCACACGACAGAAAGTGTGTCAGTCATACAATTCCTATGAATCTTAAAAAAGATCCCTTATTTCTGTCACTTGGAAACTTCAGTTATGCAAACAATTCATGTAAATGGAATTTCAGTTCTCTGCTCTATAGCTTTGTTTGCTTTTAGTCAAAAAATAGCACTTAAAATAATCTGGCTAGGTATTTTCTATGCCATCCGCAGACACACTCCTACATTTGTGCCTTTCCCTTTCTTCCAGACACTGTTCTGTGTCTGCCTCAATTCTCTAATTTCCATGTTCCTCATTTATTACGGGCTAGACTGTGTATCTGTTTGCTGCCATTGTCAGACATCAGACTTGTGATGGTTATGCTTTGTATGAGCCCTTTGTGGATAAAGCTCCTGGCAAGGATGGTTTTGAATAGCGCCTTGATTTCTCAGTGCCCAAGTAGATGCATCAAAACCAGGCCTTATTTTCACAGAATATTAAATGCTAGGGTCTGTCTAAATCACACATGCGAAGTTTTTAAAGTTGCTTATGCTATATCACCAGTCAGTCCTTACTGAGGGGTTGCTGGTAAGTTGTGGATGGTTGTGTAGTAACTCAGTGCTTCTGTAGGTACTGAAGAGCAGCAATAGCAGCCAGGCTCATTCTTCTCTGCTCCTGTGTTGTACTGGAACTTTCCCAAAGAAACAAGGAACTAGGAACAACATGTGACCCAGGCATTTTGATAAGATATCTGTAGAGCAGTGTTGTTTTGTATTAACAGTATTGTGTATCCTGGAAACGTTTCCCGTTCCCTCCTCTCTGTTTTGAAAATGAATGCACATTTAGAGCCTAAAAAATTATACTGAATCCATAAAGAATCCATGTCAGCCTATGCTGACACTTTCTATTGTCTAATCCATCCTCTTATTCTTAACACATGATGATGTTGCATAAAATCCACCAAGATGCAGCCCCAGAAGTCTGCCATACTCTCCTGATTCCTTCTGTCTTGATTTCTAAAACCTCTCAGCTCTGTCTGCTCCTATTCATCAACACTGTAGTGCTCTGTCATGAGAGAGCTCCTATAATTTATAGTGTTAATGACTCCAGGTGGTATTACCTTGAATATAAAAGCAATCTAATTAGGCCACCTTCTGGCTGATTCTGATTTAGACTCTGACTCAGGAGAGACAAAGATGAGCGACTGTTGCAAAGAGCAGATGTTGTTGTACACAGGTTTTAAAGTTCTGCTGCCTCCTTTCTCCCTTGCTTTTATTGTTTCCTTGTTGTGCTTGGAGCCTCTCTGAAAACCTTGGTGTAATATAATATAGCTTTTAGGACAAGCATGATGATTATAAATGGCTCTTGCCTCACTTCAGGATCCTACAGATGTTGATACATGAGATTTGGTTCTTCCTGATTCCATAATTTGATTTTAATGGCTAGATACCATTGGAGCATGCAAGTGCTACAGACAATAGTGTCCTTTCACATTTAGAAACATCTGTTAGCTAAGGGCTGTTGTGCAGCCTGAGCTCTAGATGCGCAAATCTGTGTACACCAGCATTTTATACCAACGTAGCAGACAGCATTCTCAGGAGAAGCAAAATCTAATATCTTTCCTTATTTGGTAGAGCTCTTTCCTTTCCTTTTTTAAAGGAAAGGAGAGAGCCTTTTTTAAAGGCTTAATGCAGCCTGGGGACCACAGGTGTAATTCAAATAATGATGCTTTGCTGTTCTCCTGAAGCACAGGGTAGAACTGGCACCGCTCAGAGTAATATTTTGCACTATCACTGTTTGATCAAAGGACTTGGACTGGGTCTGATGGCATTAATGCTTTTTAAATGGATGATTCCTTTTCTTTAGAAGAGGTTTCCAGTAACCAAGGACTTACTTACCATCTCTGAAATTTCCATGTTTACAGAGCAGTGAACTCTCCATGGTAGTACAGTTCAGACATCCTCCAGGAGAGAAGCTGGTTAGAGTTCACTGGCATATCCTTCATTTTCCTCTTCTAATTTGTGCCCCTTCCAGTTCGTCTTGTTTCTGTAGATTTCCGTAGATTTCTAGAGCAAGCAAGAGAAACGACAAGCCTGAGAACAAGCCTGAACTCAAACTCAACTAAAAAAGACAGAGTACTCCTAGCCATAGCTGTAATTAATAAGTTTTAAAGACAGACATCTGAGTTCCTTGAGGGTACTCTATTCTTCACTAAGTTAAGTGCCGTGCAATAAGCAGCCTTTATAACACAGTATATCACATATGTTACTAATACATGCAGATTAAAACAGCTGCTTGGTGGCAAAACTATTGCACGCAGAAAAATCAAGGGGACACTCAACCTTTGGAGCATTTATTAATTATCTATTCAGGAGCTGCAAATCTTAAGGCAACCTCAAACAAAGAATCCCACAGGAGTTTGAAAACTGAATTTACAGCAATTGTTCTCAACCTATATTTAGGGAGATAACTGTTTTTATTCCAGACTTGAAAGAAACGTACTTGGTTTTCTGATTATATTGGTCTAATAAAAGTCATTACTGCTTCTTAAAAACACTGCCTTGCGTTTGGTGTAGTTAGGCCATAACAAAGTCTCTATCATGTGTGCTTGGAGCACAGCCATTTTAACACTTTATTCTTTGTGTTCAAGGTATCTGGCTGCAAAACAGCAATAGCTACAGAGCTTTCAGAGGCAGTTAGCAAGTGCTGTGAAAGGATCATTTATTTCTGATAAACTCAGCCAGCTGCCCATTTAATTTTCAAGTTCACCACCACCCTCAGTTTCCAGATTTCAGGCCTGTTTAGAATAGTCATAAAAGAATAATTAGACTTAACTAACTTTCTTATTTCTCTCTGTAATTCTGAGTTAGTGTAAATTAAAGCAACTGAAATTCAGGTTCCAAACAGAAGTATATGTTCACTGGAGCTAATTTGAAAGCCATGTGTGAAAGATGATACAAAGAGACTCAATAAATTTAACTTCCTTGCCAGCATGTTCAGAATCCTTTCTTAATATTGCCTGCTGTCTGTACTCAAAAAAAAATTATTCGTAATGGACAATAGATAGGCACACTCAGCAAACAAAGCACTCTACGAGCTCTAGTGATAACATGCAGAAAAAAGTGTAAGATTCTTCAGAAGACCTGTCCTCTTTGCACAGATTTGTTTCCATTTCCAGGAACTTTTAAACAGTGTTGTGTGTGTTCCTACCACACATTGCTATGCCTCTGACTCTCACTGTCACTTCATGGACAGTTCTCAAAGTATCAGTATTCAGTGTTTGTTCCTTGCTTATCAACAGATGAAATCAATCTGCTTCCACTCCCCTTCCCGAGACAAAAGTTATTTCATCCATGGCTGTCATACATTTCATAGATAATGTTTTAATGTAGTCCCACCAGTCATGACTTTCATAAACTTGATTTATTGTCTGGTTTATTGACCTCACTTTGCAAGACTGTGTCTCCTTTCATAACAGCTGTGAACACGTTGCCAGAACAGGAGTTTGCATTCTGTACACCAGTAATCTGCCCTTTCGTGTTCTGAAGTCTCCAGGGAAACTCTGGTGGTGTTAACCTTTAATTCCTGGGAACCTACCCCATACTCAAGACACACTGGGCATCTTAATAAAAATTAAGGACTAAATTTAGGTTAACTGAGCAATGATCACAAAACCACCAACCCCACAAAGGATATTTTCCGAGCAAGTTGTTTGCTGATAGAAATATTCTTAGTCTCTAAATGAAGCAGGAATTAAAAATCGACATGAGAGTTTATCTGGGGGCATACTGGGCATGCACAGAATCGCCTTTAGTTACTTTGCCCATGCAAACTAATTAAACTTCATTTTCCCCCAATTCCATGAGTATCTGTTCCCTCTGCCCATTGGAACAATGAGAGGCTGAGATTTCTGCAGCTTAGCAGCCACAAAAGAGCTGATCAGATCAATGAATACATTTTGTAACCTCCGCCTGTATATGTGGAAATGGTAATAGAAGCCTCCTGCATATGCAAGGCTACAGAGAGCTGGCAATTAGGGAATGAAGGGAAACAGGACTGCAAGGGGCAAGAGGAAATGACTAAGAGCTGTAGCAGAGGTGAGATCACACTTGTACGCAGGCAGAGTGGTTGAAACACAGAAAGGCAAGTACAAAGGTGTAGAGGATGTGGGAAGAGAAGTTCATGGGATGTACTGAAGCAGCAGGCAGAGCAAATACTTGCAGCTTAAATAGCTTCTATAGTGAAAAACTCTTCTGCTTATTGAAAGTTTTGGGCAAAGAAAGCTGAGGCAAAGATGCACAGGTACAGAGTCGAGGACAAAAATGGACTAGAAATAGTCACTTGTGCCTATAGACAGTGCAACTAAGTAGCTTCTGTACAAACAAAGGATTAGAACTGGAGAGTGGGGATGAAATTCTACCTCCAGTAGTATCCATGGCAGATACCTCTCTTCCTGATGGAAGGCCTTGAAGCTAGCTGACCAAAATGAATGAAAACAGGGGAAAAGACAGATGCTAATATTCTGTGGAAATCAACAGGAAGAGGCTTGCAAACAGAGAAAGATCTAGTGCCAGACACAGTAGAAAGAGGTTAAATGTTCTGGGGCCGAACAAGGGGCAGACACGACCTAAAGCAGTTTCCTGCCTTGCACTCACTGCTGTCACGGGCGATCTGACCAGCCTCTCAGCAGGAGTTCCCAAACGTCTTGTCTGTTGCTTCTTTATCAGCGTTTTGATAAGCCAGCTTCTTGGCACTCCTGGGCTGAGGGCTGTCGTGGTGAAGTGCCTCTTTCTGCCTACTAAATGCTGAAGCCTTTCTCTACTGTGGGCTTTTCAGATGAGCTTTCACAGGTCAACTGTAAGAAATATCTTGGAGCCTCTTCTTATCCAGGCTCTTAAGCCCAGCCTTGCTGTCCTGTGTCGTGCGTGCAGTGGAACTGCTTTGTGCAAAGCACGGTGTCTCCCGGTTTGGTTTGCGGGATAATGCATTTCAGGATGAAAAGATTCAACTGGGTCATGGTTAGAGGTTTGCAGTTGAAAAAAAAATCTTGAATTATTCATTTTCTGTCAGGAAAAAAAAGCTATATAATATCAGATTATGCATATTTTATCATCAGGTTCTATAAGTAAGCTATTAAACTGCCTACAGTTCTTGCAAGACCTTGTTTTATAGATTAGTTTTACAAAGGATGTTGTGTTCTTGCTGAACATAAACAGTCTCTCATATCTCCACCTACTGCACCAAGTATTCTCCTGATTAATTCATGAAGTCTGTAATATTCAAGAGGAACCCGGGAGAAGAAACACATGTTTAAGCCCCCTGCTAGCCTTGGCAAAGCAGACCATCTAAGCTGAAATCAGGAAAGCAGATTTCTTGACAGTTTTCCTCCAACACAAAGCCCATTGTCCTTCCACTAGCATAGTACCTGCCTGCCTGCCAGTAGTGCACAGCAGTTCTGTAGCTACAAATGGACGTGGCACTGGTTCTCAGATGTTATCAGCATCAAGCCTAATACTAGAAATGGAAGAACCATCAGGACAAAATCAGCCATACTCAAATCATCATCCACAAGAGAGACTGCAGCTCTCCCCAGCTGGAGAATGCTGGACACCAATTCCCAGGAGGCAGTCGGGGCACTGCGCAGGTGTAAGTTCTGCAGGCTGTCCTGGCCTACTGCAGTCACTCATAGCTGCACCACGGCTGAGGGCAAGGACAGCACTCAGGGGGAAGATGAGTGGCCTCCCCTGGGCTGGGAGGCAGAGAAACACAGCAGGCTGATCTCCCTGGATGCTTGTCACTCTGGCCTCTGTTGGGCTTTTGCCTCAAAGTCTTCAAGGGCGCAACGGTGAAGGAAGAAACCTTCCCCAGCTGCAAGGCCAGTTGCTTCACAGCCACTTTATGACTAAATATAACACAATCTCAAACAGGTACCCTTATCCACGGATTCCTCCCAGAGCCCAGAGCAAGGGGTGCTTGCTGCATTGCATGTTGTTCTTGCTGTCACAAAGCAGACACACAGCCTGTGTCTGGCTGTCTGCAGGCCAGAACAGTAATCTCAGTATTTCTGAGCAATCCACTGAAGGGAGGTACCAGCAGAAGCAAGGGAAAGCCCAGTCTCCTGAGGCTTTGCAGTATCCAAATTGCTGGCTGGCTCACAAAAAGCTGAGTACTGAGCTCAGCCAAACACTCATTGGGATTTCTGTGCTTGTTAGTTGTCAGGTCTCAGAGGACCTCTATGTTTTTTGATGGGCTGTATGTGTATTGCTGCAGGATGGCATTAGGGTGAGCAGCGTTGTTTGGGAAGAATCTGAGAACAAGGTTTTGATGTATCTCTGTTATCTATAGCCTGGCATGCATGAGGGGGAGATGAGGGAAGGCTGGTTCAAGTGCTGCTGTTGTCCCATTGCTTACAGGTTGGTTTTTGTAATGACTGAGGTGTCTGCCCTCTTGCATTGCTGATGCACTAGGCATTCTGAATGCTTTCAGAGCTCGGTTTAAAGCAGATGTCATTCTGCCAAATTAAGGAGGCACTAAAAAAGAAATCACAGGATGGTGTTATTATTGGTGTTGTTATTATTTCTCCCCAAGGCTTCCTGAGGCTCAAGGTGCTCATAATTCTCACTGGAGTTCTAAATGCTCAATTCCTTCAGAAAAAAAAAATATTATATATATATATAAAATATATATATATATGTCAAATAAAAGTGAAGTATGTTCAACCCATCATTTTTGCCAATGTCCCTTTAACTCAGGTGTCAGCTGGAGGGGTTCTTGCCACTGTTTCTGCCATTGTTTTCTTAAAATCTCACTAGATACCATAGCAACAGCTGGATCACATGCTCCTCTGGTGTGCCACCTATAAGCAGATGTGAACAATGCTGGCTAATAAAGTCTCAGCAAATGTTGGACAGGAAAAGCACTGAATTCAGCCTCTGTGATTTTTTGGAAAAACTCCCAGCCAAGGCTTCCCGTCATTTCTTATGACATAGGTAAATCCGGATCTGCAGGCAAAACAGATTCCGCTTGCGTCCTTACTTCACAAAAAGACTGTCTAGGTAGCTGACACTTTGCAGTCATTTTCTTCCCATCTTATGTCAGCATTTCTTAGAAGCCTGAGACTGAAATGCATTTCCATATTCAAATGTGTTTTCAGTACCTAAGCGAGTACCATCTCTGCTGCATTGATGGGTCAGTTCTGCTGTTACTCTGATGACAGACTCCAGTATTTTTTTTTTAATTTGACCCAAACAATCAATCTAGTACCATTCATATTTAAATTGTATGCTCTGTATTAAATTGTATTCTAATTATTTTTGAGCACATGGCAAACATTCGTAGTATTGCAGGTCAGTTTGCCTAATAACTGTCATTCTTTTTTAAATCAGAGAAGAAAGTTTTTCACATGTCAAGTGAACTTTTAATAATGCCATCCCTTAGTAGAAGTGTACATAATCCTTTTCCTCAGCTAATGCAGAAAACCTGTGTACAGCCTTATTTATATTCATATTTAAGCAAGCAAAGAATAATAATTCTATTAATCTGATTTCTGCTTCCAACTATCTCCCATAAGTTCCTCCCATGTAACGCTAAACCATGAGCAGTCTCAGCTGTGTTATATGCCCTAGCTTCAAAGACAAGTTGCCACATTAAACGTAATGTGATCAATCTGGACATAACTCTGAGTTCTTACAAGGGCACACAAATTTTCCACCACATACCACCCTTTTAACAAAAACCAAAAGAATGAGAGAGAAAATGAACTTTATGCATCCCTTATGCAACTGGGTGGAGGGTTAGTAAGAAATCTATGCTGAAGCTTCTGATGAAAATCCAGAATAGACTCTGTGATTTGTAAGATCTGAAGTGGCTATGAAATTGCTGGTACCTGTGGAGTTTTGAGACACAGTTGTTGATAGCCTCTGCATCAGTTTAGATACAATAATTTAAGGCATCTGTTTTCCTCTTGTTCACAAAGTCTCTTTTTACTGTGTGCCGTCAAATTAGCAGTCCAGGGAGGAAATTTTGAATACTAATGTCTGCTGCTGATTTCAGGTCTCATTTCTTTTTGAAGGCTAAGGAATGTGTGTGGGTCTGCTTTTGCTGCTCCCTCTGCAGCGCTGCAAGAGATACTTGGTGGCCACTGGAAATGCTCACTGGTAAGGTCAGCATCTGGGAAAACGATGAACAAAACAACAGCCCCTGGTTCCAAAGCCAGAGCAAGCCACCTGACAGGCACTTGCATGCATGGCTTCCGCAGGTCTGCAGCAGGTTCTGAACTCTGTTAAAAGGCACTGGTGCTTGAGCAGGGGAATGCAGGGCCGAAGGAACACAGGATATTGATTGCACCATAACTGTGTGCTTGGTGGCGCGGGCACAGCTCTGAATGGGACGGTGCCTGGCATTTGCAGGGTCTGTGCACAAACAGAAGATGAGGCTGGAACAAGGACACTGGACTGTGAAAAGCTGGAGTGGTTCATGCAAGGAGGAGGAGGTGTTCTGTGCAAGCTGGAGCAGCTGTTTGCCCCTGCCCTGCCACTGGGGACACATCTCCCACTGCCAAGACATTCAGCTGCAGGAAGAGTGCAGGCACAGGCCTGAAAATTGATATTGCACTTCAGTGATTGCGCTCTCATCACCTTCTGCCTGATTGCAGCTGACTTGAGGGAAAACAGGTCCAGAAATCTAGTTCTGTCTGACTCAGGGTTGCTGCACAACTGGGCTAGTGGAACCAGGCTAAATTAGAAATTAACGGGCGTTGCCCTGGGGAGGGTTTTATGAGCCATGAGTGAAGGAAATAGGCAAGTAATCATCATCAGCCCCTAGGAGGATGACTTGCTTATAGTAAGACAGATTTAAAGTCATAAGTAACAATTATGCTTGAAAGTGAAAACAATTTTCTTTATTGTTTTACTTGCAGTCATTGTGTATGACCATTTTTGCTCAAAACTCCCATGCAGACCACACATTATGTTTGCAGAAAGACAAAATCTTTCTTAAAGCATAACCATAATCACAAAGAGATATTTAAATCTCAGTTTTGTTTACTGACATTTCACCACCAGAAAATGCTTTTTTATTGCAATCTGTGGCAAGAGAAGTTCCTGTGAGTTGTAACATCTGCAGTTAACAGCAAGTCAGCGTCACAACCAGTATAAATCAGGATTCTGCAATTTAGAGGTATGCTTATTTAGACCAGGACTGCACAATTAGATCTGCTCTGCAGAATGAGGCTAGTGTTACCAGGTCCCATGACTGGCCTTTGTGGTGAGAAAATGCAGAGTTAATAGGATTTTGTTATTAGTAGATTTGGTCCAATACTGAACTTTATTCCAGATTGGCCCTGCAGATGCTCAGCATCTACAAAGCTGGTAGGAGCATGTCTTACTTCTTGCCAGGGGTTCCTGGGTGTGCTGTGCTGCTGTGTCAGCCACTGAGTTCCCAGCTGACCCTAGGGTCTGCTCCAGAATGGAGCTATAGTGCCTGCTGTGCACCACACTGGGCCCCTCTATTGCTTGACAGGAACTTAAAATAGAAATACTCTGACCTATTTTTTTTAAACTGTCTCAATACTCCCAGACAGAACAAAGCCGTGTGCCACTCTTCACAGCAGCCCCATTCCAAAAGATTTAGGGCTGGATTCAGCCCAACAGCACTGCGCTAGGGAATACCCATCCAGCCCCTCTGACAGCAGGGGTCATTTGAGAATGGCTCGAGGCAACCTTTTTCCAGCCCTGAACAGCACAACGACTCAAATAATCGTCACTGCCTGCTTTGTGCTTTTCAAGCTCTTTCCTAGCTTGGCACTACAATAATAGAAAGCCTCTTTAGAAGATAATACACACTGTGTCGCTTACCCTTCCTGCAATTTACATGAGCTAAAGACACTGCTAACGTCCAAGAATAACAGATATTTCTGCTGCATTCAAAGATACCTTGGCAAAGTCCTCTGCTTAAAGGAGAAAGTAAACAGTGTAAGACCATCCCCAGGTGCATCACCCACACCTGGCTTTGAATGCAGATTAGGGCAGTCTTACAGTTGGCTTTGCTGGGCAGAGGCCAGTGCCCTGTGCCTTGAGCAGCTGAGCAGGGAAATACTGTGGGAGCAGAGCGCTGAGCCCAGTCTTGCTGCAGGTAGGTCACTGCTTGGCTGGCAGGAGCCCATCCGTACTGCTGAGCATGGCCATGGCTCTCCCAGAGCACCTGCTGCAGGCTGGGGGCAGCACCCAGCCAGGCAGAGCATCTCCTGCCTTCAGCAGAGCCTCTCTTCTTGCTCCCAGCAGCTGCTGCATCCCCTCACACAAAGTGCTTTCCTTCTGCCTGCAAGACAAGGGCTCCCTACCTAATGGTGGAAGATCCACCCACCAACACTGCTACACGTTGTGACAAATGGGAGTGTTTCTACTGACCAAACCTCTTTGCCTCTGCACCTGGAGTATTTAGAAGTTCATGGGAGGAAGGCTGCCTTTTCTGGATGCCCAGTCTGATGATGTGACAACCTGGACTGTCATCACAGGGCAGTTGTTTTCTACAGAAGCTGGGCAAGAATAATTAGTACAGAAGAGGTTTGAGCAATTCTCCAGCATCTGCTCCTCGGCAACAAAAGCCTTGGACTTTGGCTGCCTGAGCAGCAATGTGAAGGAGTGATGTAGTGCAAGGGATCTATTACACTAACCTGAACTTAGCCTGCAGAACAGTCTGATAGTTCAGCTCATTCATAACACTGGTCCTTGACCTCACTCGTTTCTCAGTTAGTGCCTCCTGCTCCTCAGTACCAGCATCTACTGGAGGGGGAAACAGGTTACCAGCCTACTGTGCAGACTGAAGTATCTGGACTCAGAGAGGCAGCTTCTTGCCAGAGTGGGTTTTGTTTTGCTCCTCATAGGTTACACCTGCTCCTGAGCAGTCTTTTCCCTCCTTCTCTTGTTTGCATAGTTGACTGCAAACCTTTTAGGCTACCTCCCATGGCAGTCCGGTGGGACAAAAAATCGTTCCCACCAAGAGGTCCGTCACATGGCAGATAAATAGCATAATTGCTGAAGTATTAAAAGAAATAATAAATCTTCCATCCTTTGTGTCTTACAGCTATCCCGGGCCTGTGGAGTTCACAGCTGTTTTTCAGGAGGCAGACAGATTTACGCTGAGAACTAATGTGCATGTAAATCTTTTCCCCATAGATTCTGCCATCTCCTGTGTTGAATCTTGGCCTTGGTAAGAGCTGTCATAATATCCAGAAATTCTTAGCATTGATTGAAGAGACTATCTGCTGTGAAGTCACTCCTCCATTGGGTCTCTGAATTGGGAAAGGAATAAAATCAAATGAGAGATAGCATTACAATCAGCAATTCACACTGATCCACGCTGATCAGATTTAGAAACATTCACACTGAAACCCTGCAGACTGTTCCTCTCTCTGTGAAATTCCTGTTAGATACACTGACAGAGGAGAAGCGTTTCTGTATGCATGGGGGAATTTTCCAAAGAAGGGTCCTTATAATTCTGCCAGATTCCTATCTCATTCACTCACCCATCTTAGGAAGCATAAATCTGAAGTTGCTGTAAGAACTTATCTCTACCCCACAGAAAATTTTCCTTTCATGTGATACAGACACTGCTCCAAGTCTATGCTGAGGGTTTCAGAACAGATTGTAAGAGGAGCATATTCATGATGGAACACAGATCAGGCAAAAAATGTGAATACTACTGAGCCACATAGGGGTATAAATGCAGGCTCTACCAGGCAATCTATCTTCATCTGCACTGGCAAAGTTGAAGTGGTGACGTTCAGCCTGGATGGTTTCACTCTGACCACCAGGATTGTCCAAGAAGAGCTGCCCCTTCCGGCACCTGTAAAGACAAAGAGTGGAAGTCTGTGTCTGTCTCCTATAGGCCATGCGGAGCTCAGCTTCTCAAACCAGGGGCTGCTGCTGCTGCAGCAGAGTTCAAAAGCAGAAGCCCAGTGTATGCTGGCCATGAAAGAGGATGTATCTCCAGATGAAGATCATGGAAATCTAGGATTGCTCATTGACTCTTGCTCTGTGTGCTCAGGGAGGATGACAAAAAGTGAGAGATGCAGTGCAATGTGGCTTCAATTTCTTTGACTCCAGTCATATAGAAGTTGTGCATTCATAGAAGGGCACCATTCTTCCCTCATAATTAAGGAGATAAAACTCCTTTCAGTTCAACAGAACCTGTTGCCTAACTATCTACTTTGCCAGAGGGGTTCATTCTGTGCTGAATGAATCCAAACATAGTGCTCACTCCGTCTAAGACCTTGAAAGCAAGCCTGGTTTCAAGAAGGGGCCAAGCACCTGATCTTGTAAGCCACCACCATAGGCAGCCTATTTTCCAGTATCAGCACATTACAAGAATGGCAAAAACCTGCAGCTGGCTCACCAACTTCTTGCACTGCCAAATCAGAAACCATGCCCAGCTTACATCCATCACAAATTAGATCTGAGACCAAGCAGTATCCACTGTCTCAAACACCAAAGCAAGAGCGTGGCTCTGCCCTCCAGAACCAATTCAGTGTGGTATGACCAGCATGCTGAAAAACAGCCATTAGCATCAGCATGCTGATTTAAACATGCCAAGGCAAAGAAGATGGCAACTAAAATGAAGAATCAAAGGGCACAGAAGAGTCCTGTTCAGCTTCCCACTCATATTGCACCAAACAAAGAGAGGGAAGAGAGATGCCTTTTGTCTTTTTTTTTTTCCCTAGCACAGCATTAAAAAGAAAAAGCTAATCCCTTTCATTTAGCAAATCCATTTTGTTTCTTGGAGGGTTAAATCCTGCTTGCTTCAAACAAATGAGTAATCCAATTGGCTTCAATGTGACAACTCCCAAAAGGCAAACAGGATTCAACTCTCTGCAGAATGTAGTACACAGATTTTGTGAATGAGCTATTTGAAACGCTGGATACTTGGTGTGCTAGCTTTGGTGCTGCCCTATAAACCCATGATGACTGTGTCAGCCAGTTAGGTTTTCTTTTGCTGAAGGTTTAGATGTCATTCTATGCCTCTAAATTTAACTTAGGGCCTCCCACTACTAATCATAAATTTGGCCGTGTTCGCTTTGTAAGATGGAGAGAAAAGGGAGGAGAGGGAAAAACTCTTTCTGAAAGTAGTAGTTGGGGCCAATTTACTTAATGCTTTTATTTCTTGAGAACAGTGTAATCTCGTAGAACATTTGCAAAACTGTAAGTTCAGTATCACTAATGCGAGTGAGTGAGAGTGACTGAGCCACATTGTATAAGCTATCCCAGTTTCCTGGCACTGGGGCTGTTCTCATCTACTGCCTGGCTAAATCTTTATGTTCTTGCTAAGCCCTCTTACAAGAAAGAAGACATTTGAGCTTGCTGTTTGTCTCAGATTTGCTACTAACAGTGAAGGCTGGTTTCAGAGTAGCCTGAATTTCTTTCCTTGCTACCCCTGATTACTTCACAGAAGATGCTTAATTAGACAACACTCAGCACCCACCTACAACACTTACATCACAACAGGAGGGAGCTCCCTTGACAGAAAAGTTTGTGCTGGCAGGAATCCAGATCAAGAAAGTAGTCAAAAGTCCACACAGATGAAACCCATCCAAGGAAAATAGCCTCAGTGATCTAACTTTGAGAACTGAAAGAATGTGGAAAATCACCCACTGGCTGTTTCAAAACAATCAGATATGTGGAATCAAATGGTAAGAAAGAGAGAAAACAGCAACAAAAAATGTGCAAAACACATTGTATATTGATTTAACTATGACCAAAGTCAAAATTAGTGCCATCAGACAGAAACCAGGTGTCTTTAGATACTTGCCACGATTGCTCAGACTGCAGTCCCACACTGCCCACATCCCCTAAATAAGCATCAAGGCATAAGCAACTTGCATCCTCCAGCCTACAGATGAAGAGGAGGAGTGGAGAAAGTTGTTATATAAGGAACAGGGATAGCATGCCCTGGACTGCAGAATAAATAATCAAAGAAAATGAAGATGAAGGCGCTTACACCAGGACTGAATATGGCACAGGCTTTTGTTTCCTTGGCCTTTCCTAATAATATGGATAATGTCATAGGACTCATCTGTGCTACAGTAATCAAGCTATTTAACACTACCACATACGGTACATCTCACCGTGGAGGAGTGCCTTGGAAACTGACCTCGTCATTTTTAACATCTGCTGCTCATTACTAAATGCAAGCAACATATTTTTAAAAAAGTCTTTCTATTCAGAAAAGGCCCTAGAGCAAAGTGCTGGAGGTGAGCACCTCCTGCCTGCTGCACCACGTTGTGGTTACGGTCAGCCTAGAGCAAGGGCCTCTGCTTTGCCAAAGGGCCAAGAGTGATGGCAGCCCTCTGGCTGGAGGGGAGCTGTGGTCAGATTCATGCCCTACCCTTGGTGGAATCAAATGCTAGAAATTTAGGACTAGTTTGCAGGACATGCCATTCTCTCTAGAGAAATGTAACAGGTAGGACCATATAATCTATGACTACTTTAAGAAAAAAAAGCTGTGGCACACCTTCTTAAGTGATTTGTAAGAACTTTGATTTTGGTGATAGTGTAGCTTTTATTTTATTAAACAAAAAATGAATTCCCAACCCTTGACAGAGCAAGTATCACCATAAAGGGAGACAGAAGTCACTCATGAGGTAATCTGCTCTTTTGCCCAGCTAAGATGAGATAGCTCCCTGGACTCTATTTTCCTGTGATTTTTTTCTCCAGTCTAGTCAAATAGTCTAATTAATAAATCTCAGTAGGAAAAAAAAAAAAAAAAGACAAAATAATCCCAAGATCACAGTATGATTTTAAGTGCTTTCCAGTTCTACTTTGAGAAGCATGCCTCCCAGCAGCACGCAGGAAGCCCAGAGAGCCAGGCTGAACACATGGGGAACAAGGTGGGCTGGGGGGACCCCGGGCTGCACCCCACAGCCTCCTTCCTCCCCATCAACACTCCTGCCAGGCACAGGGGGTACTGCCAAGCCACCTCCTGGGAAAGCGCTGCCTCATATCCTACTGGAAGGTCATCAGAACTGGGTATTCCAAATCCCCTAGTTAGCTCCACAAATCTTTATCTTTAATCTTATGAAAACATTTAAAATCTTCATCTTAAAGGTCATAAAAGAGAAAATGGTGCTCAGCCTCCCTCAGCTGAAATCCCATTGACGTAAATCTGAGTGAAGTGCCCTGCTCAAGGTGATTTAAAGGGGCAGGAAATGAGGTGGAATTTCTATAGTTACAGCCAAGGCTGTCCTAAGGTTAAAACCCCTTGCTGTCAGAACATGCAGTGCCATGTAGGAAAAGTGGCATAGGACGTAGCCATGAATGCAGCCAGCTGGGTGCTCTTGCAGAGGTTTGGTCCAATAGAAAACTGCTGAAAAACAGAAGCAAATATTTCAGTAAAAACGTCCCTCTTCTCAACAAGTACAAATCTAGAAACGTGTTTTTTTCCAATGTCAACTGCCAGGAAGTGCCATAAACACCTACAAGAACAAATAATCTAGAGGAACAAAAAACAAGCCTTCTGTTGGAAGATACCATGAGTTCAGCTGAGATGTCTGAGCACATTCGGTGGCCGGCGCTGCTGCTGGATTCATAATCCTTTCCAGATAGCTCTTTGAAGACAAATAGCTTAACCTCATTTGACTTGTGCTTACTGAGGGTGGCTCTTCCATTTCAGTAGCCTGAACCACAGACAGAGCCCCTGTTTTTTGCAGTGGTTCTTCTGGGTTTTCCGGGAAACAAATGTGCCTGATTTGGAGGGGAGGTTGATGCAATTTATTTCTCTGCAAGTTGACTTGCAGTCTGTTAACCCCAGTTGCAGTTGCTGAAAGATGTTGTGCCAAAGTAATGAATTGCAGCCCTGATTTTCTTTCTCCTGGGTCAAGCCTTGAGAGAGAGTGACGTTCGCTGCTCTGGGAGCAGCTGGGGTCACTGGCTCTCAGAGAACCAGGCTCTCTGTCTCCTATGGAAAGTCTCTGGTCTGTTGTGACTGTTGCTTTGATTTTCTAGTGATGTGTATTTTTATACACGACTGCAAAAACAAACACAGTTTACCCGACTGCCACACAGACCCGTCACTATCCCTTGTCAACAATGTAAAGTCAGTAATGTTACACTCGTGGCCAGGAATGACTCATTTTTTACAACTGCGGTCTTCTGAGAACATTTTGATGGCTACAGTGGAAAGGGTTTAATTCAGAAGTATTTCCTGCATCACCATCAGTGGCTTATTTTTCCTAGGTCTCCATTTCCTCTCCTTCTCCACTGGTTTCGGTGTTCTATATTTGGCCGGTTCAATGAAGTACACAAGGAGGATTGAACTGAGGGCTCACACAAAGCCTTCCCCCCGTCTTTCTGCCCTCATAGTTGAACCCCCATAATTTGACTGCCGTGCTACTCCTCCTCATCCCTGCTGAATACAGCTGTGTAAGGCTGCAGCAGAGCACACTGCATTTTTAATTCCCTGCGCGCCTCTCCCTCAAACAAGAAGCAGATGACATCTGCTGCCAGGGTGACTCAGCACACAAAGAGCTGCGATCACAGCCTGTGCTAACTAACCTGACCCATTTACTTCGAAGGTCAGTCACATCTAACTGGCAGATTTTAGATTAAGGTGTGGGTGGGGATTGGAATGAGCCTAGTAGAGGCAAGGGAAGGGACCACCGGTGTTCCTGTGCTAAACAGGGAAGCACCAGAATAGGGAGTGACATGGCTGTGGTGCTCGGACCCAGCCCTGGGCTGGGTACGTGGTGATTGTATCCACCCGAACAGAAATACCAGACTCAGGTATTGCTATAGTCAGAGAGGGGAGAGTGATAGGCAGGGGCAGACTGGGGGTGCCTGTATCAGCATGCCTTCTGCTGCAGGAAGTACAAGAAAAGGCAAAATGACTGGTTTCACAGGTGGCTCCAGCAGTGGATGGCCTGCAGGCAGGAGAAGCACTCAGAAAGCAGTTGCTTGCTTTATCTTCAGCAGAATTTGAGGAGGGAGAAGAGAGAACGCTATCCTGGCTATGCAGGCTTTGGCATATAAACAAAGACATCAGCTAGCCAACAGTTAATCCAGTGGAAAGGTGAATTCCCTGCCTTTGGGACAACGGAATTTCATTTCCAAGTGGAAGGACCTCTGAAAGGATAAGAGGCCAACAGTTTAACAGTCAAATATTTCTCGGTCTGCCTGATCGAGTGTAATTTTCCAGCAGTGCTTATCAGTGTCCAAACTTGTTTTTCATAGGAACGTACGGTTTTTTGCGAGGTCATGTTTGGTGAGCCTCAAAAAGGCCTTCCTGTATGCGTTAAAATATCACTGATGTTAGTATCTTCACTAAGTTGCTATATTTACAAGCTTCCTACAAGGGAGCTGGGCTTAGTGCTGCTTTCTTCGTGTATATGACAACACAGTAATATGCTTGTCACATTTTCCATCAGGGTGGAAAGAGCTTTCTGTGAGTCTCTAAGCTAATCCCTCCCTGCAAAAAGGTTTCCTTATTCAGAAATGAGGAAGCTAAAAGAAGAAATGATTCAGTGTTTTTCCCAACTTCATGCAATAATTCGGAACCAATGTTGTGTCTCCGATGGAAGAAGGCAGGTTTTGTGGCTGAAACTAGTGCAGGAGTCCTCAGGTCTGAGTCTTTACCCTTCCCCTGACCTAGAAGGAGTTATGTTACAGTTACGTGCTTCCATGTGCCCACTTTTTTGATTAAAGAGATCAGGATGAGTTCTAAATTTACAGTGATGGCGTTCGGAGGAATTAAAGGTTGAGGTGAAATGGCTGGTTGTTCCTGGAGGACTGAAAGTATGAAGGATGTACAGGTTCTGTCCTTCAGTCAAAAGGTTCTTTTCTCCTCTAATAACAGCATTCCAGTTTCAGGGGTCGCTTTTTTTTAGGAGCAAAGGGTCCCAGATTACTTTCCCCTGAGATCATTTGTGGAACTCCCTATGAGTCCTGGTGGCTCTGGCAGCACAGCGTTGCAATGTGCAAGTGAGAAGGGGCGGAGGCAGCTGGCATTCATTCCAGAAATACATGGGCACTGGACTTTGCCAGGGCCACGCCTGAGAATGTCTCAGCTCTTCTGCTGCAGAGATGCAGAAACACAGACCGCTTCTTCCACAGAGCAGGTTAGTTCTGTCGCGCAAACACCTAACTTTCTTCTAGAAAAACAATTCCATACTTTGAAAGTCTTTACCTTCTAAAGGAGCCTGGGCCTTTGTGCAGACTCAGTCTGGGAATGTTCTGGAAAAGGTGGACTGGTAGTCACAATATACGCGACAAAACGTCAGCCACAAAGAAGGTTTTAATTTCAAAATGCCACATCACACACATTACGAAACGATATAAAAAGCTACAGCTGCTCTGCTAATAATTCCTTGAGTGCCTTAAAATGAAACATTTTATGAACTTGCTATCTTTCTGAGCCATCCTTATCATTATCTCAAAGCAGCCTCAAGCAAGTTATGCTATCATAACAATAAAACCAAGTGTCCGTCTTGCTGCTTCATTTGCACAGATGTCCTTTATGAACACCCGCAGCCACTCTGAAGCCAGCTCAGCCACTTGCATGTGTAAGAATGTTTGTTTGCAGTGAAATTCCAAGGGTCAGTCCCAGCTTTCATTTTGGTTGGTTGTGATTCATAGAGATATACATTCAGCCATTTTCCAGTCCTTATCTAGAAAGCATCCGCCCCTCTAGTTACATGGGGAGGAGTAAAGAAAAGAGCAAACTTACAGGCACTGCAAAGGCAAGAAATAATGATATCTGCAGAGAAACACATACACACAGCCTGCTGCCCACAAGGATCTGGATGAAAGACTAAAGCAGCATGGGGGGGAGGGGGAGAAATAACACAGAGAAGGCCAGCTGTGTCTTGAGGCGCAGTGTTAGTTGCCATGTCTGCTGTAGTATGGGAGATAGACCCAATTTCCATTAATCATGATGAGGATGAAGTTGAGCTGCCAGACAGTGCCCTTAGATCCTGAGTGTGCTCTTCCAACGTAACATGTCACAAACATATTAAGCAGTTCTACTCCAAGGGTGCAGCCCTTCAAAGTGTGCAGGGCGAGTGCCCTGTCATTTTCTTGCCTGTTCCGATGAGGCTGTAATGTCTGAGCCTGTGTCACCAGGGACCGGATAGGATGTTAGCTACCGCCCAGCCTTTCCAAACAGTGTGTAAGGATGACCGAGGAAAAGAAGTGTGTCATAGCTTTGAGCTGCCGCTCAGTTCATTGAAACTTGAGATCTTTAAGGAAGAGTGAAAATACAATCTGCGTTAATTCAGTAGTACACCACAAAACACTGAGTGCAAGCTGTGCTATAAGTAATCAATATATAAAGTTACAGTGAGTACTTCTTGGTTTCAGAAAAAACATCTTAGAAGTATAAAGCACTCAAAAGATTAAAAATAATCTTTGGATGTCCTGCTAAGATAAACAGGAGATGTTTGTGCTGGTTTGATCCTGTTGTTTCTCTCAGGTTGTAACGCACAAGGCACTGCTCCATTGTTTTATACTTCAAAAACCCTTCAAAAACGGGAACAATTCTCACTGGAAATGAATAATCCCAGCCATCAATTTAAGGTGAAAAAGAGAGTCAGGCTCAGAATCCTTTGTCATCAAATAGCAAATTCCTACATTCACCACTGAATTTCTCACACATAGCAGGTCTTCTGGGGAATACACAGTACAGCAGCACTGGAGACCCAGTCATTAGGCACATATGAGCTGATCACATTAACGTGTAATTAGCACATAATTTTCTGGAGATCCCATATGGCTCCAGTCATACCATACTAACAGCAGCCCAGTATATCGTCCCAAGAGCAGGTCAAGCCCTGGCCTTTTTCTATCATGCATGTTCTGATAATGACAGACACTATTTTTTGCTAGAAGAAGATTTACGATGTAATTTATGACCCAACTTATTCCTTCTTTTTCTCTGCAAGTGAGTGCTCTGTTCGATGATCATGGTGATGATGGTGTCTGCTATCTTGCTGTGGCCTACAGTAACATAACAAAGCCAACTAGATCAAGCTCGCTCTTAGAACTGAGTAAGAGTCTGGCTTCTTACCAGCTCAAATAGTGGTACACTTGCTGCAGGGCCCAGGAAAAGAAATGCAAACATTTCGGCTGTGTAGACGGCTACACAAATAGAAGAGCAGACCAGGCAGCCTCATCTAGGGAGACAAAAAGTATGTGTGGTGACCTCCTTCCATCAAGTTAAACAAGTAAAACTTCACCCCAGCTCACTGGTACAAGTTCCTGTCCTGTGTGAAAGTGCACAAAGGGCAGAGCATTACATCTGCAGCTTGGCAGCATGACAAGAGCCCAGGAAGGATGTTCTGCAGACAGGTCTCACTGTGCCCTGTTTGCATGTTGTGTGTGGTCAGTGTGCCTGGACTGACTGAGCACACAGAGCAGCAAATGCCAGCTCAGGCTGCCATGTTTTCTGCCATTCTGTCTCTATTCCTATGCCAGTGTCCTTACTGTTGTTATTCCATGTGTTTGCTTCATCTCTCTGTAGTCTCCTACTTTTCTTTGACTCCCATTTTTCTTGGGGGAGCACAGAAGTTTGGTAGGAGAGACTGAAGGTGCCTCCTCTTTGCAGATGTCCAATGGTCTTTCTCCCTTTTTGTCACAGTAGGTTTGGATGTTGGAGACTGACGGAGGTTTCCTTGCCCTTTTTGGAACTATGAAATCTAGCACAATGAGCAGTCTCAACTGGGATATTTTTGGCTGACCATGTCCCAACATGCCATGCATTGTGCAATCTACTTGGCTTTGTTTCTTACCACAGAAATTAACAAAATCCATACCATTGCTACTTGCCAGTCAGGAAGCTATACTCTGCATTAATCTCTCATTCAGGAGACAGGCTATGTGACAGAGATGATTAATCCTAGCCACAGATAACACTTCCTGTCTTTAAATAGTTTCGGTAGATAAATAACT
>JANHGO010000071.1:32544581-32577912 GCA_024606505.1 Aquila spilogaster
TTCTATAGCCTTCCATAGGACAGCTTGGGGAACAAGCCTGAACTCAAACCCAGCTAACAAAGAGAGTTTACTCATAGCCATAGGCTGTAAGGAATAAGTTTTAAAGACGCCTGAGTTCTTTGGGGTTGGAACCACAGTACTCTTGTGTCAGCTGAGTACGTTTTATACCTTAAGTGCTGTACAAAAAGTGGTTTTTGTAAAACACATGTACTATTAATGCTTGCAGATTAAAACAGCTGCCAGGCAGCAAAACTGTTGCATGCAGAAAAATCAGGTGGACGCTCAAAGTTGGAGCTTAAATTAATTCTCTATTAGGGAGCTGCAAATCTTAAGGCAAATTCAAACAAAGAATCGTACAGAGGTTTGAAAATTAAATTCACAGCAATTTTTCTCAACCTGTGTTTAGCTTTGAGGGCAACTGCTTTCATTCTAGACTTGAAGAAAACTTGCCTGGTTTTCCAGTTATATTGGTCTAATAAAATTCATCACTGCTTCTGAAAAATACTGCCTCACATAGTGTGTAGTTAGGTCATAACAAAGCCACTACCATGTGTGCTTGGAACACAGCCATTTAACACTTTGTTCTTTGTATTCAGAGTATCTCACTGCAAAACAGCAACAGTTACAGCTTTCAGAGGAAATTAGCAAGTACTGGGGAAGGATCATTTGTTTCTGATAAACCAGCCAGCTGCCCACTTACTTTTCAAGTAAATCACCACATTCAGTTACCAGATTTCAGGCCTGTTTAGAGTATTTATAAAAAGAATAATTGGACTTACTAACTATTATTTATCTTTTTAACCATTAGTTATTTTAAATTGAACTAACTGAAATTTAGGTTCCAAACAGAAGTATATGTTCACTGGAGCTAATTCTGAAAGCCATATGTGAAAGTTGGTACAAAGATTCAACAAATTTAACTTCCCTGCCATCATGCTCAGAATCTTTTCTTAATATCACCTGCACTCTGTATTGAAAAAAAAATACTGCTTCTCACTGGGCAATAGGTAGGTACAGTTAGCAAACAAAACACACTATGAGCTCTAGAAAGTATAAAACACAGAAAAGAGAGTGGGATTCTCCAGAAGAACAAGCCTTTTTGCAAAACTTCATTTCCATTTATGTCACATAAGAACTTTTGAACAGAGCCTTTTGTGTGTTGCCACAACACATTGTTTTGCCTCTGACTCTCATTGTCATTTAGTCCATAGACAGTTTCGAAAGTATCAATATTCAGTGTTTCTTCCCTGCTTCTCAACAGATTAAATTAATCTGCTCCCACCCGCCTTCCTGAGACAAAAGTTATTTCATCCATGGCTGTCATGTATTTCCCAGATAACATTTTAATGTAGTCCCACCAGTCACGACTTTCATAAACTTGATTTACTGTCTGGTTTATTGACCTCACTTTGCAAGGCTTTGCCTCCCTTCATAACAGCTGTGAACACGTTGCCATAACAGGAGTTTGTCTTCTGTACATCAGCAGTTTGCCCTTTCCTGTTCTGAAATCTCCAGGGAAACCCTGGTGGTGTTAATCCTTAATTCCTGGGAACCTCCCTCATACTCAAGACACTCTGAGCATCTTAATAAAAATGTTACTAAGGAAATAATTTAGGGTAACCGAGCAATGTTCACTAAACCGCCAAGACTACAAAGGATATTTTCCAAGCAAATTGTTTATTGAGAGTAGTATCCTTGGTCTCCAAATGAGGAGGAATTTAAAATAGACATGAGAGTACATTTGGGGATATACAGGGCATGCACGGCATCACCTTTGACTGGTTTGCTCATGCCAATCTATACTTTCATATTCTCCCATGTCAATAGGTTTCTATTCCACATGCCCATTGGAATAATGAGAGACAGAGATCTCTGGAGCTGAACAGTGACTCAAGAGCTGATTGGATCTATATATATATTTGTAACCTCCCACTGTATATGTAGAAATGGCAATAGGAGCCTACTGCCTATGCAGGGATATAGAGAGCTGGCAGCTAGGGAATGAAGGGAAATGAGATTGCAAGGGGCAGGAGGAAATGACTAAGAACTGTAGCAGAGGTGAGATCACACTGGTACACAGGCTAAGCAGCAGAAGCACAGAAAGGCAAATATAAAGGTGTAGAGAATGTGGGAAGAGAAGGAGAAATGCATGGAATGTACAGAAGCAGAAGGCAGAGAAAATTCTCGTGGCTTAAATAGGTTTTTTGATTGAAAAGCACTTCTGTTTGTTGAAAGTTTTAGGCAAAGAAAGCCAAGGCAAAGATGCAAAAATACATAAATAAATGAAAAAAAATTGACTGGAAATAGTCACTTGTGATGCCCATAGACAGTGCAATTAAGTAGCTTCTGTATAAAAAAGGAAGACAAGAACTGAATATCAGGGACAAATTCCCACCTCCAGTAGTGTCCCTGGCAAGGGTCTCCCTTTCTGAAGGAAGGCCATGATTTTGTCCTAGACAACCAAAATTAATCAAAGCAAGGAAAATGACAGACATCAGTATTCTGTGGGAATCAACAGGAAGAAGCTTGCAAACAAAGGTTTAGTGCCAGACACAGTGGAAAAGAGGTTGAATGGTTAGGGGCAAAGCGAGGGGCAGACATGACCTAGGCAGCAGCCTCACTAACTGCAGCATTTCCTGCCGTCCGCTCACTCCATTCACCAGCGAACTGAACAGCCCTTCAGCAGAAGTTCCCAAACTTCTTTTTTGTTGCTTCTTTATCAGCATTTTGATAAGCTGGCTTGTTGGCACTCCTGAACTGAGGAGTGTTGCCATGAAGTGCCTCTTTCCATGTTACTAAAAGTTACAGCCTTCCTCTACTGTGGAATTAGCAGATGAACTTTCAGAGGCCAATTATAAGAACTATCTTGGAAGCATATAAGAGCCACCTCTTTTTATCCAAGCTCTTAGCCCAGCCCTGCTGTTCTGTCGCATGTGCATAGCGGGACTACTTGTGCAGGGTGAGATGTCTCCTGGTTTGGTTTGCAGGGTAATACATTCTAGGATGATAATATTTGACTGGGTCATGGCAAGAGGTGCGTGGTTGAAGAAAAATATCTTAAATTATTCATATTCTGTCAGGGGAAGGAAAGCCATGTAATATTGGATTATGCATATTTTATCATTGAATTGTATAAGTGAGCTATTAAACTGCATACAATTCTTGCAAGTCTTTGTTCTAAAGATTAGTTTTACAAAGCATTTTGTGTTCCTGCTGAACATAAACAGCCTCTCATATCTCCACCTACTACACCAAGTATTCTCCTGATTAATTCATAAAGTCTATAATATTCAAAAGGAACCAGGGAGAAGAAATACGTTTTTAAGCCCTCTCCTAGCTTTGACAGAGCAAACTATTTGTGTTCAAGTCAGGAAAGCAGATTCCTTGATCATTTTCATTCAGCACAGCATTCTTTCATTAGCATCATGTCTGGTCCTCTGTCTTTGCAAGGAACACACAGTAGTTCTGCAGCTACACAGTGGACGTTGCGGTGACTCTCAGAGGTTATCATCATCAAAGCTAATGCTAGAAATGGAGGAAGCATAAGGACAAAATCAGCCTTACTTGCAGCTTCATCCCCAGCTAAGTGACATCCCAAACCTCAGCTCTTCCCAGCTGGGGGGCCGCTGGCACCCCTCAGTACACTGGTTTCCAGGGACCAGCCAGGGCACCGTGCGCAGGCAAGTTCTGTAGGCTCTCCTGGATGCTACTACAGTCACCCACAGCCACACCATGGCGGAGGGGAAGGACAGGTATTCAATGGGGAGATTTATAGCCTCCCCTGGGCAGCTGGGTAGAGCAACATGACAGACTGAGCTCCCTGGGTGCTCATCACTCTGGCCTCTGTTGGGCTTTTGCCTCAGAGTCCCTCCATCTCAGACCATATTGGGTGGCTATAGGCTAATGCCCAGGCATAGAAAGTAGCCCTGAGACTTCAAGGATGGGATGGCAGAAACAGAAAACTTCCCCAGGAGCAAGGACAGCTGCTTCACAGCCACTTTATGACCAAATATAACATCATCTCAAATAGGTGCTCTCTTATCCATGGATGTCTTCCAGGGCCCAGAGCAAGGGATGCTTCATGCGTAGTACATTGTTTTCACTTTCACAAAACTGATTATCACAGGCTGAGCCTGGCTGGCCACAGGCATGCAACAGAGCCAGAACAGTAATCCCAGTATTTCTGACTGACCCACTGAAGGGAAGTACCAGCAGAAATGAGGGGAAAGCCCAGTCTCCTGAGGCTTTGCAGGCTCCAAATTGCTGGCTGGCTCACAAAAGGCTGAGTATTGTGCTCAGCCAAACAAACGTTCATTGGAATTTCATTGCTTATTAGTTGACAGCTCTTGGAAAACCTCCATATGAAGAAGAAGGTGGAAAAACAGTCCCCAAAGCAAATTTTTGTGTGTTCCTCATTTTGCATGTCTGTTTTTTGGATAGGCTGTATGCATAATGCAGCAGCAGGACATTAGGGTGAGCAGTATTGCTTTGGGAATTATCTGGGGAACAAGGTTTTGATGTCTTTCTATTATCTATAGTCTGGCAGGAATAAGGGGGAGACAAGGAAATGTTGGTTCAAGGTGCTAGCTGTTGTGCCCTTGCCTACACATTCATTTCTGTAGTGAACTAGGTATCTATCCTCTTGCATTGATGATGAGCTAGGCTTACTGAATGTTTTCAGAGCTCAGTTTAAAGCAGATGTCATTCTGCTAAATTAAGGAGGCATTTTAAAAGAAATCACATGATGGTATTATTGGTATTGTTATCCTTCCCCCCCAGAGGATCCAGGTGCTCTTAATTCTCACTGGAGTGCTAAATACTCAATTCCTTCAGAAAAATCTGACAAATAAAGGTTAAGTATGTTCAACTCATCATTTCTGGCAATGTCCCTTTAACTCAGGTGTCAGCTGGAGGGGTTCTTGCCACTGTTTCTTCTGTTGTTCTCTTAAAATCCCACTAGATGCCATAGCAACAGCTGGATCACATGCTCCTCTGCTGTGCTCCCTATAAGCAGATGTGAACAATGCTGGCTAATAAAGTCTCAGCAAGTGTTGGACAGGAAAAGGACTGAATTCAGCCTCTACATTTTTTTTTTAATAACTCCCAGCAAAGGCTTTCCGTCATTTCTTATGACACAGGTAAATGTAGATCTGCAGGCAAAACAGATTCAGGTTACTTCCTCGCTTAATAAGACGACCATCAAGGTAGCTGACATTTTACAGCCATTTTCTCCCCATCCTATGTAAGTGTTTCTTGGAAGCCTGAGGCTGAAATATGTTTCCATATACAAATGTGTTTGCACTGCCTGAATGAATACTGTCTCTGCTTTATTGATGGGTTAGTCCTGCTGTTAAATTGATTACACTCTTTTGTATTTTTTGAAACTTCACCCCAAAGAAGAAATTCAGATCTATTCATATGTCAATTGAATGCTCCATATTCAATTGTACTCTAATTATTTTCCATGCATGTGACAAACGTTTAAAGCAATACAGGTCAGTTTGGCCTAATAACTATGTCATTGTTTTTTAAATCACAGAATAAAGCTTTTCACATGTCAAGTGAACATTTAGTAATGCCATCACTTAGAGGAAGTGTTCATAATCCTTTTCCTCGACTAATGAGGAAAATCTATGTACAGCCTTATTTACGTTCATATTTAGGCAAGCGAAAAATAATAATTCTCTCTTTTAATCTGATTTCTGCTTCCAAGTATCTCCCATGAATTCCTCCCATCTAACACTAAACCATATGCAGTCTCAGCTGTGTCATACTCCCTAGGTTCAAAACCGACTTGCAATGCATGGAGTTTGCAGCTATGTCAGACATTGTGTAATCAACTTGTACTTTAATTATGGGTTCTTACAAGGACAAATAAGTCATACCTCCATGCAGCGTGATGGAAGGACTAAAACCCAAAACAGGTAAAGAAAATATTAAATTTTTTCCCTTGTGCAACTAGATGGAGGTTAGTAAGAAATTAATGCTAATACTTATGATGAAAATCCAGAGAAGATTCTGTGATTTGTAAAAGCTGAAGTGGCTCTGAAATTGCAGATGCCTGTGGAGTTCTTAGACTAATACTTGTTTATAGTGTCTGCATCAATTTAGATGCAAAAACTTAAGGGATCTAATTATTTTCCTTCTGTTTTACAAAGTCTCTTTTCATTACATACCATCAAGTTAGAAATCCAGGGAGGAAATCTTAAGTAGTAATATCTGCTGCTGATTTTATCTCTTTTTTCTTTCTGAAGACTAAGGAATATGTGTGTGTGTGCCTTACAAAGGGTCTACTTCTGCCACACCCTTGGTAGCTTTAAAAGAAATTTTTGGTGATTACTGGAAGTGCTCACTGGCAAGGTCAGAGTAAGGGAAACAGCCTCCAGTGAGGTAAAATGACAGCCCCTGCTCCAAAGCCTGAGACTATCGCATAGCAAGCTGCCTGACAGACACTTGCGTGCATGGCTTCCATAGGTCTGGAGCAGGCTCTGAGCTGTGTAAAAAAGGCACTGGTGCTTAAACAGGGTGAGCACAAAGGGTGGAAGGAACACAGGATATTAATAGCATCGTAATGGCATAGCATGGGAGAATGGGGCATAAATGGAAGGGAGTGTCCTGGCAGGCAAAGAGGACAAACCACAGGCATGGAGTATCCCAATGCTCATTGCAGCTCAAGTGTGCTGCCGGTCTTCTCCTGGACTGCCTGTCACTGCCATAGGCTGTTGCGTAGCTCCTCACGAGCAAAGAGTCTGGAGGGTGGCCCACACTGGCTGGCCTCAGGACAATCCCTCCAGGCAAGGTGGGCCAAGGGTGCTTGTCCTGCTGCTGCCCCTTGTGAGGAGGCACAAGTCTATGGTCCTCAGACTGTTGGTTCAGCATTTCTCACGGGAACAGCAGGTGAGGTTGAAACAATGACAGTGCTCTATGAAAAACTAGACCAGATCAGGCTAGGAAGATGAGCTGTTCTGTACAAGCTGGAGTGGCTGTTTGCCCCTGCCCTGCCACCAGGGACACATCTTCCCCTGCCAAATCATCCAGCTCCAGGAAGATGCAGGCGCAGGCCTGTAAATTGATATTGCACTTAAATGATTACAGGGTCTTCACCTTCAGCCTGATTGCAGCTGACTTGAGGAAAAGCAAGTCCAGAAATCTAGTTCTGTCTGTCTAAGGGTTGCTGAACAACTGGGCTAGTTAAACCAGGCTAAATTAGTAATTAACAGGCATTGCCCTGGGAATGGTTTTATAAGCCATGAGTGAAGGAAATAGGCAAGTAATCATCAGCAGCTCCTAGGAGGATGAATTGCATGTGGATAGACAGATTTAAAGTCAGGAATAACAATTGTGCTTAGAAGTGGAAACAATTTACTTTATTGTTTTATTTGTAGTCATTGTGCACAAGCATTTTTGCTCAAAACTCCTAGGCAGACCACGTATGTTATGTTTGTGGAAGGACAAAATCATTCCTAAAGCATAACCATAATCACAAAGAGATTGTTTCATCTCAGATCTGTTTACTGACCTTTCACCACCAGAAAATGCTTTTTTATTGCAGTCTGTGGCAAGAGAAATTCCAGAGAATTGTAACGTGTGCAATTAACAGGGGGTCAGCATTGCAGCTAGTGTAAATCAGGGTAGCTACAACTTGGAGATATACTTACTTACATCAACTGAGTGTCTGGCCCCAAGAATGTAAAATAAGATTGCTCTGCAGAATGAGACTACTGTTACTGAGGAACCCACGACTATCCTTTGTGTGGTGAGAAAATGCAGAGTTAATAGGATTTTGCTATTAGTGAATTTGATCTGATACCGTGCTTTATTTTATTCTAGAGCAGCCTGGCAGATATTTAGCATCAACAAAGCAAAAACTGTAAAAGCATTTCTTACCTATTGTGAACGTTTTCCTAAGTGTACCGTTACTCCCCAGGAAGCAGGAGCTCTGGGCACGGGAACCCGCGAGCGGCCAGGCTGCGGGCAGCACAGCAGGGCGGCCCCGGGCAGCCTCACCCTGTAGAAGGTACCCTGCAGCTGGGCTTGCCAGTTCAGCTCTGGTACCATCACAGTGACACTCCGCACAAATGTTGAAATGCAAACCAGAAAAACCAAGATGCATCTCTATTTCTCAACAAGTACTTAAAATAGAAATACTCTGTCCTATTTTTTTTAAGCTACTCCTGCCTTGATGTTCCCATGTAGAAAAAAGCTGCATCTTCACAGCCACACTCTTCAGAGCAGCCCTGTTCTCAAAGACTCAGGGCTGGATTCAGCCCAGCATCCCTATACTGGGGAATATCCACCCAGCCTCACTGAAAGCAGGGGTCATTTGACAATGGCTCACCTTGGCAACCCTTTTCAAGCCCTGAACAGCACAACAACTCAAATAGTAGTCACTGCCTGCTTTGCTCTTTTCATGTTCTTCCCTAGCTTGGCACTGCAATAATAAAAAGCCTTTTTAGAAGATAATGCACACTCTGTGTCGCTCACCCTTTCTGTAATTTGCAGGAGCTGAGGACACTAGTAAGGTCCAAGAATAACAGGCATTTCTGCTGCATTCGAAGATACCTTGGCAAGTCTTCTGATAGATTAGAAGAAAAAGTAAACAGTTTAATGCAATCCCCAGGCAGCATCACCCATGTCTGCTTTGAATGTAGATAAGGCCAATCTTGAAGAGGGCTTTGCCCGCACAGCGGCTGGTGCCTCTGTGCCTCAGGGCAGCAGAGCCAAGAAGGGAAACCCTGCAGGGACAAGTGCCTGAGCCCTGCCCAGGCTGCAGGGAGGGTCAGTGCTCAGCTGGGCAACAGCCTGTCCCAGTAGCACCCTCAATGCTGGCTGTGGGTGGGCACAGCTCTTTCCTCATGTAGCTGTCTGAGGACTGGGTGCAGCATCCAGCAGAGCAGAGCATCTCCCATGTTTTACAGAGCCGCTGTTCTCGCTCCCACCAGCTGCTGCATCCCCTCACACACAGTGCTTTCCTTGTTCCTGTGAAGCAAGGACAAGCCTTTCCTGCTGCCTCCTCTCACTAATGGTAGAAAATCCATAGGCCAACACTATAACACTCATCATGACAAGAGGGGAGCTTTTCTCCTGACTGAACTTTACCTTGGTCTCGGAGGTGTTTAGAGATTCACGGGCGGAAAGCTGCCTTTTCTTCATACGTTGTCTGATGACGTGACAACCTGGACTGTCATCATAGGGCAGATGTTTTCTGCAGCAGCTGGGCAAAAATAATTAGTGCAACAGAGGTATAAGCAATCCTGTCTGTTGCTGAGGAACAGACAGAGGCTTCGGCTGCCTGAGCAACAACATGAAAGTTGTGTAGTCCAAGGGATCTGTTACACTAACCTGAATTTAGCTTGCAGCACAGTTTGATCATTCAGCTCACTCAGAACACCCATCTTTGACCTCACTTGCTTCTCAGTTAGTGCCTTCTGCTCCTCCTTGGTACCAGCACGGGTGAAATGGAGGCCTTCTGGAGGGGAAACAGAGGTTATCAATCTGCTGTGCAGACCGTAGTAGCTGGACTCAGAAGGGCAGCTCCTAGCCAGAGTGGATTTTGTTTTGCTCTTCATGGGTTACATCTGTTCCTGTGTTCCTGAGCAAACTTTTCTCTCCTTCTCTTATTTGCATAGGAGATTGCAAACTTTTCAGGCTACGTTAAATGGGAGTCTGGTTGAACACGAAATCCTTGCCACCAAGAGGTCTGTCATTTGGCAGATAAATAACATCATTGCTAAAGTATTAAATAATAAATCTTCCACCCTCTGTGTCTTACAGCTATCCTGGGTCTGTGGAGCTCACAGCTGTTTTTCAGGAGGGAGATAGATTTATGTAGAGAGCTAATGTGCATGTAAATCTCTTCCCCATATATGCTGCCTCCTCCTGCGTTGAATCCTGGCCTTGGTAAGAACTGTCATAATATCCAAAACTTTTTATCATTGATTGAAGAGACTATCCACTGTGAAGCCACTCCTCTGTTGGGTCTCTCTGAATTGGGGAAGGAATAAAAACTAATTCAGAGATAGCATTACAATCAGTAATGGATTCATACTGATCAGATTCAGAAACATTCATACTGAAAGCCTACAGTCTGTTCCTCTCTCCGCAAAACTTCTGTTACCTATATTGACAGAAGAGAAGCACTTCTGTATCTGGGGGGGATCTTCCAAACAGAGGTCCTTATAATTCTGCCAGACACTCATCTCACTCATTTGAATATTGCCCCCTGTCTTGAGAAGAAGCATAAATCTGATACTGCTGTAAGGACTTACTCCTACCCCATAGAGAATTTTCAGTACATGTGACACAGATGCTGCTCCAAGTTTACGCTCAGGGTTTCAAGTTTCAGAACAGACTATAAGTGCTAGGAGGAGCAAGATCATGACAGAACACAGCTCTAGCAAAAAATGGGAAGAGTACTGAGCCACATAAGGGTATAAATACAGATACTAGCAGGCAAACTGTCTTAATCTGGTGGTTACCTTCAGCCTGGAATTGGTCCTGGGTGGTATCACCCTGCCCACCAGGTTTGTCTTAGAGGGGCTGCCCCTCCCTGCTTCTATAAAAGCAGAGAGGGGAAGGACTGTATCTGTCTCCTAGTGCTCGTACAGAGCCCACCTTCTCAAACCAGGGGCTGCCGCCACTGCAGCAGAGCTCATGAGCAGAAGTCCAATATACACTGACCATGAAAGGGGATGCACCTGGAAGCATGTGCCTCTTCCAGGAAGACCATGGAAATCTAGAATTGCTCAGTGACTTTTGTCTTGGGTGCTCAGGAAGGATGACAAAAGGTGAGAGATGTAGTGCAATGTGGCTGCAATTTCTGTAACTCCAGCCATGCAGAGGTTGTCCATTCATTGAAGGGCACCATTCCTCCCTCATGTGTGCCAATTCAGGGGATGAAATTTCTTTCAGGTCAACAAGACCTGTTGCCTAACTACCCACTTTGCCAGAGAGGTTCCTTCTGTGCTGAATGAATCCAAACACAGAGCTCACCCAGACTAAGACCTTGAATGTAAGCTTCATTTTACTTTCAAGAAAGGGTGAAACACTTCATCTGTTATCTTGTGAGCCATCACCATAAGCAGCCTGTTTTCCAGTATCAGCGCATCCCAAGAATGGCAAAAACCTGCAGCTGGCTTACCACCCTTTAGCACTGCCAAACTAGAAACTATGCCCAACTTTAAATCCACCACAAATTAGTCTGGATCTGAGACCAAACAGTATTCCCTGTCTCAAACACCAAAGCAAGAGAGCAGCTCCACCCTCCTGAAACAATTTAGCCTGGTATGACCTGCATACTGAAAAGCATCCGTTAGCATTAGCATGCTGATTTAAACATGGCAAGGCAAAGATGCTGGCAACTAAAATAAAGATGCATAGGGCACAGAAGAGTCCTGTTCAGCTTCTTGCTTCATATTGCACCAAAAAAAGAGAGGGAGGAGAGATGCCTTTTTGCCTTTTTTTTTTTTTTTTTTTTAAACACAGCATTATCCAGAAAAAACTAATCCTTTTCATTTAGCAAATCCATTTTGTTTCTTGGAGGGTTAAATCCTGCTTGCCTCAAACAAATGAGTAATCCAATTGGCTTCAATGTGACAACTCCCAAAAGGCAAACAGGATTTGACTCCCTGCAGAATGTAGTACACAGATTTTGTGAATGAGCTATTTGAAATGCTGGATACTTTGTGTGCTAGCCTTGGTGCTTCCCTATAAACCCATGATGACTGTGTCAGCCAGTTTTTCTTGTGTTGAAGGTTTAAACGGCTTCCTATGGCTCTAAATTTAAACTAGGGCCTCTCACTACAAATCATAAATTTGGCCATGTTGGTTTTGTAAGATGGAGAGAAGAGGGAAGAGAAGGAAGCACTCTCTCTGAAAGCAGTAGTTAGGGCCAATTTACTTTTATTGGATGTTTTAATTTTTTGAGAACCACGTAATCTTCTAGGACTCTTGAAAAACTGTAAGCTCTGTATCTCTAACAAGAGCTAGCAAGAGTGATTGAGCCACATTGTATAAACTTCCCCAGCACCAAGGGCTTTCTCAACTCCTCACTGACTGAATTTCTGTGTTCTTACTAAGCCTTCTCGCAAGAAAGCATATATTTGAGCTTGCAGCTTGTCTCATGTTTGCTACTGACAGTGCAGGCTGTTTTCAGAGTAGCCTGAATTTCTTTTCCTTGACACCTCTGGTTAGTTCACAAAAGACGTGTAATTAGCCACCTCTCAGCACTCACCTACAATGCTTGCACCACTGCAGGAGGGAATTCTCTTGACAAAAATGTTCACGCTGGCAGGAAACCAGATCAAGAAGGTAGTCAACAGTCCATATGCATGAAACCCATCCAAGGAAAAGAGCTTCACTGATCTAACTTCGAGAGCTGAAATAATGTGGAAAATCACCCACTGGCTGTTTAAAAACAGTCAGATGGGTAGAGGCACTGCGTCCAAATAGCAAGAAAGAGAAGACAAAATTGCAACAAATAACGTGCCAAACACATTGTATGTTCATTTAACTATGCCCAAAGACAGACTTAGTGCCATCAGACAGAATTTACATGCCTTTAGATCCTCTATACTTGTCCTGATTTCTCAAATTGCAGTCTCCCACTGCCCCATATCCCCTAACAGGTAGCAAGGCTTAGGCAACTTGCATTTTTAGAAGAATATTTGCATCTTCTTTTTTTTTGTGAAAGTAAAACCTACAGAAGGAGAGGGGGAGTGCAGAAAGTTGTTATATAAGCAGTGAAGATAGGGAGTTCTGATTAGGCTTCTACTCTGGGCTGAAAAATAAATAATCAAAGAAAATGAAGATGCAGGTGCTTACACCAGGACTGAATATGGCTGAAGGTTTTGTTTCCTGGGCACTTCTTCCCTGATAATACAGATAGTGTCATGGGACTCATCTGTGCTACAGTAATCAAGCTATATAACACTGCTGCATGCAGTATGTCTCACCGGGAGGGATTGTATTGGAAACTGGCCTAGTCATTTTTAACGTGTGCTGCTCATTACTAAATTCAAGTATCATGTTTTAAAGAAAAGTCTTTGTATTCAGAACAGGCCTCCAACCAAAATGCTGGATGCGAAAACCTCCCGTGTGCTGCACCAGGTTTAAGATCACTTTGGAGCAAGGGACTCTATTCCAGTGCTCCGCCCAGACCGTGAAGGTGACAGCAGCTACAGCCCTCTGGCAGGAGAAGGGCACTGTGGCCAATCTTGTGTCCTGCCCTTGGCAGAATAAAATGCTGGAAATTTAGGGCAGGTTTGCAGGCTGTGCCATTCTCTCCAGACAAATTTCACAGGCCGGACCATGTAATCCATCACTATTTGAAGAAGAAAACTGTTGCACACCTTCTTAAATTACCTTCAAGGACTTTGATTTCAGTAATACTATAGCTTTTATTTTAGTAAAGATGAAACAGGCTCCCAAGCCTTGAAAGAGCAAATATCATTGGAAAAGAAGACAGAAGTCATCCATGAGCTAATTTGCTCTTTTGCCCAACTAAGATGAGATAATTCCCTGGAGTCTATTTTCCTAAGATTTTTTTTTCTCCAGTCTAGTCAAATGTCCTAATTAATAGATCTCAGTAGAAAAAACCCACAAAATTAGAATTATCCAGAGCCCATGGTATGATCTGAAGTGCTTTGCAGTTCCACTGTGTGAAATTTGCTTCCCAACAGCGTGTGGGAAGCCCTGAGAGCTTGGCTCCTGCAGCGGCTGTGTCGGCATAGAGGTGGGGTGTGGGAAGATGAAGCTGTACAAAGCTGTACAAACCTCACCCATGTGAGTCTTCCAGATTTGGGGGGGTTTCTGCATCCCATGGAGGGCATTTCCAAGCCACCTTCTGGGAAATTACTGCCTCAAATCTTGTTCATTGGAACTAGGTATTCCAAATCCCCTAGTTAGTCCTACAAATCTTTTTCTTTAATCTTATAAAAACATTTAAAATCTTAATCTTAAAGGTCATAAAAGACAAAACAGTGCTCAGCCTCCCCCTCCTGAAATCCTGTTGATGTAAATTGGAGTGAGATACTGGGCTGAAGGTGATTTAAAGGGGCAGGGAATGAGGCAGAAGTTTTACAGTTACAACCAAGACTGTTTTAAGGTTAAAAACTTTTGCTTTCAGAACTTGCAGGGCCATGTAGGAAGAGTGAAATAGGGTTGTAACCATGAACCCAGCTAGTCAGCCAACAGGCTGCACTTACAGAAGTTTCAATCCAGTAGAAAACTATTGATTTCTTTTCTGTGAAAAACAGAGGCAAATGTTTCAGTAAAAACTTCCCTCAACAAATACAAGTCTAGAAGTGTGGATTTTTTCCAATGTCAACTGCCAGTAAGTGCCATAAACACCTACAAGAACAAATGCATTCAGAGGAACAAAACCCAAGCTTTTTGCTGGAAGATACCATGAGTTGAACTGAAATGTCTGAGCACATTTGATGGCAAGTGCTGCTGCTGGATTCATAATCCTTTCCAGATAACTCTTTGAAGAAAGAAAGCTTAACCCCATTTGACCTATGCTTACTCAGAGTGTCTCTTCCACTTCAGCAGCTTGAGCCACATACAAATGACCTTGTTTTCGCAACAGTTTCGATAGATTTTCAGGGACACAAATGTGCCTGATTCTGAGGGAAGGCTGATGCAGTTTGTGCCTCTGGAAGCTGACTTGCAATTCGTTAACCCTAGTTCCAGCTGTTGAAGTCCGTTGTGCCAAAATAATGAAATGCAACCCTGATTTCCTTTCTTCTGGGTCAGGTCTTGACAGCGAGTGACGTTCTTAGCTCTGAGAGCAGCTGGGGTCACTGGCTCTCAGCGAATTAGGCTCTCTGTCTCCTATGGAAAGTCTTTGGTCTGTTGTGGCTGTTGCTTTGATTTTCTAGTGATGTGTATTTTTATACACGTCTGTAAAAACAAACACAGTTTACCCTACTGCCACACAGATCCCTTGCAATCACTTGTCAACAATGTCAAGCCAATGTTACACTCAAGCCCAGGAATGACTCATTTTTTACAACTGTGGTCTTCTGAGAACATTACAAAGGCTACAGCGGAAATGGTTTAATTCAGAAGTATTTCCTGCACTACCATCAGTGGCTTATTTTTCCTGGGTCTCCATTTCCTTTGCTTTTCCAATGGTTTGGGTGTTCTATATTTAGCCGGTTCACTGAAGCACACGTGGAGAACTGAAGTAAGAGCTTGTACAAAAGCTTTTCCCCTGAATTTCTGCCTTCGTAGTAGAACCCCCTGTAATCTGACTGTCTTGTTACTCCCACTCATCCCTGCTGAATACAGCTGTATAAGATTTTAACAATGCACATTGCATTTTTAATTCACTGTGCGCCTCTCCCTCAAATGAGAAGCAGATGACATCTGCTGCCAGGGTGACTCAGCATGCGAAGAACTGCAATCGCAACCCAGCAGCCTATGCTAAATAACCTGACCCATTTACTTCGAAAGTCACTCAAATCTAAATGCCAGATATTACATTAAGGTGAGGGTGGGTGGGGATTGGAATGAGCCTAGGAGGGGTGAGGGAAGGGTCAGACGGTGTCCCTGAACTACACAGGTAAGCACCGGAATAGGGAGCAATGTGATGGTGGTGCTTGGACCCCTACCTTGCAGTCCTGGGCAGGGTGCATGCTGATTTGTAGCCCATCCAAACAAAAATATGAGGCGAAGGTATTACTGCAGTTGAAGGAGGAGAGAGATATATGCAGGGGCAGACTGGGGGAGCCTGTATGAACCTGCCTTCTGCTGCAGGAAGTATAGAAGGTAAAATGACTGGTTTCACAGGTGGTTCAGACAGGATGGCCTGCGGGCAGTAGAAGCTCTCAGGAAGCAGTAGCTCGCTTTATCTCTAGCAGTATTTCGGGAGGGAGAAGAGAGGGCACTATCCTGCACAGGCTTTGGCATATGAACAAAAGACATTAGGTAGCCAGCAGTTAATCCACTGAAAAGATGGATTCCCTGCCCTTGTAACAACAGATTTTCATTTCCAAGTGGACGAGATCTTTGAAGGGATAAGAGATTAACAATCTAACGCTTCTCGGTCTGCCTGATCAAGTGTAATTTTCCAGCAGTGCTTAGCAGTGTCCAAACTTGTTTTTCATAGGAATGTCATGTTTTTACAAGGTCATGTTTGGTGGCTGAGCCTCAAAAGGGCCTTCCTGTATGTGTGAAGGTATCATTGATTTTAGTATCTTCACTGGAAGTTGCTGATTATTTACAAGCCTACTATATGGGAGCTGGGCTTAGTGCTGCTTTCTTCGTGTATATGACGACATTGTCATATGCTTGTCATATTTTCCTTCAGAGTAGAAGGAGTTTTCCATGAATCTCTAAGCTAAGCCCCTCCCTGCAAAAAGGTTTCCTTATTCAGAGATGAGGAAACTAAAACAAGAAATGATTCAGTGGTTTTCCCGAGTTCACACAATGATTTGGAACCTATTTCATGTCTCAGATGGAAGAAGGCAGATTTTGTGGCTGAATCTAGCGGCAGGAGTCCTTTACTCTTTCTGTGACCTAGAAGTTACGTTACAGCTATGTACTTCCATGTGCCCATCTTTTTGTTTAAAATGATCAGGATGAGTTCTAAATTTACTGTGATTGCGTTTAGAAGAATTAATGGCTGAGGTGAAATGCGCAGGAGCTCCTGGAGGAGTGAAAGTGTAAAGAATTTGCAGGTTCTGTTCTTCAGTCAAAAGACTCTTTTCTCCTCTAGTAATGTGATTCCAGTTTTAGGGGTCTCTTTTTTTAGGAGCAAAAAGTCCTAGATTACTTTGCCCTGAGACCATTTGGGGAGCTCCCTGCAAGTCCTGGTGGCTTTGACTGTACAGCGTGCAACATGCGAGTGAGAAGATGTGGAGGCAGCTGGCATTCATTCCAGAAATACATGGGCACTGGACTTTGCCAGGGCCACGCCTGGGAATGTCTCAGCTCTTCCGCTGCAGAGATGCAGAAACACAGACTGTTTCTTCCTTTAGAGCTGGTTAGTTCAATCTGGCAAAGCCATGTAACTTTCTTCTTGGAAAACAGTTTTGCACTTTAAAGGTCCTTACCCTTCAAAGGTATCTGAGCCTTTGTGCAGACTCAGTCAGAGAATGCTACGGAAAAAGTGGACTGTTAGCCATGATGTACGTGACAAAAAAGTCAGCCACAAAGAGGGTTTTAATTTCAAACTGCCACATCACACGCATTACGAAATGACATAAAAAGCTACAGCTGCTCTGCTAATAATTCTCTACATGCTTTAAAATTAAACACTTTATGAACTTGCTATATCTTTCTTAGACATCCTTTATCGCCATCTCCTAGCAGCCTCAAGCTAGTTACATTATCATAACAATAAACGAAGTGTCCATCTTGCTCTCTTCCACACAGATATCCTTTATGAACACTAGCAGCCTTTCTGAAGTCGACTAAGCCACTTGCATGCATAAAAATGTTTGCGGTGAAATTTCAAGGGTCAGTCCCAGCTTTCATTTTGTTTGATTATGTTTCATAGACATATACATTCAGTCATTTCTCCTTATCTAGAAAGCATCCGCCCCTCTATTACATGGGGAGGAGTGAAGAAAAGAGCAAACTACAACATGCAGGCTCTTCAAAGGCAGGGAACAATGCTATCTGCAGAGAAACACATACACACAGCCTGCTGCCCATAAGGAGCTGGATGAAAAGACTAAAGCAGCACAGAGGGAAAAAATAACACAGGGAAGGCCAGCTGTGTCTTGAGGCACAGTTTCAGTTGTCATGTCTACTGTAGTATAGAAGATACACCTTATTTTCATTAGTCATGCCGAGGCTGAAGTGAGGCTGAGCTGCCAGACAGTGCCTTTAGATTCTGACTGCACTCTCCAAACATAACATAAAATGAATGCATTAAACAGTTCCACCTGTATGGTGCTGCCGTTTAAAGTGTGCAGTGTGAGTATGCTGTCGTTTCATTGCCTGCTCTGATGCAGCTCTAATGTCTGAGCCTGTGTCATCAGGGACTAGAAGGGATGTTAGCTACCGCCCAGCCCTTCCAAGCAGTACATAAGGATGACTGAGGACAAGAAGTGTGTCAGAGCTCTAAGCTGCCCTTCTGTTCATTGAAACTGAGACCTTTAAGGAAGAGCAGAGTGAAAATACAAACTGCATTAATTCAGTAGTATGCCACAAAAACACTTTGAATGTGAGCTGTGTTGTAAGTAATCAATACTTAATGTTACAGTGAGCGCTTCTTGGTTTCAGAAATACCATCTTAAAGGTACAGAGCACTCAGAGGATTAAAAATAATCTTTGCATGTCCTGCTAAGATAAACGGGGGATGTTTGCATTGGGTTGATCCTGTTCTGTTACTCTCAGGCTGTAGCACACAAGACAGTGCTCTATTGTCTTATACTTCAAAAACCATCTTCTCCCCCACCAGAACAGGAATAATTCTCATTTGAAATGAACAACCCCATCACCATTTTAAGGTGAAAAAAAAGTGAGTCACCCCACAGGTTCCTTTTTCTTCAAATAGCAGATTCCTGTATTTATCTCTGAAGTTCTCACACGTAGTCGATCTGCTGGGGAATAAACTGTACAGCAGCACTAGAGAGCCAGTCATTAGGCACATATGAACTGATCACATTAATGCATAATTAGCACATAATTTTCTGGAGATCCCATATGGCTCCAGTCACATCATTACTAACACCAGCACATCATATCGTCTAACAGAAGCGGGTCAAGCCCTGACCTTTTTCTAGTGTACATGTTCTGATAATAATAGATATTATTTTTGGCTAGAAATAGATTTGTGGTGTAATTTACGACCCAGCTTATTCTTCTTTTTTCTTAAGAGTGAATGTTCTCTTTGATGATCTTAGTGGTGGTGTCTGCTATCTTGGTGCTGTGGCCGACAGCAACATAACAAAGCCGACTAGATCACCAGCTCAGTCTTACAACTGAGTAAGAGTCTGGCATCTTACCAGCTCAAATACTGGTGCACTGGCTGCGGGGCCCAGAAAAAAAATGCAAATATTTCAGCTGTGTAGACGGCTATACAAATAGCAGAGCAGACGAGGCAGCCTCATCTGGGGAGA
This sequence comes from Aquila spilogaster, assembly GCA_024606505.1. Taxonomy (NCBI): domain Eukaryota; kingdom Metazoa; phylum Chordata; class Aves; order Accipitriformes; family Accipitridae; genus Aquila; species Aquila spilogaster. Next base: position 32,563,655 of record JANHGO010000071.1, read on the forward strand.
CAAAAGATATGTGTGATGACCTCCTTCCTTCAAGTTAAACAAGTAAAATCTTACCCTGGCTCATTGTTCCCTTCCTCTGTGAATGTGCACAAAGGGCAATGCACTATATCTGCAACTTGGCAGCATGACAAGAGCCCGGAGAGGATGTTCTGCGGTCAGGTCTCACTGTGCCCTGTCCGTGTGCCTGCTGTGTGTGGTCAAGGTGCCTGGGGCTGACTGAGCACACAAGGCAGCAAATGCCAGTTCAAGCTGCTATATTTTCTGCCATTCTCTCTCTGCTCCTCCACCATCACCTCTGGTATTGCCATTCCGTGTGTTTGCTCTATCTACCTGTGGTGCCCTGCTTTTCTTGCACTCTCATTTGTCTTGAGGGAGCACAGAAGTTTGGCAGGAAAAGTGGAAGCTGCCTCTTCTCTGCTGAATGTCCAACACCTTGGTCATTCTCCCCTTTTGGCACGGTAGGCTTGGATGTTGAGGCATGATAAAGGTTTCCTTGCCCATTTCCGTCTATCAAGTCTGGCACGATGAGCAGTCTCAGCTGAGATATTTTTGGCTGACAGTGTCCCAACATGCCATGCATTGTGCAATTTACTTGGCTTTGCTTCTTACCACAGAAATTAACAAAATCCATACCATGCTTCTTGCCCGTCAGGAAGCTATCCTCTGAATTAATCTCTCATTCGGGAGACAAGCTATGTGACAGAGATGATTAATCCTAGCCACAGATAACACTTCCTGTCTTTAAATAGTTTCGGTAGATAAATAACTTCTATAATGAAACACCATCCCACAATGGGGTTTTGGTCTAAGCCAGGAACTTTTGAATTTTAATTCTGGCTTTCAGACAAAATTGCTTTGTGGATAAAAGTAAGTAGAAGCCTGGTTTTTTTCACAGAGAAGGTACACCCTCAGCTTTTTTTCACACTCCTTAGGAGTTCCAGCTCTTCAGCACCCACAAATGCAACCCTGCTTCTCTGGCCACTTCTTTTGCTATAAGCTAGTCATAGTTTTCCCTGCAGATGTATTGAAAGGATAAATTACTCAATGTCAGAAAGATTTCTGAAGATGCAGGTCATGGCTTGAGGCAGATTACAGTCACGCACAGTGCTCAGAGGTTGTTCTAGGGAGCCTGCGTTGTCATCATGGTCCCCACCAGTACTCAGTCTTTACCTGGAAAATTTACTCAGCAGACCTCATTCTTGAATCTGTGTCACATATACATTCACTAATGCTCACAGGTAAGATCTGGTTCAAAGCCCATTAAAATCAGCAGGAGTCTTTCCCAATTTAAGTGGGTTAGAGTTAGGGCTTTGCAGGATGCATGAACCCCAGCGTTCCCCACTTGTGGATAGCACAGTGGTGATCTAACACACAGCTGCCTTCTGAGAGCGTGTTTACACAACTGGGGAAGTCTTGGCCCCTAGATGATAAAGGACTTTCTACCATGGGCACTGTCCAAATGGTATTTAAAAAATAACATTTAGACTCCTGCAATCTCTCTGCAGTACTTGCCATTTAAATCCTTTTCCAAACCACACAGAAATAGACCATGCATTGTAGTGATTTTCTTTGATTCCCTTCCACCAGACAAACTGGGGGTGGGGTGGGGGATGGGGGGTGACCACCAGGTCTTGGGGCTGGGGGGAAATAAATGGAAATAGAAACCGCTGTGTATAGGAATCTCATGCTTGCCAGAACATTTAAAAATAAGAAGTGGTGATGAGATAAATTCTTTGAAAGAACTTGAATTTGTTTAATGGACTTTTTCTTTTCTACCATGCAAAATACATGGGCTACATGCTGGAAGTTCATACTAAAGATAGCTGTGCAGATGCGGGAGCACCACAGAGTCTCCAGAAACACTGTGACTGCAATTTTAGCTTTAAACTAGCTATAGAGGACAAGCTTGATATCCCCATGGCTGCACTGCTGCTGCTGCTAGGCCCTAAGCTAGCTACACAGCACTGCAGAGACTTGCCTGTGATTTTGCTGGTACTGACAATACCTTAACACAGGCCAAAGTATCAAGCAAAGATTGGGATTCTGCAGCCATGAGCAGAGCTGTGTATGATGCTCTGGTTAATATTTGAAGTAATAACCCATTATTCTTCCATAATGGTGAGAGAATGGACTCTAATGTATGGTGGTGATTGGCAAAGTAGCGCTGTGGCCGCTAGCGCTCTTTTTTAATGCACCATGCGACAAACAGAAAGATGAAGCTAGGTTCCACCCTGTTGCATAATGATTTTTCCTGGTACAAATGCAGGCATGAGGATCTCAAGGACTGAAGGGAAGTAGTCCTTGATCCTTTTTCAGAGCAAAGTGGAAACTAAGACCCAGTACCTCTCCCTCTCTTCCCTCAAGAGGAGCCAGTCACGGTAGTAATGGTTAATCAGAAAAGCAGATCGTCTCACCTGTTTAGCCTCCCAGGCCAAGCAGTGAGAAGCAAATAACATTTCTATTTCATGAACTGGAAGCAGGGAAACGTTTTCACCTCTGTTTACTTTTGGCTAGACATTTACTGGGAAAGAACTTGGACAGTGTGTTTGAATGACTATGCCAATTCAGCACTGCCTGTGAGAGGTGCTTTCCCCAAAGCCCTCAGCCTTCCCCAACTTGGAAGCCCAGACAACAGGTCAGCAGAGCACTGAGGCTCCAGGCACCCAACTCTTCTCAGAGGGCAATGGTAGCTCTGCCCATGATGGAAGCTGCACAGCTACTTTTTCTGCTATAATTTAAAACCAAATGGACCAAATAGCAAAGTCCTTATTTTGATAACAATTGCATTCAAACATGGTTTTGCTTGTGAAAATGCTGACTAGTGGGGCTCATATCCATGAAGAACATTGTTGTCAGAAGGGTTTCCAAGGAAAGTTCTCAAAACAAGTTTCTCTGTTAGAAACGTAGGCTGCAGCTAAGGTATCTCAGTATATGGGTAATGTTTTTGGAGACAGTGGGAGGTCAGCATAAGAATCATTTATTTTAGTTAACTGTAACTTCCACCATTAGATCAGACATCCTACTTCAAAATAGGCTTTAGATACTCTTGCTTAATATTTTAACTCTAGGAGATGAAGTTTAAGCTCCAAATGTCATATTTAAACTCCTAAATATAAGTGGCCTGATTTTGCAGGGTGTTAAGCATATGCAATGCCTTTTGATTTCAATGAGAAATGTGGGTGCCTGTTAACCATTTTGGAAAACCAGGCCATTTTATTTAGTCATTGAGACGTAGATTCCTAACTTTAAGCAGTCAGGTCTGAGACATTTTCTAGCTTCATGCAGTTTTGCTTCAGCTTTTGCAGAAAATCACTTCCATTAAGAAGTACCCTTGGCGTACTCCCTTCCAGCCCTATTTCACATGCTGTTAAGTATTCATTTAAGGCTGGTTTTGCAGAAGCAAACAACGAACCACATCAATTTAAAATATTCCTTTTTATTTTTTATGCTGAATAAATAATTACATAAACATTTTAAAAAATGTTCCTTACAGAGAGAATGACCTCATTTTTATACAGCAATTACTACTTAGACAGAAGGGAATTTGTGCTGCAGAACTGTTCTCTATAGCACAGATGACACATTTCAGTGGGAAAGGCAAAGTTAAATACCTAGCAAAGTTAAATACACACACTGGGTTCCAGACGTATTTGGACTGTGTCACAAACTAAATAACACTAGAAAATTAAAAACGAGCGCTGCTTCTCAAATCTAATCTAGATTTATTGTGCTCATCCCATGTGATGCTTGATCAGAAAGGAGTAAGAATGCACGTAGCAGGAGACAATGTGCCAGGTCTATGCTAGATTGAATGTGCCAACTGTTCAAACACATAGTCCCACTGGAGGGACAACTAATACAAAGGAAAACAAATATGCTTTAACCCATATAGCTTGTACTAGTTCAGCATTAGTTACATTGACTAAAATACTTTCCTCTTAGGACACTCTTATATATGTTAGGGCTATAAATGCTGTCAAAATTTCCTTTCTCTGAGTGATACCCATATAATAGCACAGGCTTTTAGTGGTCTTAACCTTAATCTTAGACTTTCAGAGAGAATTAGCAGCATTCGTTGCTTGCATACATCTCCTTGCCATCTGTGGATTCTTTAGGTTCAAAGGAGGCAACAAATAAATCAACACTTATGGAGCCAGTTGGATCTTGAAATTTTAAGGTGGGAAGCATTTATGGAAGGCTGCAAATAGTCTGAACCTTCACACTGGAGTGGATGTTGCAGACTAAGATGTCTCAATATGGGCTCAACAGAAACAGAAAATTAATTAGACATACCTTTCAGAGAGCAAGGGTAAGATGGTAAGGGGGCTGGTGGGGTTAGGGAAGATTTTGGAGACCTAAGGATGTAGCAGAGGGAGAATTCGCCTCTTTGAAATCTTTTGAAGGAAGGAGGACATTTGTTTCCAAGGGATTGGTCTGAGCTTCAATACATCTTCCTTACACTGTCGGGCACACAACGTTATGATCAGCAGTAATTCAGGCTCTGGGTAGATTCTCTTCTGGAAGAGAAGTTATGCTTCTTCCCTCATTATGCCCCTACAAGTCCACCGTGACATACGGAAAGGTGGATCTCCATAGGAGCAGTCATATGAGCAGGGAGTAGGTAACAACAGTCCTGTTATCAGCTGCTTAACACGAGGCACTACCAGGTTACTCACTGAAAGGGAAATCTGGAACTATAATGATGTGGTCTTGGCACGCTGAAGCTCTGGTTGCAATTTGACACTTGTATTTAGTGGCAGGATTTCTATTTAGCTAGCTAAAATTGTTTACAATGGTGTAGGAATAGCTCAGAACAGGTCATACTCCCATTTTTCTGACTTTCCAGACACAACCATAATGTTTTAAACACAGGTGTTGGGCTCAGTCTCATGTCTTTGACAGTGTACACAACAAACCCATGACATAGTCATAGTTGGATCCTTAGTAAACCAATACATTATACATACCCAAGCAAACAAAAGACAAAGAACATATGGGGTGCTGCTGAGGCTGATTTCCGGGTGGTTGTAAAACAAAAAACAAAGTGAGCACCACTTATAAACTACTTAAAGGAGCCACAGCTGCAATCATCACCACTCCTCAGCCTGGCCCAGCTGCACAGACCCTACCCACCACCATTTTTCAGCTGTGGCAGAAGAGACCTTCTCAGGAAGCAGCCGCTGCATTAAGAGCCTTGCCACATCCTCCTGTAGCTGCAAGGGGCCTGGCACTCCCCCCCAAGCCACTGCTCCTCAGTCCTTGCAGTAGGCAGTGCAGGATACCTGCCTGCTGCAGCGGATGTGCAGCCCAGCTTAGAAAGCAGTGACCCACACCACCATCACCATGGCACAACCTGCACTGGGGGCAGGCCTGCAGCTGCAGCCTGGGCCCCTTTTCTGGTAAGACTGGAGCACAGCCAGACACCTTGAATGGTCTCCAGCACTTTTGTAAATCAGCAGGGGTAAGTCCCTGGAAAGATCAGGCTTCTTTTGTATCATTTATTGTTTGTATTGTAACAGAACATAGGCTCCTGTGCAAAAATTTTGTCCTGGTGGAAGAAGATGGATGGGGCTATTTGTCGGGAACTGCTGAAGTAGCCTTGTAAGAACTGTCACTCTGGCCAGGTAGCTCAATAGCTGGGCGTCTCCAGTCTGGCCTCTTTAACCAAACCAACTGTCCACTGTGTCCAACGGCATCAGGCATACTGCTTGCACACTGGCCGTTAGGGCAGCAGATCTGTCCTACAGCTGATGCAGCCTGGATACGTGGGATTTGCTGCCTGCTGCATGAGTCAGTATTGCCACTGCAGGCAGAAGTCTGGGTGTGGTAACCCAGGTCCTGTCTCTGCTTTCAGTGCTCTTTTGTACCAGATCGTCACACAAATGCAACAGGGGACCTGTGTCTTACTAAAGAGCTGACAGTCAGGTTTGACACAAGACAAAAAGTGGAAGAATATCCAGTGGAGGAAATCAGAAGGGAAGGACAAGAATAGCAAAGATAAAAACAGGCAGTTGCACACATTGATTTTGTGCACTGTAAGCATTGACAGATTGCTATTTTGAGACATTTGTATTCTTACTGGCCGCGCTGGTGGCGTTATCAACTTTACAGATGTCAAAATGGAGTGCATATGGAAGAGGTTTGTAAGGGACCATGCACTGGCTTCATGTATTTGTCCATGGAGTTTATTTTAGGACACAAAGAAGAAGACAGCTTGTACTTATAGGAGAAGAGGACAACTGGTCAGTAGAAGAGGAAGAAATGGCTAGACTTTGAGTTTTACAAGGATTTGAAACTTATGGGAAGAGGGTCTACTGGGCAAATCGGTTAACATGAATGGACCTCTAGGAGGATCTGGAGAAAGTAGCAAGACTGCAGAATAACCTAGCATACATACAGGTCTAGAAACAGAACCATTAAGGTGACTTCCAAATTATGATCTGGAAGAACCCACTGAGATTGCTAAACATGAGCTGGCTACGCTAGCTAAATGCATAGGCATACAGTCGCTGGGGGACAATGGGCTCTGCCCTTTGAAGCTATTTTCACACTGTGATACCCAGTTTGCTACTGGTTGGTATATACAATAGATGTTGCAAATTTTTTGTATCTGTCTTAAGCCTAGTTGTCAGGTAAATAATCAGGAAAATCGTCGGGTTTAAACCTAATATCACAAATAACTTTTCAAAGTAAATTTATAGATTTTTCTGGCTGAAAACCTGTCAGTTTAGTGTGGGCTTATGAGCTTTCCAGTCACATTTATAAAAAGGCATTTAGTAAGAAGGCAGCATCCAGTTATGACTAGCCTGAATTACAGAAAAACTACCTGCCACAATATGATGATGACTCAAAAGAAACCACTAGATCCTCTCTCTACATGTACATATTGATAGAGTACAAGTGAAAAATGAGTTTCAAGATTCTAACACAAGACAAAGTACCTTTCACCTAGACAGTATAATTTTGCAGGATTTCCCTCATAACCAGTACCAACCTGTGAAACTTTATGCCTGTCAGTTCCTTCCTCAGAAATCTTGTCCACACAGACTCGGAAGTAATCCTCTAATAAGCAATATAAGTGTGGCAGAGTAAGATGGAGGGGGATTTTATTTCCAGCTTTCTTAACACCATATGTTCACTTAATCCCACTCTTCATTTAGTTAAAGGTAATCCCTGAGTACTTCAGTACAAATTACATGCAAACATAACATTATGTGTGTGGGTGTACCTGTATATAACACTGCACATGTGTCTCTTAGACTAAGGGAGAAATCGCATCGATAAGTATGGCAGTTGACTTTTCATAAACAGATGCTCCCAACTCATCTACCTCAAAAGTACACGTTAAGATTCAAGAAGGAAATTTTCTCTGAAAGAATTACTAATGAGGATTGCTTGGATTTTTGCCCATCAAATCTTGAATAAAAATCTTCAAAGTTATTCTGAAGTGCCATTTAATTTTTCCTACCTCATCACTAAAATTATCCAAAAAATCATGACAGCTCTCTTTGATAAGTCCAGAAACATCACACAGACTGTGTTAAACATGCTGAAACTTTTATTTTACACTTTTCACTTCAGAATGAGAGTTTTTAAATAAATTGTAAAAGTTTCAAAATACAATGAGAAAAAAGCTGAAATTTACTGTTCAAAAATCTGCTGTCCATTCATCTACAGCTGTTCAAAAAAGAATCTGAAACTTCCCACAACTATTTTCAGCCACTTGCTAGTTAAAGAACAACTGCACCAGTTTAAACTACTTCTTTAAAAAAATATGACAAGTTCAGCCAATGTCACTTAAGTGGTCAAGACAGAAATACCAGTAAATCCTAATGTATGATTTACAAGGCATATGTCAAATATTTCACATATGCACAAAAATGACACGAAAAAAATAGTTCTGCTCTGTAAACATTTGGTACAGTTAAATAACACAGAACTTCTGGAGAAAGCTGTTCTTTCTACCCAGTCTTGCAAGTTGATTGGTGCCAGCTGGCTTCTGAAATAAAAAAAACAAAAGTCCACTTGAGCAAGTCACTATCCAGAACGGGATCTGAGGACAAGACATGGCTGAAGATAGCTAGGAAAGAACAGTGAATAGTAACTGGAAAAACAAACACTAGTGCCAGCACTGAGTATAGCAGAGATGTGTGTATCTATCCCTGCAGCTCCAGGAACCTTACTACATTGCTGCAGTACATACACACAAAGCTTCCCCCTGCAATTATGGCCAGTCCATAAATGAGTTTGACTGAATTTAAAATATTTCACTCTGTAAAGAAAGGAAGCTAAATGTAGCATATTGGATTTTCACAGTGCAGCAGGAGAAGCTCCAAAATTCTGTTCTATCTCAGACAGCAACGTGACTGATAACTCTATTTTATTGCACATTCATAAAATCACGTATACTTTAATAATTATTAATTCAGATTTAGCAGGTAATTATTCTGTAATGACGATTAACTGCATATAAGGTGTTTGGTCTTGAAGGAAAGACACTTTCAAAATTTACATTAAAACACTCTTTTTCTAACTCAGTAAGCAAAAGACGTCACTTCTGAAGTGAGATGAAGTATAACCTTTTTGGCGTAAAATGAGAAGTGCTGTCATGGAGGAAGTCAAAACAGAAGGTTAAAAGTAATCTGAAAGGCAAATGACTACGTGTTGCTTCTTTTATGCCTTAGTCTGTAATGGTAACATGGATAACATGAACTCCCAAGACCTTCTAAGAAGTGCTTTCCAGCCTGACCCAGAGAAATACCCAATCCAGACCCCTGGATTATCCTGGGACTCTTCCAGTTTGTTATCAAGCAGAGCCATTATGCCTGAAGAGTCAGTAAGGCCATATCAAAAAGGTCATTGCAAGAAGAGAAGAAATTTTCATCAGAACTACAAGACAAAATCGAGCTGCAAAGTAGAAGTAGCAAGCAGAAACAAACCCAATTTCTTTTCCCACCCCTCGCTGCCACTCGTCTCCCTTAGTATTTTAAACATATTGTGGACTTATTTTTTTATGTAAAGCAACGAATACAAAACATCTGGTATACTTCTGTCATTTCACTGTGATGTTAATGACCAAACCTCTGCCATTACACCATAGCAAATGGGATGTTTTAATGCTCTTGAAGTAATGTGTGATGTTTACTCCTATGCTGAAAATTCTAGTGTTGTCTGAATGAATGTGTGGAAAAGAATTGCTATTTGTATTTTAAGTGAATTATGTGCCAGAACCTCGTAATTCTTATGAATGAGTAACCTCACAATTTTCAGAGGCATCACTCAAAGAAAGCAAAGATACTGTATTTCTTCTCAGAGTTGTTTGCAAAGTTGTTGCCATAGTTTGGGCCTCTTTTTTTAGACCATCCTTACCGCCTAGCAGTGACAAAGTCAATGTCCTCTACATTAGCATTTGTTTACATCATTCCACTTGCTGTTGTTGGCACCTCATTCCAGTTCATGTCACCTTTTTTTTTCCCATTCTAATGGGCCTTTTCCAATTCACCTTCACCACTGAGATTTTTTTCTCTTGGTTTTAAAGGTACGGTCAGATAGAAAAGTATTGGCTCCTCCCGTCTCCAAGAAGATAATGAAAAACCTTGTTTTATGAATGGCCAGTGCAACTGCTGCGATTGGGACCCACAGCTTCGTTATTTTCCCTTGTAATCATATTAAGTCAGATGAAGGAAAAAGAAAGGTGGCTAGAGAGTATTAATAGATCTTGGGGGTGTGATAGATCTTAAGGCCTGTAACAGCGCTGCAGAAAGCCACTCATTTATCTGCCTCTCAGTAAGAATCTCTAGAAATAGAAGCATTTTACATTATTTTGTTCCTAAAGATATAAAAATACATACATTCTAACTGCACTTTGGAGAAGGAAAATTAATAAAGACAGTTGCGCCATTCCCCATTAGTGGAAATGCCCCACATTTAACCTGCCTCAAGCACTTTCAGTATCGCCGAATCCCTTGGGTGGGATTTTCCAAAGTGCCAGCATTAGCTCAGCCCTTCTCCCATTAAAATCAATTACTGACTTCAGCCTCCTCCTGGGAGGAGAGTCCAGAGAGTCCCTGTGGTGCCCTGTGTGTTGGAAGATCCTAATCTTTGTGTGTGCTGTTGCTTCCCTGTTTTTATGTGCATGGCTGCACAGGTGCTCAGATACATTCACAAGGGCCAGGATTTTCCTCAGAGGACCTAAAAAGGAGCCAGAAAGTCAGCTGTGCGGAATAAAGAGTAATGGAGGGTAATATAAATCATGGAGGAAAGGGGAACTTCACATAACATGAAACTTCATCAAGTGTCTAGTGAAGTCAGTTAATTGCAGCCTCTATGCCCCAATTCACAGAGCAAAACCTCCCAGAACACGTTTTCAATACTACTTTCACACAGTATATTTTCTATCTATGGAATCCAATTGCCATAGGCAGTCATCAAGGCAAAGAGTTTAGTAGAATTGAAAAAGGGATTTAGGAAGTTGTGAGCAAAGACAACATTTGCAGCCACATGCGCTAGATTACAACAATGCAGGGGACAAACAGGCTTCCTTCTTCAGCAGCATAGGCTGATTGCTTTGAGGGTCAAGAAGATGTGTTAGCCCTGCTGATTTATTAAGATGTGCGATGGGATGGTTTGAGTTTTCACTAAAAGGAGTGATAATACTAATGAATGCTATAGGTAGATTATTTGCTAGTCTGTATTATGGTAATGCTGGCACTTCCGTAAAAAGACTATCAGTCAAAAGTCTGTGACGAAGAGCAATCTCCCAAGCAAGGGACGGGTTTGGCACTGATGAGAGCAGAATTCAGACCTTGGCTATGAATGAGACTTACTTTCTGACTGCAAGGAGGTAGCTTACTCTCTCTGTGCTTTAAATCATCACCTGAGAAGTGGGAAGACAGTACTTCTCTAGTTCTCAGAGATGGAATGAAGGGAAAGTGCACAAAGAAGAGAGTGGTCCTATTTTCATTCACAGCCATTCTGTGCTTTGGATTCAGAGCTGTCATCCCACTGTAAATCAGGAATACTTTCGCTGGAATTAGTCAAGATTTTCCTGATTTACACTTATGAAATGAGTTCAGAAAATGGTGTTTTCATTCCACTGTTCATGGTGCTCCTCTGTTTGAACTTGTTCCCACATGCAAATAGCAGCAGCCTTTCCTAAGAAGAACGGTAGCCCTGAGAAAGCTTAGCAGCCTTAACCTAGAACATGAGCGGTTTCTGCAACGGATTATGCATCATGCTGACTGGCTTGAAACCCCAGAAGCTCCTGTCCAAGTCTGCATTCCTATTATGGGCTACTGTTCTCATTACACCTGTAGCTTCAAGGTCAGATCCTCTTCAAGATATTCTTGTTTACTCTGAACAGCAGATAAGATCTGAGAAAAGGCATTTTTAACGTATAGGCTGGATGAGCTGAATTATTTATGTTAATGGGTATGGGTGCTACACCTGTTGCTAAGAAATACTGTAATACTTCGTCATAAGTCCCATTTGGAAAGGACATTATAGCTATCTGAGCAGCAATAGATACAGTATAGGTTGAGCAAGCTATTGATGCACAGGAAAGGATTTTTAATGATTTTGTACCTTGAACACTGTAGTTGGCAAAAAATTTGATAAAGAAGCCAGTGGAAACAGTCAGACTGCTCTTCTCCTTGTTTGAGCTGCCAGGGGTCACAGGCGCTCGAAGTTCCATAATGGGATAGCTGCATGTATATATAGATGTACCTATATATGCACATATATATATAGTTTTGATTGATAGAGTCTGGATCAGACCCAGCTGGTCTTCACCAAAATGTGAAATTTCTACTGCACAAGTCATTGAGCTTTCTTGGGTCCAACAAAGCAATCAAGATGGGAGGTTTTTTTTTTATTTTGATCTCTTGTATTTCCAGCCTTTGCCTGGTGTGTCCATTATGGAAATTCCCCCAACTGTCTAATGATCCGAAAGCCTACGTAACCTTTGTTTATTTATGTTTTCTTATTCAGAATTACTTAAATACAGAAAATAAAACCTTTGAAGGATTCAAAGTCAAGCTCAGCTGCCAACGCTGCTTAGCTGTACTTGAGATTGATAGACAACATTTAGGGAGAAAGAAGGGTCAGTAGCCATGGAATTATTGCCCTGATTAAAAACAATGATCCATTTTATCCTTTCTTATTTGGGAGCAGATATACATTTAAACTGACCTTTTAACCTACTCAAAAGGCTTACCTATTTTTATTATTTCATTAGCTGTTAATTTTATTGGCAGATGTATGACTAAATCCCCTGTACTACTTTGAAAACTTTACCCAACGTCTACTGCAGGTATGTACTACTTCCCTGGCCTGGGGGATGATTTTACATTAGTAACTGATGTATGTAATTGGATAGCGGTTCTGTAGGATGCACACAGATCCAATCTGGTCCTCAAGCTTAAAATGGTCTGGCTCTGATCTCTACCCTGCATTAAATTAAGTGTGCTGTCTGTTGTCTGCTTAGGCTCAAGGCAGCTTAGCAAGTTTGATATAAAGGAGTAACATTTCCACACACCCGAAGCAGAGTTTGCATTAGTCAGCTGCAGCGTCTTTTTCATTTTGATACAATTTCATAGTTGAGCGTATGAAGCTTTGCACACTTCATGGCCATGCAGTTCCTGAGCTGCTGCGATGTTGAACATGGTTTGGCAGTGCTTCTGTGCTGGGTTAGATGTAGCTGGAGCTGCCATGGAGCTACAGAATGAACCTGGGCATGGCACACCAAAGTTGCTCCTTGTTCTGCCCGTGCACTCACTGTGCTTACTGCATGAACCTCAGAGTCTGCTTCTGCAGGAGGTGTTGTCATTCTAATCCCTTCAGGGTTACAAAGGATCATTAGGAAAGTATGGTGGGATCAATACAACCTGGAGACACAGCGTAAACGTGCGGATAACATCAGATTCATAGTCACTGCCAGCTTAGTCTTACTGCTGATGTTCAGCCAGTGCAGAACGGCACTGAATATTGAAGTACTTATCACTTTTATTAAATAACGTGAGCCCAGACATTTATTAATTGTGGAACATTTCCACAAACTATGAAGCAGTGCAGCAGTAGTGGTCTGTTATTTTGAATGGTTGGATTAAAATTATTTGCAACTCCAGAAGGCTACTGTAGTCTCTTTGTGATGAGCACATGTATTTTTATTCCACATTGATAACTTCTAAAAGAAATTCAGAGTTACAGTTGAAACTGTCCGATATTTCTGCATCTGTAACTTTGATCTCAGCTTGTCTGTGGTAGTTAATTGTCAACATTTTATTATGTTGTCCAAAATTTGGAAGTTATTACTTGCTGAGGCTAATTTATATAGCAAAGATTTTTTGCTGAATACATTAGAATTATATGTCTGAACTTTGTCTTTCAAATGACTTAATTGTATGTAGACGTGAAAATAATTTTCTCCATGTAGTAGCTTGTATTTTAAAAGCTGCCTCTTCGTGTTGCTTTTAACCTAGCTTATAACCTCCTCGGTAAATTAGTATTTACAGAAATAAAACGACTAGCACGGTTTTGCATAATTGTTCTCACTTATGGAAAACACTGTGCTTTAGGTGACTGAAGTCTCCTCCTTGTCAAATACTGACAGATAAAACCTGATGTAAAACATGCCTATGTGGTGGCATGGCATGACAGCAGTTCTAGCAAAGGGGAGAAGTACCTTCCCAGCCAAAGGCAGCATCAATGTCGTCTCTTCTGCGCTAGACCTTGGAGCCCCAGCACACGGACGTCTTCCCCCGCAGCCCACGCAATAAACTGCATTTAAGCGAATCTCCTCTCGCATAGCGTTATTTGCAGAGGCACCCAGCGTTTTATCCCGGTTGGTAAATAATTTAAAAAGCGGTGATCTCGGCCCTGAAGTTGTGGCAGGATGAGAAACAGGGGCAAACGCCCAGCCCGGGGAGAGCGCGGCCGAGGCGGCGCGGTCCGGGGCTGGCCCGGGGCAGCCGCGGCCGGCTCTCCGGGACTCACGACCGAGGGTTTCCGTAGCGTTTCCAGGATTTGGGAATGTGCTGCCTACAGAAACCCTCGGCGATGGGCGCGGGACGGGGAAGGTCCCCCAGCGCCTGTAGCCGCGTACGGAACCGCACCGCGCGTTCCCTGCCGCAAGCCGCCCGGGGCACGGCCAGCGCCCGCCGAAAGCGGGTCCGCCGCCGCCGCCAGGTCCGGGCGGACCTGCTCCGCGAGCCTCGGCAACGCGACCGCCCGGGCGAGAGCCAGCGGCCCCGGGGGCGGGG
>JANHGO010000071.1:32578035-32596365 GCA_024606505.1 Aquila spilogaster
AACGGGAAAGGAAGGGAGCGGCAGCGGGAACGGGTATTGGCGGCCACCATGAGCGGCGGCGGGGCGAGGCGTGGTGCGGCCTGCGCGCCGTAAGTGAGCGGCGGGGGGGAGCCCGGAGCGGCGGCGAGCGTTGGGGCGGCAGCAGCGTGGAGAGAGCGGTGCCTCCGCTGCTGGGCAGGGACGCGTCGCCGGCCGCCGGGCGGAGGCGGTTCCGCGCTCGGCGGAAACAAGGAAACGGGAAAGGAAGGGAGCGGCAGCGGGAACGGGTATCGGCGGCCACCATTAGCGGCGGCGGGAGGAGCAGCAGCAACAGCAGCAGCCGCCGCCGCAGCCGCGGGGGTCTGCAGGCGGAGCGGAGCCCGGGTGCCGCCGCCGGCAGCGAGCGGGAGTGTGCCCGCCGCTTCGCCCCTCTATTTTGTGGGGAGTCGCCGCTGCCCGCCAGCCCGCCGGGGGCTTCCCCGGAGCCGGGGCGAGGTGAGTGGTGGAGCCGCCTTCTTGTCGGTTTTTTTGAGGGGGGCGGCGGCGGTGGGAGAGCCGGCGGGCGTCTGCCGGGCCGTGGCGGGCGGGGGGCGGCGTTTCCTGCCGCCTCCCCTCAGCCCGGCGGCGGGGCGGGGGCCGCTGAAGGACCGCTGCGGCCGGGGGCTGGGCGGGGAGGACGGGAGCGAAGGAGTGCGAGAGGGGTGAGGATTTAACGGCCCGTGTCCTGCGCCCCTCCACGCCCCGATTACCATCGGGTGATTTTTTTCAAAATGGGCTTTGGAGCGCTGGTGACTGGTGGAGGTTTTTTGCGTGTTTCCCCCCCCCCCCCCCGGCTTTTCTTCGTGTAAGGCATGTCTCAGAAGAGGCTGGGAAGTAAACCGGGGATGCGGGAGGGATGTAGTCTGTGGCATCCAGACAATGTCAGCTTGGGTGAGTCTCCACCCTGTGGAGCTGCGGGCAGTCGAGTCCCCTGCACAGGCATCGCCAAGTCTCTCTGTGCGACCCGGGGAACCAAATACGCTCAAATTCTCTCTTTCCTGGTGCAAGAAAGGAAAAATTGGTTTGGATTGTTGGTTATAATGTTTTGTTTAAAAAAAAAGAAAAAAACCCCACCAAAAAACCCACCCTGAAATCTTTTAAGCTTTTTAGCCATATGCAGGCTGGTTTGTGAAGAGCCTCCCAAGCAAGGCTGGTGTCTGCATTGGTTTTCATGAAGATGGGGAGAGTGGTATATTATTTTTTCTGCATGGGGAAAATCATTGATGGTGGGAGGGAAAGGAGGAGTGTCTGTATACATGAGCATCACATGACCTGTGTAAAATTCATATAGGTATACTTATTTTTCTCTTGCATTAATGCTAGCTGTTTTAAGAAGCCAATGACTTATCTGTTCATTTTGGAAGGTGTTGTTTCTTTTGGATTTGTTATCTTGTGTGGCAGAAAATAGTCACCTGTGTGTTTGGGCACTGTCTTTGTATTTTATCATTTTTACTAGTATTTCAAGGCGTTTTATGTTTTTACCTGGTTATAGGTATTCAGAATGGGACAACAGCAGTATAATTCCTCTTTTACTGGAAGAGTATCGGTACCCTCGGTTTGGCACAAGTATACTATTTCACATGGCTAATATCTTGACATTGCTATTTGTGTGATGGAGGAATGGGAGCTACTGTTTTATGAGACTAGAATCACAGCCACTCCATTTTAAACAAATTGCCTCTTTTTGTCTGTTCCCCCTGCACTCCGCTGTCCTCCAGACATGGACACATTAGCTTGTAAAACACCTTTGAGCAGAAAAATGAATTTAGATGTTTATTGATGAATGAATTTAGATGTTTATTGAAACAATATGTCTAAACCAGCAAATCTTCCTATTTTACTGTCTGTTTAGTCAGCTTTTCTCTGCTGAGAATTTTCCTGTTAAAATAGAGGAATAGAAAAATCACTTGCTAAATCATCTTGAAGAGCAAAAGTATAGGTCATAAATTTCAGTTCTAGGGAATATTTTACACTTAAGTTATATAAAGGTGTAGGCATGTCCGTATTTAATATGCTGATATCCTCCTCCTTGGGTAGGTGTGGTGGATAGTGGAATACAGAACTGTTTCTCTGCACCTAAGCTGGTATGTGGTTTTCCTATTGGTGGGTGACACTCAAATTACCTTACAGAAATCCACATTAGGGAGGCTTTTTGCTTTCGTAGAACAAGGAGGTAAGTGGCACTAAGGAATTTATTTATTGCCCTCCTACAAATTTAATTCTCAGATAGATATTTCCTTAAAATGGCTTGGTTTTTAGACTCATATGGCATGCAGTGAAGAGTCCTTCTACCACTGTTTCTCTGACTTAGCATGGGATGACAGAGACAGAAAAAGTATTGTTGAGAGATAAGCCACAGTTCAGGAAAGCAATGTAGTTTACCAGCTGTTAATCTCTCAAAAGAATATAAAAAATAATGTGAAAAGGAACACTGACAAATTTTATATAATCTTCAATCTGCCGTCCTTGTGTAATATCTTGAGACCACTGCATTCAGGTTTGAATTTCAAATAGTTTTTTTCCAGTGGAGTAGTGCATTGACATAAACTGTTTTGAACTTCCTGTATATTGCAGCCTGTTCCTTTCTTAATAAGGTAAGCCATGGTACAGAGAACACCTGTTGGTTTAAAGGGGTATATGAGACTGCTGTGGTAACTGTTGTAGGTGATGGTTCACTATGATTGATTTTAAGAGGCTTTATTTTTCAAGAGAGTGTCTCAGTCTTCTGAGTATCAGAGTATGTGGATATTGCCTCATTTCTCCCTTCCCCCCAAACCACTGACATTTTTTTACCTGTAAAGCTATTGTGTTGCTTTATTTGAATTTTGCAAGAATATGAACATGTGCTCCTTTATCTCTTCCTTTAGCATCAAGTTTTTTAATAAAATCAGCTAGCTTTTCTAGCCAGAAATAGTTATTTCTTTGTGCTCTTAATTGAACATCTTTATGCTGTATTAATCTGATGTTTACTGGTCATACAACCTGCCTTCCTTCTTCAAATGTCTCTCAGCCACTGGAGGGGAAAAAAAAATAAAAATATATCTATCAAACTGGGACAGAGTTAAATCTGAGTGACTAAGCCAGTTAGGCAAATATGAAGAAGAATAGTGCTGAAGATCCCAGCCGTTAAGTAATTTAGATCACATTCTTAATAGCAGAAAAATCCAAATCTCTTGCGTTACAAATGAAGCCAAAGGTTGCAAAATAATCACACTGCCTTTTCTGTTATATTAAACAATAGTTTTATTACTGAATTTTCAAGTAGAACTGAAAAAATGTGCTTCACAGCTTCCCATTAACATCTGTTCATACTGAGGACCCTGCTGATTAAATCTAGAACTTGTTACAGGCACTTAGCAAAGCCAAAAATGTCCAACTTGTATTTCAGCCCCCAACAATAAACCAAACACTGAAGGGTGTGAAACATCACAAAATACGTATCCATTCTCTGCAATTGCTAGAAGAAAACGTATGTTGATTTACAGCTGAATCAGGCAATCTCAGATAAACAAGCCTTATAAAAAGGGGCAATCCAGATCTGTTTTATTGCTAAGGTTTAATAATACGTAGAAATGACAGCAGACTGCTGAGTAGTTGTGTTTAATGTATTTCTATGTGGAATGTTAATTTTATTTAATGAAATGTAGCTTACAAAACCAAAGTTGTTGTATTGAGTAAGTCCTTTTAAGGGTTCAGAAAATATCTCTATCATGATTGGCAGTCACAGATTTTGAGTGAGTATGCATATTGAATGCTCTCCATCTGCAGCAATGTCTACAAGGTTAAGGAATGCCAGTGAAGAAACTGGCACTATAATTGCTATTATAATTGTTCTTCAGATAGGCAAGGGATTTAATTTTTTTTTTTGTTAATCTGCAAGCATTATCATCACTTAAAAACTGTGTTCATTGAAAATTACATATTATTTTCAAGAGGTTAGTACTAGAAATTGGTAATAACAATCCAGTTAAGCATATCAGTCCCTGTGAGAAAGACAAGTAAAATTCCTTGATGATTCACGTTGCTAATAATCGTCCTCATAGTTGCAAATCTTATAAAGACTAAGAAAACTGTCTGCAGCATACTTTTTATGCAGCTTGATCCAGATACATTGGCTAATATTTTTTGACTTTTCAGTGAATTTAAGTCACTTCTCTATTTTGTCCTAAATAGTAATTTTAATTATTTGCTGGGAGAGGCTTTTGTTGAAGTGTTTACTGTAAGAAGTTACATAGAATAATATTTTTGTTGAGCTTGCTTTTTTTTTAATAGATCTATTAATGAAGAGTGCTTGAAATGTCTTGTTCTGTGAGCTATCGCTCTATTTGTTCGAAATTGTATGGAGGAATGTGATGTGCACGAGAATTTGAAACTGGCCTGAGGTTAAATATTAGGGAAATTATTTTTTGTCATCTTATATCATGATGAGTTAGTTGAATTCTATAGAGAGGACTGGGGTGGGGGGAGGAATTCCAGAGCTACTATAAAAATAGTTTTAAAACCTTTTAGTCATAGAACATAATTTTTACCTGTTACTGAATTTCTAGTCTCAGAAATTCATCAGATTAAATTGATGTAATCAGAAAGGTGATTGAATCTCCATTGCCTCTGGTCTTTTTAGGAGAGCAGTGTGTAAGGTGAAAGTTTTTATACAAGAATATTATAGTGAGTCTGGTGAGGTGCATTGCTATACACAGTAGCAAAACTTTTATGATATATTTACTTGAGTAAATATTTTGAAGTGTTCAAGAATGCAAGTTGTTGCTGATAAAAATGTACTGATGTTGCATAGAGCAAATGGTAAAATGAATGAGGGTTGTTTTCATCTGGTGTGAAAATTACCTTAAATATTGTCCCTTATTGGAATGTTAATGTTGTATTGTTCTAATTGTTGTATTTGATATCTGCTGAAATGGTTTTATACTGTGTAAGGGTGTCAGTACTCTGTCAATGTAAGTGTTTAGAATAGCAAGTTGTGCTCATATACTAAAATGCAGTGCTCTTTTGCTTAAGCTGTGTTAAGCACAGATCCGAATCACCTTACTGTTTCCTACTGTTTATGACAGCACAATAGCTGATTTCTAGCAGATCAGGATTAGAAAGAAACAGGAGCAAGAAGTGACATCATTCTCCAGTTTTGTGGCTCTCTTCAGTTTTATTACTTGTCAGTATTACAGTTTCATCTAAAAAAGTATTGGAGAAGAATAGAGAACCTGCTCATTTCTCTCAAATGCATGTATGAAGTGCAAAAATATGCTAAATAAAACATATACAGAAAGGGGCTGGAGGGAGACTAATTGGCATCCTTCATGCTCTCCAATAACTTTACCCTTCAGAAAGCTTTGGGAGCAGTTGCATGGGGACTGGCAGAAACTTCTGTTCATGTGATAGTGAGAATTGAAGTCCACTGCCTATTGCTGGCATAGGGTCCTTTGCTACTGTCAGTGCTGTGATTATCTCATCTTGTCCTGCCCTCTTCCCAAAGACTTACCAATTTGCCATATTTGTAGGACCTGTACTATTCCTGGCATATCTTTTTGTCCTTAATACTGGGCTTGAAAAAAAATAAAAACCAGTGTAACTGTGCTGTGCTTAGAGTTGAGGTGTGCAATACAATTACTTCTTGTAGTTGTTTTTTGAATTGTTGCCTTAGTGGCTCTTCCAGTAGGAAGGAACAGTTTTGTAGTTCGCCCCCTAAAGAAAAGCTACAAGTAGAGCTTGTTGCTTTCCAATGATACTTGGATAGACTTCATCTTGATGCAAATTCTGTCATCTGTTACCACTTTTCTGCTTTAAGAGCAGCCATCTTTAGCATAGAAAAGGTAGTTCATTCTATGTGATCATAGTCTTAATGTCTGAACTTGGTTACGGAGTGCTTGTAAAAGTGCTCCTCCAGACTAAAACTGTTGTCACGCAAGTAGTTTCTGCTTCTACTGTCCTACTGTTGTGTATCAGTGACTTGTGAAAAACTCCGCAGGTTCTTTGAGGAAGTGCTGCAAACTCTTCAAGGATTACTCTCTGCAAAATTTTACTTTATTGTCTGAAATCCAGTTAGTCATTGTAAAAGGAAAAATGTTTTCAGAAATGTCCGAAAGACTTAATTACTAGCCTTACTGAAACTGTAATTGGTAAATCTGCATCATCTGCCTGCAAAATTGGATTTTGAAGGCTATGTCATTAAATAGTGTTAGAAGTGCAAATAATGAATATGTATCAAGCATTGATGATAAAATAATCCCATCTCAAATGGTTGAATTCTTACTCTGATATCACCTTTGCAGTTAAATCCCTTCAATATATGTCATAAAATTGCCTGCTGAGTTAAGTGCAACACTAAAAGTTGAATGAGATACTGCATACTGTGAAAAATGCTACCTTTACAACACAGAATTCATAAAGGTTTTTTTGGCGTGGAATTTCATTCTTTTTGGAACTTACAGATGGTGCTAAGACAGTTTTGCCCCAACTGTGTTGTTTCAGTCAGTGATGAAAAAAAAAATCTAGCGGTTTTTTTAATGTCTCTGGATTTCTTTTAAATCGTTTCATTGATTATTATGATGAAATATCTCTCTGTCTAAAATGCCTATTTGGTTTAATCAGTGAGAAAGTATACTGAAACTGTGTTTGACAGGTTTTCCTCTCTGTCAAAGGGCTTGTAGCTTTGTAGTGGTACTCTTACATTTAACTCTGAGAAGTTGCTGATTTAATCCTTGTGATATACCATCAGTGAAAAGACACATGTTTGGAAGGAAACAGCTTGTGTACATGCTTGCTGGCTTTCTATCTCTCTTCTTTCCATCTCCTCATGATGAGATGTCACTGATAGGCTTTGTTATAGATGCTGTAGAAGATAGCATTAGCAAAACAAATGTGCAGGTTCTTTGGAGGAAGTAAAGTTGCTCCATGCATTGTTTATAAACTTCTTCCAGTCATGAATCTCCGTAGAGATGCATTTGCTATGCCTGGAATAGCCACAGGTTTGCAGTTGTCCCTGCTTGCATCTCTGACAGTGCTGACCCAGTCTCAAGAACTGTATGTTCCACTCAGTCTTTTTTTCTAGTAGGTCCCTTAATGAAATGGTATTAATAAGAGCAAAAGAGAAGCAATTGAGATGAGAGACAATTTTTTTTTTCCCTTATGCTTTTTCTGGCAGAAATATCCATAGGTCTTATGTAGCTTTAGTGATCACTAAACTGCTGTGTGTTAAAAATACTCTTAAAAAGAAGAGGCTGGTGAGATTTTATCCATGTAAGTTCTGTGATGCCGTTGTCAGCATGATCCACAGCATGCCAAATTGGTAAAATTGAAGGGGCGATGAGTTGCGGTGAAAGGTTCTACCTTTGGGGAGCTGTTGAGAGAGGAGAAGCTACATCCTTGTATGTGTCTTCCTAGACCATGATTATATAGCTTTGAAAAATTAAAGGTTCTTTTATCTCTGGGATGTAAAAGCATTTTTAAAAATAAAGACAAACTCCCTTCTAGGCTATTTGTACCTTACAAGTATTAAAAGGCATCCGTCCAGGGTTTCAGAATCTGTTGTAGGAAATACTTTGCACCATGATTTTGTAAATTAATTTGTTTTCATATCTACATGACAAATGTTATCTGTACTTATTTAGGAAAGCTGGTTTACAAAACTAGGATGGGTTCTAGCTCAATACTGAAAACAATAAGTTTTCAAGATGTTTTCAAACATCTCATGAATGAGACTGATTTTTGCAGCCTAATGATGATCTTCCAAAGGTGAAATTGGCATGGGAAGTTTATTAGTTTTGCAGAAAGACTGTACTTGCATACTAATTGCCTTAATTTTAATCCTGTTTTTTTTCTACTTTGTGTCTGAGCTCATTGCTTGTTACTCCTCCTCTTTATGGTTTAGAACAAGAAGTATTGAATTAGGTGGGAAGAAAAATACTCTCTAACAAGTGTGAAACCATTTCATTATGACCAAGACAGTGTTCCCTCAGGTTTTCTCATATCATTGGATGGGAATACACAAAGATAAGTTAAGATCTGAAGTTCTTCAATTTGTGTTAACTCTGAAACTCTGTATCTACAAGGACAAGACACCCTATCTGAAATAAATGGCATATCCACTCTGGCTTTGTTCAGAAGTGAGGACAATGTTCTTTGCCCAGGGCGGTTCCTCAGTTGTCCTATGGGAGGTACATTACTGATGGGTTGTGTCTGGACTTAAAATAAAGCCTCAGTTGCTGGTATTGCACTGTTGGCTATTCCTGGGCAGTTTCCTTCTCGTGTATGGTTGTTTTCAATTTCATCCTGACTTGCCTAGTTCATGCCTTTATAGTGATGAGGCATCTTGCATAGGATTTTTGATGCCATGCCAGAAGCCAAGCATTCCAAGCTCTCTTTTTATCCTTAGTAATTTTGCTTCCTGCTTTTCTCCTTGCTAGAAGGATCACTGTGATCTTGTTGCACCATTTAAAATTGAGTTAATCATTGTTGGAATCTGTTTTAATATACAAGTGCAAGTTTGGACTTCCCAGGTGTCTGTAATCATTGTTCTTCAGAGGTGACTAAAGACCTTTTACACAAATGTGTTTTACAGTGCATTTAAAAAAAAACAACTTCCCATAGTGGAAAAAAACTCCTCAAGTTGTTCTGAGTCTTTAAAGAAAGATGCCTTACAGACCTCTGTTCTCCAAGGAAGTTGGCACTTATCATTTTAATGAGTGACTTAAGAGAATGAGCTGCTTGGACATGTAGTTCTGAGTGGCTTTGATAGAAACATGGATGATTGCCCGCTATTCCCAGAAAAACATTCTGCAAGTTTGTTGTGTGTTATCAGTGACCAACGTTTCTAGTAGTTTGGATTTTTAGTTAACAATAGTTGTGTCTGAGGGCTTTAAGAAAAGCACTTGTGTCTGTTAAATAGTGGCATTTTATTTAGCGGGTTGGGGGGGAAAGCCAGTAGTTTTCACTCACTAGTAACTTTGCAAGGTAGTAATACTGACTAAAAGTTGTGAATTCCTTTGGCCATCTCTGAGCACCTCACAGGTCAGGAGAACAACTCTGCCTGAAGCTGCGTTTCAGAACACTTTTTCTTTCATCTCTACTTAGGTATGTCTATCAATAAGTAACTTAGTGATATCTTATGATCAGTTCTGTGAAACTGGAAGGCTATTTGTCAAATTGATGTGAGTACCAACAATAAATTCCTGCCCAGCGAAGAAGGAAAGGAATTTTTTTCCTAAAGAAGTGTTCAGTTGTTCTGGATTAGGGACCTCAGAGACAGTTTCTAAGAAGCATAGCAGAAGTGAGAAGTCTCATTTTCAGCAATTAAATGGAAGGAGAAGGAGGGGTGCGTAGAAAAGCGTGAATGTTGTCTTCCCTTCTGGTAGCTGGCAGAGCGGAAAATTGAAGCAATAGGGAAATGAGTGAAATTTTTAGGAGGAATGAGGTATCCATGTCACAGTTCTTGAAGTGAAACATACAGTGCCTTTACGAAGACTGCTCTGTATTAACTAAACTCCAGTTGATAGTGCAGCATACAGCTTAACCTTTTGTGCTTGCTATCCTAGTTAGTGAAAATCAGAGACTTTCCTGTTAAAATAGAAAACAAACCTCCCAAAACCCCACTTAAGTGCTTGTGATTAGCTTGAAAGAAACTTGCTGTTTTGATATTGCTTATCCCTATTTTTCTTGAATCTATGCAAAAACTTCAGAAGGTCCTCAAAACCAACAACAATTTAAAAAAAACCAACAAACACTTGGAATTATTTATTACTACTTTGTAATGAAAAATCTTAGATTATCTTTTATCAACTGGAATGGAATATTCCTGGAATGACTAGTGTGCATTGTGGGGTTGAAAGTCCAGTGTAGAGCAAACAAAGTATTTTCAGACTGTGTACTTTCAACTTCAGTGGTGTTTCATTTCTGAAATGTGATGACTTGGGTGTCTCTCTTTTTGAAAAGCAGTGCCACTTAATCTTCATCCTCCTGAAGTACCAGGTAGTAATGTATTTACAGGTGTCATGTAGGAAATTAGCTTGGATAGACTGTTGTGCCCAAAAGTTTGGGGAATGATTTTGTGTCTTCTTTTTTTCTGGGCCTGGATCCTTCAAAAGTATATTAGGTTTGTGTGGCCTTTAACTTTAAAATACACATAGTGTAGGAAAAAAACATTGTCACTTGACACAAATTACTAGGGTTTAATGGTCTGGCTGTCTGCTATCATTGTCACAAAAAGAGTTTAAATTGAACTGCTGTTGCTTGCTTTCTGGCCTAAAGACTGATCTGAGTGCAGTACATAAGGCATGTTACTGTATTATCTGTGACTTTTAAAATATTCCTTATATCTAGTACCTTCTGATGATTTACATTTTCCGCTGACTCTTGTGAAGTATATACTTTCTTGTTTTGAAGATGACAACACAAATTGTTGTGTCCCTGTATAATGTGACCACGGGCCAACCTCATGTCTTTGTACACTGTAAAGTGAAAGGTGCACTAGCATTTGAGAAATTAGAATTGAACGTGAAAACAGTAATAAAATAGGTCTAAAGTGCTTGTAAAACAGGAGAATGTGCTTTAAAGCAATGTCTTCCTAAGACTTCATTTAGTTTCTCCATTTTGTAGAGCATAATAAAACCCCTACTTTCTGAGCTTGGATTCCACCTCTCCATTTTTTTTTTTTTCAATCTTGAAGGCACACAGTCTTCCTTTTGTTTAAAATGTACCTCACCTGAAACTGGAAGGCCAGAACTTTCTAGTTTTCTGTATTTATGCTCATTATTAACTTTCTGAGATAAACTTAGTCTGGCATACTCTTTGATACAACTCTTGACAGGCTGTGAGCATTTGAGAACAACATTTCTGTATACGTGATCTGACGAACATGATAAAATGTTCCAGGATATTGATATGTCTTGTGTAGTACATTGTTCCAGTTAAAGCTGCCTAAATCTTTATTTTTCTAGTTTAGAGTGGGTTGAAAAGCAAGATAAAGGGCTAGCTGTTCTCTTATGAAAATGTTAAAAATTGCAGCTGACAGTATGTTGTCTGCATTCTTTTTGCCTTCCCGTATGGATTTAAATATTTGGGTTTACAACTGCGCATGCTTTCACTATGTTATGATGTGCCATGAGAGTTGAGAAGGCATAGCCTACTGATAAATTCAGCAGCTGCTTCTTCATTCCTAAAATGACTTTTGCTGGTTTGCTTTCCTTAAAATGTTGGTATTTTAGCATGATTCAGGCAGGATTATTGACAGGAATATGGGACTAACATATATTCAAAAGTAGGGCTTTTCTTGGTTTTGCAGTATGATTAAATATATTGTTTTGTATCTGGATACTGTATACAAAGTATGCATCTTAAATCATCACCTTTTATCATGTCTGTTTATTCCAAGACACTCAGACTGAAGTATCAAACTTTTTGGAGTATAGTGACAGTCATTGTTCAAAACAGTAGTATGTAGGGTATGAAGTTGGGTTTTTTAAAATAGAATTTGGAATACATAGATGGTTAACCTGTTAAAATGTTGTGTTATTAGTTCACTTTTTGAAAAGAAAACTTAAAATTTTGCCTGACACGACTCGTTGTGGATAACTGTAGTGCTGTGATGGAGTCATCTATTAAACTAAAGAACACTACTTTGTGGGGGAATTGAAGGTCCAGTAAAAGAAACCCTTAGTTTATTTAATTTTTTTTTTTTTTTTGTAATTTCTGAAATTCTGCTTGCATCTATAATGTGATTAGTAACATTTCACCAGGGGGTTGGGGGAGAGTAGCAGCAGTCTGGTCCTGTGTGCATCAAGAATCGTCTATGTAGTTACATGGAACTAGTTTGAATATATAGTTTGAGGCTTGTATTTCAACACTAGTAAATAGTGATGATCTTCCTATCATTAGGTGTGCATGCAGTAGCCTGGTATTTAATGGAATACAGATTGATAACTATGTAGTTTTCATATTTTTATTGCCCCTATGCTTAATATATTTTATAGATCATGTTTAGAAAATATGTCTGTAACTAACTCTGACCTCTTTCTTTCCAAAGATGAGCAGGATTAGCACTGAAATGATATTAATGACTCTGCATTCTGTGAAAAAATTGATTTGTGCCCTCTGTGTATTGCTGATCTTTTATAGTGTCTTGAGGAATAGGACATTATTTATAAAAAGAGAAAGTTAGGTCTGCCACAGAGGAAGCATTATATTATGGATTAAATGCTGTCCTTGTCATCTTTGAACCACCATGTCTTGTTACATGCATGTTTTTTTCTTTATACAGTCTTCCAGTTCTTGAGTTGCAGACAATGAGAAGATTTGAAAGTTGTATGTGTAGCTCTCTTGTCCTCTTTTTGGGTTTGGGGTATTGGTCTTGGAATGTTTGCTTCTGAAATGCTGCTTGATTTGAAACTGGATAGGTAGAAAAATCCTTTTTTTCTGTGCTCAATTCCTTTCTGTACTTGGGCTTATGTTTGCGTACATGCTCTTAAGTTTTGTTGGCTAGAATTGTCCCACAGGAGATACTGTGTCCACTGAGAACTGGACAGAATATTGTTCTTTGTGTTCCCCATCTCAAAACGCACACGGGGGAAGGTTGGATAGTAAAGTTAGCTATGCTGGTCCTGTGCTTTGTACATATTCTCCTCAGCTGGGAGAAATTCTTTAGATGATGCTCAAGAATTGAAGAAGGGGCTGAGAACTTGCTTTCTGTAACTTGATTTTAAAAAATATAAACTGTCAGGAATAATCAAAATGGAAAGAGGTACCGTTAGAATTGACCTTACTACTTGGCACAGAAGGCTGTGAATGATTCCACAGAGGTATTGCTCTTTTAATTGTTTTCTTCTGAGAGAAGGTTGTGACATCAGATGAAGAGTTGAGACCAGGAATAAACAAGGTCTTAGGATCCATCCCATTTTTTTTACAGGTATTTCTTCATAAAGGATGTTGTGGGGCATGCTCTGGCTTGTGATTGAGCTGTTTCATCTCCAGATGTCATTAGTGGTTGCACTGAATGGATAGAGACAGTGACACAGAAATAGTGCTAGCAGCCAGGCATGGATTCGTGGTAGTCATTCTCAGCGGTATTGCCATGGGACCATGGCCAGTCAGTTCCCTTAATAGGTGCGAACGTCCACTGGCAGCTCTGACAGAACAGCTGCAACTGATGTTATAGCATACTAGCACCTAGTTGTTGCATCATTCACTGCTGATTGTTCTAGCTGCTGTCCAGTAAATAATGAATTTTGGCTAGTTTCTTGACTAAAAGTTCCGCATGCACCTTGATGACCAGTCTTTCAAAGAGTGGTTATTACACTAACTTTGCACTGATTACAGTTTTGTCAGGCTTTTGTTACACTGCTGTATAATCAGGCAATATCAGAGGTTAAGATTTTAGAATACTGTTGAACAGTAAAAGGAGAACAAAACAACGTGACCTATATCTTGAGCTTTCTCATTGTTTGTGCGACTTCCCTCAATATCATGGGAAAATTGCCCAGGTAGTTGCTTCCTTATTTATTCTATTTATATGTATCATCCTTCAAAGTGTGTTGGAGGATTTCTGTCAAATGCAAAAGAGAATTTTCAACAGAACACCAAATCCAGCTGTATGAGAACAGAATTTGCTTCAGCTTCACCAGCACAATTTAAAACCTACATTGTGTATAAGTAGTTTAATCCAAAAAAACCCAACCCAACCCCAAAACCTAATTATGTTCTCTGTGGGAATGTTCTAAAGACTTATTTATTGAGACTTAAGTATTTGAGGACTCTTAGTAATAGATTACGTTGGTAATACTACCTGCATCTTGTCTAGTGCTTTTAGTATACTGGTGTAAATAAAAGTAATGTAAAGTTTTTTTCCTTTCTAACTTTCTGACCTCTCTAATACAGTTGCAGCTAGGAAGTGATAGCAGTGTGTACTAGGAATCCATCCTTTGTCCATGTGACCAGCAATGTTTTGCACTGCAGCAACAGCAGTGTGTGGAAATCTTTCCCAACTTTCTTCCACTGACTTCTGGGCTTGTTTTTCTTTTTCTTACAGAAGCTGGGCTTTTCTCATTTGTTTTCCTTTCCTTGAAAAGGGGTGGGGAGTCTCATGGTTGTTTTTTTGTTGTTTTTTTGTGCCTTTTTTTTTTGCCCTTTTTTTTTTTTAAGAAAAAGCTTTTTGAGGTTTTCCTTCTAGTCTTTGACTTGTAAAATTAAATTTTAAATGGCATACTGTCTTTTGTATGTGTGTAACGTTGTCCAATGCCAGATACACTATTGTAAGTCTAATATTTCTTGACTTTTTAACACTGTGTTTCTCCTTTCTGCTATCACTTCCTCTTGGAAAGAGAAGACCTGATTTGTTTTAGATCATCAGAAGATTTCTATAGAGAAACTTGGATTTTCTGACTTTGCATATACAATTCCTTGGATTGTCTGCTGCTCCCTGCAGATCGTTTAGTCTTAACCTTTTTCTTATGATGGGGAGGAGAGGTCTTCTGACTCCTTTCAGTACTTGATTATGAGAGGGGGGTGATGATGTGTTTATACTTATGTGGGAGCTTTGCATCAAGAGATCTCCAGTACCATAATGAAGCGATAACCCTGTTATATTGCTAGAAGTCTTCCTGAAAAGCATTGATAAAAGCATTCTTGGATGCTAGGCTTAAAATCAAAAAGCACTGATAATGTTATGAAAACATTTTATTGAAGTTAGACTACCCATTTTAAAATTAGATTTCGTTATGTTTGGTTTTTACTGATGTGTCATACCAGTTGAAAAGCTAGAGTTCTACCTTGCCCTAATTCTCCAGCTTTAAAAAGTTCCTTGTTTGTTTTGATGATCAGGAACCAAACATTTTCTTTACAGTTTTAGGTCTACTTTTACTATTGAGTAGAAGGAGAGGGGAGATTAATGTCAGGGGATGCCTTGACAAAAGAGCTTCATTTCTAGCTACAGGACCATGTTCTCTACCCATCCCTCTGCATGTTTTAGAGTTAGTCAAGCAAACTACCTGCTGTGATGTAAGTGGACAAGATGAGATGCCCTGACCTGTACGAATGACCTGTAACATGCTTCTTGTGAATGAAAAGGAGAAAGAAAAAGGAAAAAAAAAAAAAGCAGAGGTGGTGATTTAATAGTGAGAGCTGTAATACCTCATCTTTGAGATGGAATGACATCTCTAGTTCTGAAGGGTGAAGATGGATGAAGTCCATCACCTGCAGAGATTTCAGGACCTCCAAAGAAGCAGCTCCATTTCATTCCGGTGTTCCTCTCCTGCTGATGGGAACAGATATGTGGCACTATCAAGTGCAACATTCCTTTGCAGTCTGGATGTGGTCCCTGGCAGAAGTTATTAATAAATAAGTATACATAAATAATTTAATTGTATATTTTAGTAATTGTAAGGTACCTTTACTGCAGAGATGTGTTGGGATGCAGGGAGAATGTGCAGAAAGCTCCCAGTGAAATTAAATTTATTACTCTGCAAAAATTATTTCTGTTTTTGGCTTGTTAACCTGTTCTCATTTGTCACAAGTTGGCCCTTTAAGGTGTGCTAGGCTGTAGCTCCTATCAGTAAAACTTTATAAATCCTTTGGAAAGATAATAGAAAGAAGTTGCCAGCAAGACTTAGACCTGAAAGGGCTTTTACAGGTCTGAAGGAAGATAGAAAACCAATAAAACCCATGAAATAGTTTGGATTTTTTTAAGCTTCATTGTAAATCCTTTCACAGTGCTGCTTTTTTGATTTAATTCAGCCTGAGAGGGCTAAGATTCAAGCGTAATAATCTTTTCTACAAAAAAATGAAACAAACAAACAAAAAATCTTCCAGCCAATTCACACCTCATGTTAGCAATCTGAGGAAATGAGACTGTAGGCTAATGGAATGTTCCACAAACTTCTGCATCTGCATAAACTTTTTCATAGTGCAATAGACAAACACAGCTTGGAAATTATTTTGCTTTTAAATATTGAGGTGCTAATGAATTAAGAGACTTATTGTAATGTGGCTTTTAAACTGGTCGCTGTCACCTACATTTTAAATAGCTACTTTTGCTACTTTGTGGCTCATTTTGGCTACAGCAAATTAATGCAGATCAGTTCTTTCTTGCCAACCCTTGTCCTTAACAAGATGTGAATGTGGTCCAAGTAATTACCATTTCTAGTGTCACAAATGACATTCCTTATACAGTGTGGTCAACTCAGTACAGCTGCTTTAGCAGTAAAAATAGTCATTGTGGTACACATTCCACTTTTAGTGTTATATTCTGTAGTTTATTCATCTGGCTCGTTCCTTGGAGAGGTCTTTATGCCAAAGAAGATATTTTTGAGGCAACAAAAATAATTGTTCTTTTGGGAGGTTCAGAAAAAAACTTTACTCTGAGGCTTGCCAAGTTGTTACACAGCTGTTAAGATGATATAATGTTTTTTTGTTTGACCAAGGTTGTAAATATGAACTTCCTTCCTCCTGCATTTATATTTAATCTAGCTGTAGGCAGAATTTGTGATCAATCTCTTCCAAATTTCTGTTGAGGGAGAGTACCTTTGAAATGCTTAACAAACTTCAACATGCAGTTTATATTTGCTTATGAAATGGGTGGCCTAATTTTCTGTGAGCTAGATATAACCTCCTCCCCTAGTCCTGCCAAAAGAATGTATGTCTAGTATAAGTGTTTGTCCTGGAGGATATAGCAGAAAAATATTAATCAGTGAGAATTCTTGACTGGAATACCCTTAATCCTGTGAGGAGTTCACTATGGTTAAGTTTCATTAGAGCATACTTAGTTGGACTTCAAAAACGGACTCAGAGTGGACAGTAGATTCTGATTCGTTTGCATATGTCAGGTATTCCTGCATTTCTTGTGAGCCATGTTTCCTGCTGCTTTCCAAATTATACTGAAGGAAATGACAGCACTGGCGATCAGCCTTCTAGACACAGGCTTAAGTGTTTTGGAAAGGAACTGACACTGGCTGCAGCGATACTGTAAACTGAGGTAGTATTTTGCCTTAGGAAGGGCATGGCTCTTTAAGTAAGATGCAAATTCAGTATGCATTACAGTATAAGCTTGGTTTTAGCCCTGTTTTTCTAACTAATTTTTAATGCTTAGAAATTGCATGTAACTGTTTTCATATGATGAGATGAATTTTTATGTTCTGTAGGAAAAAAACTGAGGTAGTGTGTGTTAATAATAAAATATCTATAAAAGGTTTGGCTTTTTCTAACTATTGTAGCATCAACATGTCTGTAAAAGGTGGGGTTTTTCTGCTGTTTGCTTGTTTTTCTTTGTTTAAACAGTATTTTGGTAGTGTAGTTACATTTGTAGCAGGAAAGATGAATTAAAATATCTGACTAGTTGAGAAAAGTCATCTATAAGTTAGCCTTCTTGCAAAGTTTTCCATTTTTCCACAGAATTCGGGAAAGAATGAGCCTTGATGGCTTCTGATATTAAGATGTGATGGCAAAGACAGGCAGGAATGTTTGTGTCTTGACAAACTTGCTTACTTGAAGTTTTCTAAAGCTTGTGGGTTTGATTCTCAGTTATATAATGAAATAATAATAAATACAGTGTGTATGTTTCATGATCACCTTTAGAGATAGCTATTGGGAAGACAAAGACCCTGCTTTCAATGGCAACAAGCTGTTTGTGAAAAGTATCATGAGAAATCATAGCCACAGCTGAGAGTGTAGTTGGCTGGTACCCTTGTTTAAGTACTGAGCTCTGTACGTCTGTTGAAACCAAAAATTTAGGGAAGCCTTGAGAGTGTGCTAGTGAGATATGTCTGTGCTGGACAAGGACAATGGGAAGTGGTCATTCTTCCTTCTCCAGGAAACAGAATATGGGGTCCCTCTTCATCTTTCCATAAGAGAAAGATAATTTCAAACACTGAAACCCGAAAATTGTAGTTGCAATTAGGGTTCTGTTTAAAAACTTAGAGTTAAGGTATACAGGGATCTACAGCAGAGTATTCTTGTAAGTACCCTTTACACTAAGTAAAGGTATAGCAGAATATATTTTAAAAGTGTAATTCCAAAGGAATTTTGCAGTCTTGACTCTGGCAATGTGGGTAAAAGATTAGAAAATTCTTACTTTGCTTGAGTTACTCCAGACTTAGCTTGGCACTGTTAATATCTGGTCATTACACAGAATTTTGTGAGCCCTTAGTGTTCCTTGCTTGGAATTATAAGTGTGGGGTTTTGGTGTTTTTTTGGGTTTTTTTTGTTTTTGGGTTGTTTTGTTGTCTTTTTTTTTTTTTAAAGTATTTAAGTATGTGTCCTAGTTTCAGCTGGGATAGAGTTAACTGTCTTCCTAGTAGCTGGTACGGTGCTATGTTTTGAGTT
>JANHGO010000071.1:32596465-32637859 GCA_024606505.1 Aquila spilogaster
CTGCCGCCTCCCTCGACTCGCCGCGGGCCGCGGAGGGACCGCATGGGCGGGGGGAGCGGGGCGGAGGAGCGTCAGGGCATCGGCGAGGTGGCGGCAGCCGCCCCGCGCGTCGCCGGGCGTGTTTTTTTCAAAGCGGGCGTTTGCACGTCGATGAGCGGTGGTGGTTTTCTGGTGCGTTCCCCGGGTAAGGTATCGCCTCGGGGCGGGCCGGGCGGCGCGCCGGGGATGCGCGAGGGCTGCGGTGTGCAGCATCCAGACAATGTCAGCTTGGGTGAGTGAGTCCCCACCCTGCGGAGCTGCGGGACGACGGGTCCCCCCCGCGCGGCACCGCCGAGCCCGGCGTGCTCGGATCCTTTCTCCTGGCGCTGGGGAGAGCGGGCGGTCGGGGTTCGTTGCGGCGCTGCGGGGCTTTTTTGTTTGTTTGATGGCTTGTTGCAAATCCTGGGTCTTCTAGTCCTTCTAGCCGTAGGGCTTCGTGAAGGCGAGGCTGTTGTCTGCCTTGCTCCTCGTGGAGGTGCGGAGAGTGGGAGGTGTGTGTGTACATATTTATATGTATTAATATATACATGTATCTGCACACTTAATTGCGTCTGGGCGATCATTGGTGGTGGGAGGGGAAGGAGTGTCTGCGTACGTGTGTGTCACGTGACCCACGTGAGACCGATACAGGTATGCTTATTTTCTCCCGCATTCATGTTAGTTGTTTTAAGAAGATGGTGACTAAGCTGTCAGTGTTGGACGATTTGATTTGTTTTGGATACGTTGTCTTGTGTGGCAGAAAATAAGTGTTTGGGTACTGTCGTGCCATTGCCATTTTATCATTTTTACCGGTATCGTGGGCCTTTTATTTTTTTTATTATTTTTTTTTTCCCTACTTGACTATAGGTATCAAGAAAGGAAAATACCCATCAGTATGCATAGTGTCTCTTCTTCTGGAAGGGTAGAGGTGCGCTCAGTTTGGAGCGGTACCTCACACAGCTGTTACAGCTGGGTTGCCATTCACATGGTGGAGGAATGGAACTACTGTTTGTGGGACTGAAGAATCATACTC
This sequence comes from Aquila spilogaster, assembly GCA_024606505.1. Classification (NCBI taxonomy): domain Eukaryota; kingdom Metazoa; phylum Chordata; class Aves; order Accipitriformes; family Accipitridae; genus Aquila; species Aquila spilogaster. The sequence goes on from JANHGO010000071.1 coordinate 32,597,517, forward strand.
ACATGTAGCTCTGTGCTAACCATAAATGCCTCTTTTCATCTCTTCCCCCTCGCTCCCCTGTGCTCTAGTCGGGGACACAATACCTTGTACAACTCCACTGAGCCGAAAAATGAATTTAGATGTTTATTGATAACGTATAAAGGTTTGCTGGTTTAAATATATTATCTATTACTATCTGTTTAATCAGCCTTTCTCTGCTAAGAAATTTCTTATAAAAACAGAGGAACAGAAAAATCACCAACTAAATCATCTTGGAAAACAAAAATGTAAATTCTGGGAATGTGTTAAACAGTAAGATTTAAAAATGTGGATGTATCCGTATTTAATATGCTTATATCCGTGGGTGGGTGTGGTGGATAGCAGAATACAGAGCTGGTATTTTGCACATAAGTTGACGTATGATTTTCATCTCAGTGGGTGATACTCAAATTAATGTACATTAGAGAGGAATTTTGCTCTAACAGAACGAAGAGGTAAGCGGTACTAAGGAATTTACTCGATACTTTTCTAGAAAATTCATTTTCAGATAATTCCTTAAAATGGCTTGGCTTTTTGATTCATATGACTTGCAATGAAGGGTCCTTCTGCCAGTGTTTCTCTGACTCAGCATTAGAGAAAGACAGGAGCAGCGATTCAAAAAAACCAGCATATCTTACCAGATGTTAATCTCTCCCATTAAAAATAATGGGAAGAGGAACACTGACAGATTTTTGTAATTTCAAGTCTTGAATCTTGAAGCCATTGCTCTCAGTTTTTAATTCAAAGTATTATTTTCCAGTGGGGTAATGAGTTGATGTAAATTGTTTTGAACTTCCTATGCGTTACAACATCCTGCTAGTTTTTTTTTTTTTAGTAAGGTAAACCATGGTACAGAGAACACCTGTTGATTTACAGGAATGTATGAGACAGCTCAGCTACCTTTTATAGGTAATGGTTCATACAGCTGATTTTAAGAGGCTTTGTTTTTTCAAGAGTGTGTCTCATGATACCTTGATTATCAGTATATGTGAACATCTCATTTTTCCAGTTCCTCAAGCCACTGAAATTACTTCAGCTGTAAAGCCATTGTGTTGCTTCTTCATTCATTTTCTTGTGGAATTATGAACATGCTCTCCTTTGCCTCTCCTTCAGTGCCAGGATTTTTAATAAAGTGCTTTTTTCTTCCCCCCTCAGAAAAAATGTGATTTCTTTGTGCTCTTTATTGAACACCTTCATGCTCTATTAGTCTTATCTCTATGACCACTAGAATTTCTGTTCCTTCTTAAAATGTCTTTCAGCCACTGGAGGGGAAAAAACAAATCTGCCAAACTGGGACAGAGTTAAATCTAACTCAGTTAGGCAGATAGTATGAAGATAGATCCCAGGCATGAAATAATCTAGATCACCATCTAAGTAGTAGAAAAATCCAAATCTCTTGCTCAATAAATGAAGCAAAAGATTGCAGAAATAGTCAGACTGCCTTTTCTGGTAAGTTCACCAATAGTTTTATTACAGAATTTTGAAGTAGAAGAGAATTGAAACAATGTTCTTCACAGCTTCTTTTTAACATCTGTTCATACTGAGGATCCTGCTGATAATATCTAGAACTTGTTACAAACACATAGCAGAGTGAGAGATGTTCAACTTGTATTTTAGCTCCAAGAATAAAGACTTATGGATGCTTGCTTTACGGGGCTTTACACCATTCTGTGCAATTGCTGGAAGATGACAGATGCTGGTTTACAGCAGAATCAGGCAATATCAAATCAGTTTTATAAAAAAGGCAATCAGTTTGTTTTTATTACTGACAAAGGTTTAAGGTGGTGTAGAAACAACAGCAGACTGCTAAGTAGTCAAATTTACTTTATTTCTACATGGAGTATAACTAACTTGTGTGAATTTTCAGGAAATGGAACTTAGTAACACAACACTGCTTTCTAAGTAAATCCTCCTAAGGATTCAAAATATTTCTCTATCATAATCGGCTGTCACAGGTAATAAGTACACACTTGGAATGCTTTCTGTCTTTAGGAATGTCTACAAGGTTAGAGAGTGCCACTGGAGAAAGTTGTGCTGTAACTATTGTGCTGTAACGACCTGTTACAGTAGTTATTCAGATTAGCAAGGGATTAATGGTTTTGTTTTCTTTTTTTTTTTTTTTGGTCCTCTGCAAGCAATATGATCACCTAAAAACTGTATTCATTCAAAATGATGTATTAGTTTCAAAAGGTGAATACCAGAAAGTTGTAGTAAGAGTACCTTGTAGTAAGAGTACCTAGTTAAAGATATCAGAGAAGGAAAGAAGAGGTGTGAGGGGAAGGCTAGGAATTCCAGACCTACTATGAAAATAGTTTGGAATTTCTTTAGTCACAGAAAGATTTTTACATGTCACTGTATTTCTAGTCTCATCTTATGCATTTAAGATGCTGTAGTCAGAAAGGTGATTGAATCTTCATTGATTCTGAACTTCTCTTGGAGAGATCAGAGTGTAAGCTGAAAGTTTTAACATGAAAATATTGTGAGTCTGGTGAGGGGATTATTGTACACAGTAGGAAAACTGTTATTCAAGAAAAGTAAATATAACAGTTTTCATGTGTTGAAGAACTGAAGTCATTGCTGCTAAAATGCACTGATTTTGAGTAGGGCAAATGGTAAATCAAATAAGGATTTTTCCTGTCTCATGACCATTACATTCCAACATTGGATGATTAAGATAATAATGTATTGTTCTAACTATTATGCCTGACCTCTGCTGAAATGTTTTGGTACTTCTGCAAGGTGCCAGTGTTCTGTCATCTTCATAGACATGAAGAGAGCAGAGAGCTGTTCTGCTTAAGTTGTGTTACCACAGATCCAAATCCCCTTACTGTTTCCTACAGTTTATTGCAGCATAGCTGGTTCTGATCAGTTTTTTGTGTCAATGTTGCACTTTAAATTTAGGAAAGGTCATTGAAAATTAGAGAACCTTATTTTTCTCAAATGCATGTGTGAAGTAGAAAAATGTGCTAAATAAAACAGGTACTGTTCATCTCTGTCCAGCCTCCTGAATCCTTCATCCTCTCTGATATTTTCCCCATTATAAAGTCTTGGGAGCTGTTGCACGGGGACTGACAGAAATGATTGTTCATGAACTTGTGAGAACTGGGGGCAACGATGGCAGCAGGGGGCTCGTTCCTGCTGCCAGTGCTGGGGTTGTTTCCTTGGGTCCTTCCCACTCCCCAAAGATTTACCTCTGTACTGGGTTTATAGGACCTGTAGTGTTCTGTCATATCTTTTTGCCCTTGCTAGTTGGATTAAACAGGAGTACAGCTAGTCTGTACTGAGTTGGTTTGTATGTTACTTTTGGTAATTTTTTGTTGTTACCTTAGTGGCTTTTTCTTTTGTGGGAGGGAACAGTTTAATAGTTTGTTCCTTAAGGAAAAGCTCCTAATAGAGCTTGTTGCTTTCTAATGATATCAAATCTATTTATGTATAAGTTCTGTCATTTGTTACTACTTATTTGCTTTAAGAGCAGCTGTCTCAGGCATGGAAAAGTTACTCGTTCAATAGTCCTAGTCAAATAATCTTGATGTCTAAATTTTTATTTTTTGAGATCATTTTTCATCACAAAAACCTTCTGAAAAGCATACTAAAGGCTCATTTACTATTTACATAACTGGTAAATTTGCATTAACTGCATGTAAAAATTATGAAAGCTAAGTTGTTATTCTGCTCACAAAGAAAAAAAAAAAAGCAACTTTCTGTTAGGCTCTTGGTGATACTAAATTATTTGCAGGTAGACCAATAGTCCTATACAAAAAGGAGAATGGCACTCACCCAGCTGGTGAAAGGACTCTCTGACTGTGCAGCACTCTTCCTTAGCAACAACCTAAGTCCAAGAGATGTTCTCCTTTTAGTGGCTGGCCCGTATATGAGCCCAGAGGGCTGCACCTGTGTCCACCCGTTCTGGTCGGGTGGGGAGCACAGGTGCAAACAATGTGCCTGTGCTCCCTGGGCCAGGCACACTCCTCCACCAGGTGCTCAATCACTACTACAAGCCCTGACCTAACTGTTCCCCTGCAGTTGCTTGAAGTGTTAGAAGTGCAGAGGATGTAAGTCAAATGTTGATAAAATAATCCTGTCTAAAACAGTTGTCTGATACCATTGTTGCAGTTGAATCTCTTCCATACGTATTGTGAAACTGTCTGCTGAGGGTAAGTGCGACATTAAAGGTTGAGTGAGTTACTGTGTGCTGTGAAAAGTTACCTTTTACAAAATAGAATTTATAAAAGTGTTGTGTTTTGTTGTGAAATTTTGTTCTTTTGGAACGTTCAGATGGTGTTTGGACAGTTTTTCCCAAATGGTGTTGTTCTAATCAGGAATGAAAAAGAATTGAGTCTCTTTTTTTACATTTCTGGATTTCTTTCAGTTTTTCTATTGACTGTTATGATAAAATACCATTTTGTTCAAAATGCCTGTATGATTAGTTTAACCGTGGAAAAAATATGCTGAAACTGGCAGATATTCCTCTGTCAAAGGGCTGGTAGACTTGTAGAGTTACATTACATTTGTCTGTGAAGTAGCTGAATCAATCCTTGCTGATATACTTGTACTGAAAAGATGAATATTCAGAAGGAAACTGGGTTTCACTTGCTGGCTTTCCAGCAGTCCATCTCTTCATGGTGAGATGTCGCTGGTTAGATTTCATTATAGGCACTACTGAACATAGTGTTAGAAAAAGAAATGTATGTATTTTTTGGTGGAAGTGGAGTTGCTTCATGTAGCGTTTAAAAACTTCTATTTGTTAATCTTTGTGCAAGTGCCTTGCATTTAGGCCTTTAGGTTTGCTTGTATCCTTGGTGGTGCTGATGATGTAGTCTTGAGAATTTTACCTCCCCCTCAGTGTTTTCCTAGCAGATCCTTAGTGAAATGGTGTTAATAAGAGCAAAAAGGAAGCAAATGAGATTAGAGATGACTCTTTTTCTTGGCTGAAATATCTTTTGGTCTTACCTAGCTTTAGGGAACACTGAACTGTTGTGTGTTAGGAGTACTCTTCTAAAAAGAAGAGGCTGGGGAGATTTAATCCTCGTAAATTCTATAATCCACTTTACAATGGGATCCACGATATGCCAGACTGATAAAAATTGAAGGGATGATGAGTTGTGGTGAAGGATGGAAGTTAACTGGGAAGCTGTTGAGATATGTAGAAATGTATACCCTTCTATACGTCTTTTTAGACTGTGATTATATACTTCGGTAAAATGAGTGGTTCTCATATGCCTGGGATATAAAAACATTAGTTAAAGTAAAGACAAACTCCTTTCTCAGGCTGCTGTATGCCTTTTAAGGGCATTAAAAGGCATTTATCCAGAGTTTCAAAATCGTCTTAGTAAATAATAATGTGCTGTGATTTCATAAATGCATTTGTTTGCACATCCAGATGACAAATATTATTTACACTTATTTTTTGTGAAAGCTGGTTTACAACACTGAGGTGTATTCTAGCTGAATATTGAAAAAAGTTTTCAAGATGTTTTCAAACATCTCATGAGTAAAACTGCTTTCTGCAGCTTAACAATAATCATGTGAAGGTGAAAGTATCACGGGAAGCTTATTAGTTTTGCAGAAATACTGTACTTGCATACTAATTGCCTTAATTTTAATCCTGTGCTTTTCTGCTTAGTCTTCTCACTCACTGCTTGTTACTCCTCTCCTTTTTGGCTTAGAACAAGAAGTAGTGAATTACAGAATATTTGTATTCCCACCACAAAGGTGAAAACTTGTTATTGTGACCATGATAGCATTCCCTGTGGTTTTCTCATATTATTGTCTGGAAGTACAGTACAAAGATCAGAAGTTCTTAAATTTGAGTTAACTCTGAAACGTTCCTGTAAGAATGTGGGCTCTGTTATGAAAGAGCCTGGGGTGAAGGGGAAAAAAAAAACAACAACTTTCTGAAGTCGTGTTATCTGTATATTTGTGAAGTTAGTGTATGTTTATCCTCAACTGTGTGTTTAAGGTAATAGTTTGTGTCCAGGTATTGTGTAGCAGTGAGCGATATGTGTGATTCTGTGAAATCTTCTCATCAGCTCTTAACAATTACTGGTAAGTAATGTAAGCAGGTAGTCAAGTGCAGATTTGTCTCTGTGTAGTTTCTGTAATTGGAAATAGCCCCCAGCGAAGTTTCAGGAATGTGCACTAAAAAATTGACCTGGAGTGGCTTTTAACACTGTTATTTACAATGGTGCTGAGTACTGGGTTGTTCTGAACTATAACTGCAAATACCTCACATGTAGTTCTTCTGTGCAGCATTGATGTCTGTGTAAATTCATTCACCTGTCATACATAACTGTTACCCTTTGTTCCTGCGCTTTTGGAATGAATGAAGGTGGCAGCGCATTAACAAAATAGCCTTAAGGTATTTTATGCTGATAATAATATTTTTGTTGTTGTTTTTCTTCATCCGATTTGTAATTCATTTCTTCTTTAGCCAAAGACATGCAGATCTTTTTCTGAAGTGACCAAGCTCCTACAGCAGGAATGAGGGTCTCTTGTTCTAGACCAGCCTGGTGATCAGGAGAAGTCTTGAATTTCCTCTGTTGAGAGAAGATGACTTTCCTGAGTCTATTACAGCCTCTTTAAAAGCACTTGCTGAGTAATTGCATAAAGGATACAGACTCTTCTGCCGATGTCTCAAAGAACAAGGCACTCTGTGGAAAAAATGGTCGTGTCTATTCAAGCTTCCTTCAGGGTTCATAGCTCAGGGAGGTTCCTGCCAGTTGTTCCATGTAAGGCACATTGCTGCTGGATTGCATCTCTACTTAAAATAACTCCTCAGTCTTTAGTAGTATGCTGTTGGTTATTCCTAGGCAGTTTCCTGTTCATGTACAATTGGTTTTCATTTCATACTGACTTGCTTAGTTCATGCCTATATAGTGATGAAGCATCTTGCATGAGATTTTTGATTCTGTGCCAGAAGCCAAGCATTCCAAGCTCTTTTTAATTTATTGTTTAGCCATTTTGTTTCCTGCTGTCTTTCTTACTAGCAGAAGGATCACCATAGTTTTGTTGCACCTTATAAACTTGAGTTAACTATTGTTGGAATCTGTTTTCTTTTGATACAGCAGTAAAGATTTGGACTTCCCAGGTGCCTGTAACCAGTTGACTGAAGACATTTATACAAATGTGTTTAATAGAGCATTTTAAAATTTATGGTAGTTTGGATTGTAGTTGTCTGATGGCTTTAGAAAAACATTTGTAGCTACTAAATAGTGGTATTTTAATTAAGCAACTGGTAAAAAAAACAACACAGTAGTAGTTTTCACTCGCTGGTAACTTTGCAAAGTAGTGATGGTGACTAGAACTTGTCACTTCCTTTGGCCATCTCTGGGCATGTCACAGGTCAGGAAAACAATTCTGCCTGAAGCTGGATAACAGATAATCACTCTTATTTTCACCTTGACTCAGGTATATCTATCAATAAGTAACTTAGTGATATCTTGTGAGCAGTTCTGTGAAACTGAAAGGCTGTTTGTCAGGCTGATATGTGTACCAACAATAAATTCCTGCCCAGGTCAGAAGGAAAGGAATTACTTTCTTTAATTAAATATTTGGTTGCTCTGGGTTAGAGAGCTCAGAGATCCTCTATAAAGTGCATAGCAGAAGTGAAGTCTCATTTGCAGTAATTACATGAAAGGAGGGCCTCACAGAAAAGCATGACTGTTGTCTTCCCTTCTAGCAGCTGGCAGAGCGGAAAATCGAAGCAATAGGGAAATGAATGAAATTCTTGAGAAGAACCACATATTCATGTCACATTTCTTAAAGTGAAGCACGCAGTGTCTTCATGAAGACTGCTCTGTATGAACTAAATTCTTGCTGATAGTGCAGCATGCAGCTTAAGCTTTTGTGTTTGCTATCGTATTAGTGATAAATCAGAGTTTCTTGTTTGAAAAGCAGCAACAACAAAAAACAGCCACTCAAAAGCTTCTGGTTAGATTGAATGAAACTTTCTATTGTTGTATTGATTATTCCTATTTAGTTTCAATTTGTGCAAGAACTTCAAAAAGCTCCTCAAAACCAAATAAACAAAAAGCAGCCCTTGGAGTGACTTACTACTGCTTCGTAATGACAAACCCTAAATTATCTTTTATCATGTGAAATGGAATATTCCTGGAATGACTAACGCACATTGAAGGGTTGAAAGTTCAGTGTAAAGCAAACAAAGTATTTTCAGACTGCGCACTTTCAACTTCCGCGGTGTTTCGTTTCTGAAATGAGATGCCATAAGGGTCTCTCTTTGAAAAGACTAGTCACTTAATCTTCATTCTCCTGAAGTACCAGGTAATATTTACAGCTGTCACGTAGGAACTTAGCTTGGGTAGACTGTTACTCCCCAAACTTCTGGATATGAGTTTCTGTCTTTATTTCTGGGCCTAGGTCTTCCAAAATTATACCAGATCAGTGTGGCCTTCAAATTTAAAATATACATAATGTAGGAAAAACTTTTTCTCTTGACAGATTATTTTCATTTAATGTGCAAGCTGTTTGCTATCATGATTGTCATGAAAAGAGTTTATATTTAACTGTTGTTGCTTGCTTTCCAGTCTGAAGGCTAATCTAAGTGCACTACCTGAGGCACGTTACTATATTATTTGTAACATTTGAAAATATTCCTCGTATCTGTAGCACCTTCTGATGATGAACGGCTAAACTCATTCTTGTGAGCCACATACTTTCTATTTTGAGGTTGTCTTTACAAATTGTTATGTCCCTGTATACTGTGACAGTGGGCCAGCTACGTCTTTGTAATGTTGCATTAGCATCTGAGAAACAAGAAGTGAGCCCTGTACCAGTAAAACATTAGGTCAGAAGTGTTTGTAGAACGATGGGAAATGTGCTCTTTCCGGGACTTAAGCAGTCTTACCAGGACTTTCTTTTAGTTACTTGAACTTGTAGAGCATAAAATCCTCCATACGTTCTGAACTTGTCCCCCATCCATTTAAATTATTTTTTCATTCTTGAAGGTACACAGTCTTCCTTTTGTTTAGAATGTGTCTCACTTGAGACTGGAAGGTCAGAATCCCTTTCCCAACTCTTTATTTATTTATTTATTTCATGTTTGTGATCATTATTAACTGTCTGAGATGAGGTTAGTCTTTCCTTTGATATATCTGTGAACATTTTAAGAGTAACATTTCTATATACCTGATATGGTGAAACATGATAAAATGTTACAAGACTTTACCTAGACCCCTGTTCTAGGTAATGCCACTTAATTATTTCTTTTGCTATTTTGACTGAGTTGGAAAGTGAGATAAATGGCCAGTTGTGCTCTCATGAAAATGTTAAAAGTGACAGCTGACCTTATGTTGTCTGCATTCTTTTTGCCTTCCAGTATGGTTTTAAATACTTGATTTTACAACTGAGCATGCTTTCACTGTGTTATGATGTGCCATAGCAGTTGAGAAGGCATAGCCTGCTAGCACATTTGGCAGCTGTTTCTTCATTCCTAAAATGACTTCTGCTGGTTTGCTTTCCTTAAAATATTGGTATTTAAGCAAGGTTCAGGCAGTGATTAGCAGCTATATGGACATTCAAACCAAATCATTGGAGTAGAGTGATAGCTATTGTTCAAAACTAGCACGTGGGGGTGTGAAGCTTTTTTATTATTTTTTTAATAATATATAATTTGGAAAACATAGCTGGTTAACCAGTTAAAATGCTTGATTTGTATACTTCTTGGTAAGAAAATCTTTTAAATTTTGCTTGACACTAGTCTGTGTGGTTATTTGTTAGTGCTGTGGTTATTAAAGTAAGGAAGACCACTTCATGTGGGAATCAAAGGTAAAAGAAGCCCTTCATTTACTCAGTATTTTTTTTTTGTCACTTCTGACGTTCACCTTGTCTCTGTGGTGTTACTACCATCGTTTCACTGGAGCCAGCAGGGTAGCAGCTGTCTGATCACTGTGTGCATTGAGAATTGTCTATATGCGTGCAACTTGTTTGAACGTTTAGTTTGAGGCTTCTTTATTAACAGTAGTAAAAAAGTGATCTTTGTGGCACTTGCTGTCATGCAGCAGCCTGATTTTTAATGGACTGAGAATTTGATGGATGCAGATGAAGAACTGTGCAGTTCTCATACTTTTTTGCCACTGTACTTAATACATTTTATAGATCATGTTTAGAAAATCTGTTGGTAACTAACTCTGTTCTTTCTCATTCCAAAGATGAGCAAGATATGTACTGAAATTATGCCCATAACTCTACGTTCTCTAAGTAATTGATTTGTACCTTCAGTGTATTGCTGATCTTTTTTTAGTGTCTTGAGGGATATGACATTACTTAAAAAGAGGAAGCTAGGTCTGCCACAGAGGAAGCATTATATTATGGATTAAATGCTGTCTTTGTCTTTTTCTACTGTCTCTCTTGTTACATGTATGCTTTTTTTTTTTTCTTTATACAGTTTCCAGTTGTATATCTCAGTTGCAGATAGCTATAGTAGTTTGGAACATTCTATATGCAGATCTCTGGTCCTCTTCTTGGGTATTGATCTTGGGATGTTTGCTCCTGCAATGCTGCTTGATTTGGAACTGGATAGGTAGAAAAATACTCTTCTTTCTGTTTGCTGCTGCTTCCTGTATTTGACTTATATTTGTGTGTGCTCTTAAGTTTTGGCCAGAACTGTCCAGTAGGAGAGACTGTGAACACTGAGAATTGGACAGAATATTGTTCTTGATGTTCCCCGTCTCAAAGTGTACATAAGGGAGATTGTATAGTATGTTTAGCTGTGTTCCTGTATTGTGCTACATGAATGTTCTCTCCCACTGGGAGAAATTCTTCTGACGCACTAGAATTGAAAAATGGGTTGGTAACTTGTTTCCTGCGACCTGCTTGCATTTTTTTTTTTAATAGAAATTTCCAGGAATAAACGGAGCTTGGAATAAACCTTACTAGTTAGCTTAGAGAGCTGTGAATGATGTGAAACATTCTAACTTTATAGACTGTTATACGGTATGTAGGTTGAAAATTTTCCATCAGTAGAGATTATATCATCTGAAATTAGAGTACTTTTTTGTGACGTACGTGCCGTTAATAATTAGTGGACTATCTTTTGTTGTTGTACCCATGTTTACTCTTCAGGAGCTGCTTGAGTTGGTCTGATAATAAGATTGATATGGTTTAATAGTGACACCCCAAGTTAGGACTATGAAACCAGATTTTTAAACATGTCTCTGGTTTTTCTTATGGAAACTTAACCTATGAAATGAATAAGTGTCTTCTGTACTAAGTTCTGGATAGTGTGATGAGCATTTTCTACCAGTGACATTAAGCTGTAAATATATTGAGGAGTACTTGCCTGATCTTCTACCATACCTTACTGATGCAGAAAGTGTTGGTATTCTGAAGAGTCCTGATTTGGATGTGGTAGCTTCTTGATAAAAGGGTTTTCTTCTTGGAGTTTGGATTGTGCAGACTTGGTCTGCAGAATGATGTTGATATTCTGTTATATGCATGAGCCACAGATCTTTATTTTAGATATGTTTCTCAAATACTGGTGTCTGAAGTTCCCAGCTGCAGATGCTATGTCCTGCCTTTTTGCTTCCCTTCTTTATAGAACTGATGCAACTTGCTGTGGGACACTCTCTGGCTTATGATTAATCTGTTTCAGCTCCAGATCCTGTAAATGGTTGTACTGAAAGGATAGTGACAGTGGTATACAAGTAGTGCTGCCAGGTGTGAAATCCTGGTGGTTATTCTCAGCAGTGTTGCCTTGGGACCAGCCAGTCAGTTCCCTTATTACCTGAGAATATCCACTGGCAGTTCTGTAACGTCACTTAAGAGCTGTTTTGTCTGCTTACTAGCACCTAGGTGTGCAGTCACCCACTGCTGATAGTACTAGCTACTCTCCAGGAAGTAAGTGATGAATTTTGCATAGCTTCTTGACTAACACTTCACGTGCACATTGATGAACATTAATTTAAGGAATGGCTATTATGCTGACACTGCACTGATTATGGTTTTGTCAAGCTTTTGCTACGCTGCTGTATATAATACTGTATGCCACTGTGTCTAGTGCGTTTTATTATCAGATGCGCAAAAAAGACAATAGAGTAAATGTATGCCACTATGATATGTAGTGAAGATAACAGCTTTCTCTTGTTATAATTTTCTGGTCTCTCTAATGCAGGTGCTGCTAAAAAGTAGTGGCAGTGAATAATAAGAATTCACCCTTGGTCCATGTGACCAGCTGTGTTTAGCACTACAATAATACCAGCATGTACTGATTTCTGGGCTTCTTTTTCCTACAGAAGGTGGGCTTTTCTCAGTTGTTTTTCTTTACTTGAAAAAGGGAAGTTGTTTTGTTGTTGTTTTTAATATATTATTTTGGAGGTTTTTTCCAGTGAAATTGAATTTTAAGTTGAATACTTCCCCTTGTATGTAACATCATCCAGTCCAGAGTGAACTATTATAGGTGTAATGTTTCTTGACTTTTTAATACCACTTCCTTTTGCTATCACTTCCTCTTGGAAAAAGAAGACCTAAGTTGCTTTAGATCAATCCAAAGTTTTACATAAAGAAAGTTGGATTTTTCTTGTTTCACGTGTACAAATTCATGGATTATCTCCTGCATCCTGCAGATAGTTTAGTCTTAACCTTTTTCTTGTGATAGGAAGCAGAAATCTTCTGGTTCCTTTCAATAGTTGATTATGAGAGAGGTTTGATGTGTTTATATTTACATGGGAGCTTTGCATGAGAAATCTCCAGTGCCAAAATGAAGTGGTTGGGATTAGTCATTTCAGCAGTTCTTGGAAGGTTTTTGCAGTGGGAAAAACCTAGTTTGTGGGGGGAAAAAAACGTATCAGTGGTTGAAGTTAGAAATTATGCTAAATGCCTTGTTCTTGTCTTACATCTAATTCTTAAGTCACGTAACCTACAAACTGAATTTGTGGATGATCTTTTATGTTTAGACATGACACTGTCAACTAGAATATTTTTTAAAAAAATTATGTCCTGAGGTTAGTTTTGTAGTGGCATCTGAAATACTTTACTTAGTGATATCAACAGGAATAGGGGGCTTTTCCAAACTTTTCTTTTGTACTTTATTACATGTTTCTGTTGTCTTTGACCTGGTTTCACGGCCTGATTATTCTTTTTCTTTTGTTCTTTTTTTTCAGCCCCAACATGCAAAATCGATTTGGCATTAAGTTCTGATTTATACAAAAGTATGTGTAGAGAAGGTACATCAGAACTCCTTAGAAACAGTTAAGTCTGCGTTAAGTTTAGATGTTGAACTGTGGGACGTGGTTTAGTGATAGGTGGACAGTTGGACTGGATGATCTTGGAGGTCTTTTCCAACCTTGGTGATTCTGTGATTCTATATATGGCTCAGGTGTTGGTGGATATTTTTATTTCTGTGCATAATGGTTTGTTATCATTTGACCTGTTTAAAACTGTTGCTTTGAATTATGTCAAATTCTTTCAGCTGCTGACATATACTGTAATTTAATCTCTCATTCCTCTCTTGATAGGGTTATGTGCTACAAAAATTCAGATGCCTTGTATGTTATGAAGTTGGCTCTGTTATTTCCTTTATTATTTTATTTTTAGGTTCCAAAGTTAACTTCCCTCATTTATGCTCAAAGCCAATCAAGTTCTGTTTCATCAGGCTGCAGCATGAAAATCTGTTTTCCTCATGAAATATTTCATCCAAAATCTTGCTGTATAACATCTTGAAAAGCAGTGAAAGTGTTCTTGGATGTTAGGCTTAACATTAAAAATCACTAATCATGTTCTGAAAATAATTTACAGAAATTATAAAATAAGATTTTTCTTACGTTTGTTGGTTTTACTGATGTGTCATGTTAATTGAAAAGATGAGGTTCTACTGTGTTCTAATTTTCCTTCTTTTAACAAGTTCCTTGTTTGTTTTTTAGGATTGATTGGGAGTCAAACAGTTTCTTTACAGTTTTAGGTTTACTTTTACTATTGCACAGTAGGAGAGGGGAGATTAATTTCAAGGGTTACCTTGATGAAAGAGCTGCATTTTTAGCTGCACAACTATGTTCTCTAGCCATCCCTCTGTGTACCCTGGTGTTAGTTAAGTGAACTACCTGCTGTGACGTATGTGGTCAAGGTGAGATGCCCTGACCTGGATGAAAGGGGCAAAAGTGGTAGTACATCATTCTTGACATGGAATGATGTCTCTAATTCTGAATACGGAGTATGACAGACAGAGTATGTCATCTGTGTTAGATTTCAGGACCTCATTGCATTGCAATGTTACCTTCCTGATGATGGAAACAGATGTGTGGCACAAGAAAATGCAGCATTCCTTTACAGTCTGAATGTGATCGATGGCAGAAGTTTTTCACAAGTAAGCACGTATGTAAACAATTACATTATATATTTTAGTTGTGCTGTATTTACTGCCTGGTTGTCTTGGGATGCAGGGAGAATGTGCAAAAAGCTCTCAGATAAACTCTCCGATGAAATACATAATGGTACCAAAAAACATTTATTTTCCTGGCTTGTAGAGCCTGTTTTGATTTGTCACAAACTGGCCCTTATAGATAAGCTACGTTATAGCTCCTGTCAGCAAAACTTTATAAATATGGAAAGATAACAGGAATAAGTTGCCAGCAACTCTTAGATCTAAATGGTCTGAATTTACACCTGAAGAGATGTAAAGACAAATAGAAAAACAGTTAAAGCAATTAAATACTTGGGTTATTTTTTGTTTGTCAAATAACTGGGATGAATTTTCAGCCAATGAAAATCTTCCAGACAATTCACACCTCACTGTTATCAATCGGTGGCAGTAACACTATACGTTAATGGTGTTCCACAAACATCTGGATAAACTTTTTCATTGAAGTTGGACAAAATGCAGTAGACAAACTGTTCAGAAATTGTTTTGCTTTTAAATATTAAGGTGCTAATGAATTAAAATATGCATTGTACTATGGCTTTTAAACTAGCCCATCATCTGCTTTTTAAATTGTAGATTTTACTGTTCTGTGGCTTATTCAGCTACAGCAAATCAATGCAAATCAGTTCTGTCTTGCCAACCCTTGTCCTTAACAAGATGTGAATGTGTTCCAACTAATTACCATTTCTTGTGTCACAAATGACATTCCTTATGCAGCATGGTCAACTCAGTTCAGCTGCTTTCAGCAATAAAAATACTCATTGTGGCACACATTCAGCTTTAGAGTTTTATTCTGTAGTTTATTCATCTGGCTCAATTCTTAGAGAGGTCTTTATACCAAGGAAGATATTTTGGAGGAAACAAAAATAATTGTTCTTTTGGGACACTGAGGAAAAACTCTTTACTGCAAAGGTTGCCAAATTGTTACACAGCTGTTAAGATGATATAATGGCCTTTTTGTTTGACTAAGTTTGTAAATATGAACTTCCTTCCGTCTGCATTTATAATTAATCTAGCTGCATGCAGAGCTTGTGATAAATCTCTTCCAAATCTTTATTGAAGGAGAGTATCTATACAGTGCTTACATATTTACATACAGGGTTTATATTTGGTTATGAAGTAGATGACCTAATTATCTGTGAACTAGGTATAACCTCTTCCCCGAGTCCCACCAAAAGAATGTATGTCTAGAATAAGTGTTTGTCCTGGTTTTACATAACAGAAAAATACTCATTTGTGACAGTTCTTGAATGGAATGCCCTAGAATGTTCACTAGATGTTCACTGTGTTGAAATTGCAATAGAACCTACTTAGACTTACAGGCTTAGAGTGGATAGTAGATTCTGTTTCATTTGTGTACATCCGGTATTCCTGCATTTGTTGTGAAGTTGTTTCCTCCTGTTCTCCAAATTACACTGGAGGAAATGACAGCACTGGTGATCAACCTTATGGGCACAGGCTTAAGTATTTTGGAAAGGAACTGTGCTTGACTACAGTGATACTGTAAGCTGAGCTAAGTTTTGACTTAGGAAGGGCATGGTTCTTTGAGCATGATGCAAAATCTGCATGTCTTACAGTGTAAGTCTGTTTTTAGCACTGATTTTCTAACTTCTTACATCCACAACCTCTCTGGGCTACCTGAAGACCAGTTGATCTTACCTTGATGTTTGAAACTGCTCATGTACCTTCAGTATTTAAAAGACCAAAAAAAAGCCTAAGAGTTTGCATGGAAAAATATTTGTTAGCTGTGCTACTTTCAGATGGTGGCTTTAAAAGTAGCCATAAATTACATATGTGGCGAAAAAAGTTTTTAAAGGATCGGTTTATCTTAAACTTAGTTTAGTCAGCTCTTGGCATTAATTTTCCCTTTGTCATCTAAGTCTGACTTTGCTATCTCACTTTACCATGGCATTAAACTTAGATGACAAACAAGAACAACTGAATACAGAGTGATAGATATTATAATTTGCTTGAAAGCATGCTTTTAATGTGAAACACAATGTGCTGTGTACATATGCCTGAGTATAAAGCTGCACTCAGCCACTTGCTTTGGATTATGTTCCTTCACTGAATAAAATTGGGGAGGGGGGGGAAATCAGTTTTAATCAATAAGCTTTAAAAACAAAAAAAATCCTGAACTTTTTTTTTCTGTTTGTGAGTGGGAATAGAGTCCATCAGCTCACTTGTTTTGTATTTTTGTTGTTTTGTCTGTTCCCCTCTCCTTCGTCCCCCACCTCCCCTTTATGTGCAGCACCAAAGCAGTCTACTGTCTTAGTTTTCATATGCAAGAAAAATTCCATTCACAAAGCAATAGGGAGTGGTGGCAGCAGACTTTCCAGACAGTAGTTGTCTATTTGACTCGGGTGCTGAGCTGTTTAGACAAGGTCTCTGCAGTGTAGGATCTGAACAGCGTTTCTTAGGAATGCTGCCCTGATCCCTTGAATTTAAATCTTTCTGTTTTTAGTTCTTTTTTAACAAGATTCAGCTGTCAGCTCTGTCTTCCACGGTTGTCCTACTGTATAGAAATGTCATGTTCACTTCCATGGTGATAAGATTTGCACTTTCTTTTTTTTCCTTTTTGCAGTGGAAGCTGATTTTCTTATGTTGTCAGGAATGTGTGCTTTAAAATGTTGGTTCTCTGTTAAATATTTACATTCTGCCTTAATCTCTACAATTAAATTCTAAGTCAAGTCATTTTGATGTGCATTGGTTGGTGCTTAACTGGCTTTTAGACTTCTCAAACATTGGACGTAACAAAAACCTTTTTACCTTGAGAGTACTTTCTATTCTAAGTGCTTTTCTTTCGAGGAAGTAGAGTCCACTACTAGTGTTCTTCCATCTTCTCTTCCTCAACCTCTGCTGCCAAGATTTATTTAGAAGCTGAAGTAATGCAGCTTTTCAGCATGAACGTATATCTATAGAGTACATATTAAGTGTACAAAATTACTTTCTTAAAATATTTTAATGAATTTGGACTTTCGCGAGACTTATAAATTGGAAAGTAAGCACAGTGTTCAGTGGGCAGCACTTTCATGCCTTTTATTTGGCTGTGTCAAATTTCAGAGCTTTATACTTCAGATTGCTGATACTGCTTTGAGTTATCATGTGGACTTCTTCAACTTAGATAATTAGACCATCCAGAGGAAGGACATGTAGTTGATGATAGAAACAAAGCCGCATGTGAAGAAAGTGTTTGGTATTTGTTGTATTTTTGTTTTAATTATTCAGGAAGAATTATTTTGCCAACTTTTTCCATTTTGGGAAACTTTGGGAAGAACTTTGCAGTGACATTCTGCTCCAATGGCAGTTAAGTTGTATTTTCAGCCTTCATCAGTGATGACTGAGCCATTCTGTATCAGCTCAGGCTTTCTCATTTTCAGCAATTCATACAGGCTTACTTGGAGAATAGTGGTGGAATTACTATGGACTTTGATGCCTTGCTGGACCAGGTATCTCACAGAAGTTGCTTTGGGGTTTGAGGTCATTTCTGGAAAGGCTTCTCTCTTTTTGAGGAGAATGAGAGCAAGTGTTAAGAAGAGTTTTTGTGTAAGTATAGTAGGACTTCTTTTTTTCTTCTTGTAGGGTTGTCAGTAAAACAGCTTAGATTCTGCCATATCAACAAGAAAAAAGGTGAGCTGTAGTTAATGCATCAGGAAGTTGACTTTGTTTTGTACTGCATATGAGGTTTACAGTGATAGTGAAATTTTGCCTAATCTTGTTTACTGCCAAATGATCTTTTGGTCTTTCATACAATAGAACACTGTCCCATTCCTATTAGAATCCAGCCTTTCTGTCCAGTCTTGGCTCCTAGAAGTTTTCTCTGCCATGCCCCATTTTGGTGTTTCTCCTAGACTCTCAGTATTCTCCTCATTGCAGTCCTTCCAAATCTCCCTCGGTGGAGATTCTCTGTGGAAAACTCTTTACATAGTCTATCTGTATTTTCTGGTAATGTCCTCGTGGTTTTCCTCTGCCAGATCAGTTATCCTTTTCTGCCATGTACCTAAAGAAATTACACGTTCTGCATTGAAGTAGGTGTTGAAGGAATAATGGGGATAGGATTTGTGTGTCTGCTTTCAGTTTGCATTGAAATCAGGGGGTAGAAGTTAGACTGCTAATTTGAATTCCCATTAAGTTTGTCTTGCTAGTGGCTTAAAATGCAAAATTAATTGTGCTGGTATAGCTTGTTGTTTAGATAAGCGTGGTTGTTTCACTATTATTGTTCTTTTGCTCAACTTGTTAGGAGTGGTTTTAAAGTAAAGCAGATGTCTTGTAAATTAAGTTGTTTTTTTTTTCCTTCTTTGATAATGTCTCAGCCAAAAGATGGTTTCCCTATTCATTCTCAAAACATTCCTTTTCCAAATGTTTGATGACTAATGATAAAACTATGCTCAAAATGTGCTGACTCATGGATGCTAATAGGGAAATACTAGCATACTTTAGGTGTTTCGAAAATTCGTTTGAGTTTTCTGAAAAATATACAGGGTGTTTTATGAAGATGGTATTTCCAGCTACTGAGATCAGCTGTTTATAATGCCTTCTCAGTGCCTTTGTTACATCTGTCTTTAAAAGTCAGACTCTACCCTCTGACCTAGAAGTCTGGGATTGGGAGCAGAATAAACCCCCCACAATTCAGGTGTAAACAGTCCAGGTGGAGCAGTAGGTCTCTGTCACAAGTCTGTGGGGCCAGATGGAATCCACCCAAGGGTGCTGAGGGAGCTGACTGAGGTGATTGCTAAGCTGCTCTCCGCCATCTAGCAGTGTTCCTGGTCAAGCAAAGAGGTCCCAGAGGATTGGAGGCTTGCCAGTGTGACTTCCCTCTTCAAGAGGGGTCTTAAGGAGGATCTGGGGAACTACAGGCCTGTCAGGCTGAACTTGGTGCCAGGGGGGGTTATGGAGCAGATCATCTTGAGTGAGATTACACAGCATGTGCTGGACAGCTAGGGAATCAGGCCCAGCCAACATGAGTTCATGAAGGGAAGGTCCTGCTTGACCAACCTGATCTCCTTTCATGATCGCATTACCCTCCCGGTGGATGAGGGAAAGACTGTTGACATAGTCTACCCTGGAGTTCAACAAAGCCTTTGATGCTGTCTCCCACGGTATTCTCCTGGAGAAGCTGGCAGCCCGTGGCTTGGACGGGTACATTCTTTGCTGGGTAAATAACTGGCTGCATGGCCAGACCCAGAGAGTGGTGATGAATGGAGTTAAATTCAGCTGGGAGCTGGTCACAGATGGTGTTCCCCAGGGATCAGTGTTGGGGCCCATCCTGTTTAATTGATGACCTGGATGGGGGAATTGAGTGCACCCTCAGTAAGTTTGCAGATGGTACCAAGCTTGGATGAAGTTTTGATCTTCCAGAGAATAGGAAGGCCCTACAGAGGGATATGGGCAGGCTGGGTTGGTGGTCTGAGGTCAGTGGGATGAAGTTTAACAAGACCAAGTGCCAGGTCCTGTACTTTGGCCACAACAACCCCTGGTAATGCTACAGACTTGGGGCAAAGTGGCTGGAAGACTGTGTGGAAGAAATGGACCTTCAGGTGTAGATTGATGCTCAGCTAAACGTGAGCCAGTGGTGTGTTAAGGTAGCCAAGGAGGCCAGTGGCATCGTGGCTTGTAACAGAAATAGTGTTGCCAGCAGGAGCAGGGAGGTGATTGTCCCCCTGTACTCAGCTGTGGTGAGGCCACATCTTGAGTGCTGTGTTCAGTTTTGCACCCTGCACTACAAGAAAGGCATGGAGGCCCTGGAGCATATGCAGAGAAGGGCAAAGAAGCTGATGAGGGGTCTGGAGCACAAGTCTTCTTAGGAGTGGTTGAGGGAACTGGGATTGTTTAGACTGGAGAAGAGGAGGCTCTGGGAGGACCTTATAGCTCTCTACTACTCTCTGAAAGGAAATACTGGTGAGGTGGGGATCAGCACCTTCTCCCATGTAACTAGTGATAGGACTAGAGGAAATGACCTCAAGTTGCGCCAGGGAAAGTTCAGGTTGGATGTTGGTTGGATGTTAGGAAGAATTTCATCTCTTAAAGAGTGGTCACGTGCTTGCGCAGGCTGCCCAGGGAGGTGGTTGAGTCGCTGTCCATGGAGATGTTCAAGAAGTGCTTAGATGTTTTACTAAGGGACATAGTTTATTGCGGAAATACTGGTTGTAGGTGGATGATTTGACTAGGTGATCTTGAAGATCTTTTCCAACCTCGATGATAATGTAGTCTTTATTTAGGTTTTCTGCTAAGAATTACCTTCCAGCCTCTTGCAACTGAGGTTAGAGTAAAGAATATATAACCTGGTATGAAATTCTATATGAAACAATCTGTGAACAATGTTGTTTCTTTTTTTATAGCTAAAGCACTACTCAGTAATTTTTTTGAACCGTGGCTGATATACTATCACAACATCCTTATGGAATGGGATTTGGCAACTTGTTCTGAGTCCTACTAGATAGTACCCACGTCTTACAAATCGTTGGTGTTTGGTGTGGTGTCTTAAATGAGCACTGGCATAATTACTATTTTTAACCTTTGTGAGGGTCCCTTGGGAAAAAATAGTTTTTAACTGCACTGAATCCAAGTATTGCATTTCTGTCTATGTATGATTATAATGGGATAGCTGGGAGTATTAGGAGGATTGTATTGTATTGTACTGTATTGTAGCTTATTATTAAACATAATAAAATTTCCTCTCCATCAAAGTAAACATCCCTTTGTGCAGTTTTATGCATCACAAAAATGTTTTGTCTGTATTTCAGTTGAATTTTGCTTTTGACTGACATTGTATGGTGCGTCTATAGAATATGACAGCTTTGCTTTTTTTGTTTGCTTTTGGTTGGTTTTGATACTTCTTTTTTCTTCTAATTCATTCAACTTCAGCTCTTGAAAGAGAAGGCCAAATTGCACACAGCAGAACTGCCTGCTGTTAGACTTCTTGATGAATTGTTTGGGCTGTTGCAAGTAGTATGTGTGGAAATGTTGCCTTTATGGCAAAGTAGAATTCTTAAACTGTTTATGCAAAATACCATGCATGTCACATTTTATGTTCTGTTGTTACATGCAGAATGTTTCTGAAGATGCAGTTATGGATATAAGCAGTTCTCCTTGTTCTGTTTTCCCAAACGCTGTCAAATTTGCTTTGTGTTTGCCATGACTCTTATCTGTAAACTGAAAATTGAAAACCTGCCTTTCTTCCTTTGTTCTTCCAACATGCCTGCTGTAGGCTTGCTGATAATTGTCTACAAAAATGCTAAAGGCCTGTGTTCTCACTGGAGTCATTAGGTGCTTGGGAAGCTTCCATAAAAGTTCACATTTCAGAGTTTGTTGTAGATGGCCACCAGATTTGTCAGGAATGATTTGCCCTTGGTGAAGCGATGCTCGCTGTCACCAATCGCTTAGCTGTAGTCTGTTCCATTTCTGTCCCTCAGATCAAATTGTCCTGAAATGTCATAGGGCTTTTCTCATTTCTAGTCAATACAGACCAAGAATCACCTCATAGAGGCACCTGAAATATTTTTGCTTGGTAATTTCTTACTTACTGTAGAGGCTACATCACCCTCTGGCAGCTCTTTTTATCTGGTGGAAACATTGTTGTGGTCAGTGTTCCTGTGAGATTAAGGGGCTGCAACATCTAGGAAGTGTACTGCTGAGGATTTTGAGGAAGATTCTGAAAGAAAAACTCGGGTGGGATAGCATAAGTTGTTGTGATTTACTTACGGAATTTCAGTGGGGAAGAAAGATGCTTTTTAATGATTATTTACGAAATTAAATGTTGTCATTTATTTGGAAACCTTTAAGACCAAGTGACTCAGTTACGTATTTCTGCATTCTTGAAATACTGTTACAGTTGTATTCAAAGTATATGTTTGTTGGAGTCAAGTATGTAACTAACTGCCATTTAAATCTTGAATTTGTGCATTCTTAAATTGCATAATAAAGCTTAGCTTGACTATGAAACCTTTTTTGACATCTAGCTTTCCTTTGTCAAGGTTGCAGCTACTCTGAGATACTTTTGTTTCACTTACAATGCAAAATGCATTTCTGTCTACTTCTTACTAATGTTTTTTAAAGATTAGTTATGTAAATTTATTCACTTAGAGGTTGCAGCTGCATACTCCTCTTCATGTTAGGCTTAGTATCACTTCTCTGTTTCTACATCAACTTGTTAATATTTATTATTACTTTTTGGGTGTCAGGTTTCAAAGTTAAAATTGAATTGGAAGAGATGCTACAGCAGTGTTTGTGTTACAGTAGCTGCATAATGAAGATTCTGGAAAGTGGGAGATAATGTATGTTTTTAAATGCATATCTCTGCCTAATGAAGTCAGGCTATACTTTTAATACAGATTTAAAGCTATACGTTTTCTTAGCCTGCATAACCTCATTTTATTTTTGTATTTAAAATTTTCAAAAACTGGTAATACTAAGATATTGGCTCCTGCAGCTGATGCTGAATTACATTCTTTTGGAGAACACCTATGTTTCTTTGTGTTATTTGGAATGGTATTTTTAGCAGACGCAACTTTTGTTTGTATGATCTCTGTCTTAGCAGTTTTTTAGATCTGTCTTCATAAAGAATTTGCTCTGAGATATGGTGTTATCTAGGATGCTCTTTATACAGAACTTAATACCATTTGGATTCTCTGGCTGAAGTCTTGATTCAGGAAATTGGGCACGATGATGGATAAAGCCCCATCTTTTCAAAGCAACATCTGTTTGGCTAAATGTGAGACAGGCACTGAAATGTGTTGGAGGAAATAAAGGTTTTATTGTGTGCCTTCTCTGCAGAGCAAATTTCAGATGTAATTAGATAAAATATTCAGTAGACATTTCAGCAATTTTGGTTTGTCCCTTGTCAAGAAGAAACATCTTTTAAGTGTATTTTGGTGTACAGGTCACTTTAAATAGGCTAATTTTAAATTTCATGTTTTATATATATATGTATCATATGTAAAAATAGAAGTACTAAAGTCTTAATGAGAAACCAATCATGTGGAATGTAGGGTGGACTTCTACTTGACCCACTTTGTATTTACCTCACTTTAAGCTATCAAGCAAAGAAAGGGTGGGGTGGATATTTGGTAGGTGTTCTTGCTGTGGCACATCAGAGGAATTTCCTGTTTGTTGGAAATCAAGATGATGAAGTAAACATGCTAGTATCTTCACTTCGTTTACTTCAGGGTGATTGAGTGAACTGAAGTTAGAGGGAGAGCGTACAAGCTTTGATTAAATACAAAAGGAATCAGTAGTTGCAGTGAATGTGAATGTGGAAAATTGCTTTTATTCCTTGATACCACTAGCCAAAAAGAACTTTTTTTTTTTCTGTTGTTTTGTTTTGTCTTTGAACAGTGCTGTGATTTCTTATTCCTGCTTGAGAGACTGCCTGCTTCAATTTAAAGCTTTGGTGCTGAATCTGAGGAAAACTAGGGAGCAACTACGATATGTTTGGTGTTTTCGTGGTTAGAATCTCTGGGGTAGTTGAACAGCCTGTTATAATCTGAAAGGTGCAACAGCTAGCATTAACACTTAGTGTGATTTAGAAAATTTCTGTTTACTGTATACAGCACTGGTGTATTTTGGGGGATTCCAAGAACACTGAGACAGTTTGCTTTGATGTCTGATATCTGATTAAGACTTTTCTTGTTCCAGTTGCTTATTCAGACAGTTGTTAAATGAATTTTAGAAACTCTTAATTAAAGTTGTGTTGTGCTGCTACAAATATTGTATTCCAAACTGATAGTTAATGTAAAGAAAAATATTTTTTAAGGGCTTAGTGAAAAAGTTATTATTTGACTGGGCTTAAACACAAACAGCTGGCGGCAAAGGCAAGTTCTTGTACAGACGTGTCCTAAATTTTAGGAGCAGTGCTAGAAATCATGCTGTGTGTGCTTGACTGACTGTTACTTTCAGCAGCTTTTAATTGATCTTTTATTGAAACTTCAGCCCATCTGCAATGCAAAACATGCACTTCCAGATGGATTTCTTTTCAGATACTTTCTTGCATGATACACAGACTGGTGGGTAAGGGAGGGATGGTTGTAGGCTGTCTGTTTTGCAGCTTCCTGTTAAAGCTGAGAGTAAGGCCTTGCAGTGAGAATGCCTGGTTTTCATATTTACTGGAGTTCCACAGTTCAGGCTAGCTGCCTGGTCAAGTAAAAGATTTAAAAATGAAGTAAGTTCAAAATGCATATTCTTTTTTAGACTTTTTTTTATACATGTTGCCTAATGATGTCTTCCTAATCCCAATTTCCTTGAATAGTGAAGTGTTGTACGTTTTGTGTTTTGATCTTGACTTCCTATGTTTGAAGATCATGATTGTTTTGCTGAAGTCCAATGCCATATTTTAGTTTTGAAGAATAGCTTAAAGATGAACCTCATGCACTACTGAAAACTCAGCATAAACATTTCTGTTTTAAAATAATTAGTAGCAATTCGAAAGAAATGAGTAAGGGATGGAATAGATTCCTAAAGTAATGCTGACTCCCCTGCTTCAGCAGTTGGAGTGAAGTTGAATTTGACAGGACAAGTCAACAGAGTTGTGGCAGATCATGTTGATTAATTTAATGAAAACATCCTCGATAAGTCAGAGGGAAAAGGGATGAGCTGGTAACAGATAAACTTGGGTCAGAGGTTGTCACGTTCCTTTGTGATCCAGTGACCAACTACTGAAATAAACTCAATTCTGACTACTGACATGTGATTAAATGCAACTGTTTCTTTCTTGGATCTTATAGGGAGGCAGGTAGGGACTGCTGCCATTGACTTCAAGGGGTCCTCCATAGTGCTTCTGATTATGTGAGCCTCTTTGTAAGTGCAAGGCATAGCTCTTATTTTTCCATTTCAGAGCTACGTAAATACTTTGTTGTTTAACTGGTACAAAAGAGTGCGTGGAAATGATTTTTAAAATGTAGCAACGTATGCTATCTTGATGCATTAAACAAATTTTGACAATTAGAATTACTGCCTGAGCAATTTCAGAAGCATAGAAGCTTATTGACTGTTCAGGTCTTTCTTATTTTACTGGAGTGGCTAAAGGTTTTTCCTTCATCAGACATTCTGTGTGTTTTCAGCGTATTGTGTTGAGTACAAGCCTAGAAAACTATTGTCTGAAGCATGGTTTAAAAAAATAAAAAATAAAAACGTGGGTTCAAAATAGTACGTTGAAGGAGGCCTCTACATGGTACAAGACTTTTATTTGCCATGTTTTGAATTTGATTTTTTAGCTGACGGATTTTCTACCTCTGTGTTTGAATTTGAGAGTTGTTGGAATGTCTCTGATATAAGAGCATTGACATATATCCAGCTGTACCTGTGGTGCTTGAAGCTAAGAGCTCCTGTTCAGGGTTTTCATCTAGATTACTCTTAATGTAAGCTGGTTTATAGGGCATTGGATTATACACAGAGAACTTCCCATGATTCCTAATCTTGTTCCTGATCTTTTCTTTTTTTTCCCCCTTTTTATTTTTTATTTTTTCCCCTGGGAGTAATAGATTTCAGAATGCTTCAAGAGGAAATGTTAAGAGGAAATTAAGATTATTGAGGGGAAACATGGAAATACTAAAACATGTGATCTCCAGTTTATCACTTGCTTGTTGATTTAGTATTAAATTCAAAGGAGAAATGTTAGTGTCAATTATAGCATAAAAATTCTCTCTCTATATAAATATATATACTTTTTTTTTTTTTAACTGAAAGACATGGAGGATTTTTTGATCTTTGTCATGTGAGCAGAGTATCAATATGAAAGAAATAACTTGTGTTCAAACTGCCTTTCATTGTTCACCATAACTTCAAGGAAATGTGTAGAAATGTGAATATGTGCTTTAGCTGTTAGTTTTGCAAATGTGTATCAAATTCATTTACTCCTCTAAAAGTAATCCCTCAAGTCCAAATTGTGTTACCTGCACAGCTTTTACATTTCTTTAAGCAGTCAGATGAATTAGTATTATGGGTAAAAAAAAAAATAATGTGCTAGAACCTTACTTGTACGGTGCATTACAGTGGTTTTCTGTCGTGTATAACTTCTTAAACAGTGGTGGATGGATGGCATGGTCACAAGTGGAAGCAAAGCTCTAATTTCTAAAAATATCCTGGTGTGCGCTGTGTAGTTCCTTTAGGTTCAGGAGGCTAGATTTTCAAAAGGCAGAAGCTCAGTTGGTTGTTCAGATGGTGTTTTGACCATTTGTGTATTGTTTATCCCTTAAGCAGATTTTTTTTTAACAAATTCCGTAGTTGTTTTGAAGAAACAAATCCTTAATTCAGTAACAAGCATAAGCTTGTGCAAAGTTGTTCTTGAATAATAAGAAAGGGTGGAGGTGAAAACATCAGTTGCCTGAAAGAGTTGGTTTAAATTTGGGGGTTTTATGCAATCAGTTTTCTTTGTATATATGTTGTTAGCATAAAATGTGTGTTACGCTGCATCTAGAATTATAGTGAATAGGCACAATCTTGAGCCCTTAAGGACACTGTCATTTCCAGTTGGATTTGGAATTCTGTGGTGTGTTACTGCTTTTTCATAATGTTTCCATCATTAAATAACTGTGGCATAGACAAATTCTGTTATCTGTTTTTTTTTCCACTATGACTTATTTCAATGCAGAGTGCTTTTATTAGAAGGAAATACTGTTATTGTAATGAAACTTAGCTGTTGCCTTGGAGTGGGTTGATTTAAGGTAAGAACTGCAGTATCAAAGTGCATGTCTGCAGTACAGGGTCTCAGTGAAAGACACTAGAAATACTTTCAGAACTTCTTTGTGTTCAGAAGATCATTTGTTGCTTTCTGATAATAGCAGCTTGTTAGCTTCAGAATTCTACAGCGGGGTCTGGTTGTGAAAATGTCAGAAGGGTAGATCTGAAACGTTCCTCATGGGCTCTTCATTTTCCTTTCCTTTCCTGGATTTGTGTTTTTGTGGTGTTTTTTTTATTTTCGTTTGCTTTGGTTTTGCTTTGTTTTTCATTTGTTTTGATATCGCATCAACTCACGTTCATCCCGGCATACAAAACTACAACAGATTGTGTAAGAAAAAAACTTGAAAAAGTAAATGTTTCTTTTTTTTCTAAATGATTGATATTTTGTCTTATTGTGTATTTAAAACAGTATTATGATTAAAGGCTGCAACTGTTGGCTTCTACTGAAAGTCTCGTTACCTTTTCATAAATAACAGTAGAATACTGGGCCTCATGCATTCAAAGGTGAACAAACCTAATGAAGTGTTTTGGAAACTAGCAGGTTTACAGCAGATTATGAATCTGCCTATTTAAATAATGTTTCAAATGGATCAAGCTGGCTGATGCACTCCAGACTGGATAGTAAGATAATACATAGATCACACTTCGGTGCAGAAAGTCTTAGTTGTGTATGGAATACTACACCATGTCAAGACCTTATTTTATATAGGTGTCCTAGAACGACACATGCTAAGAAGCCCTTACATGAGGGGAGTAAAGACTGAAAGCTAAGTACTTTTGTAGTCTGTGATGTCATATAGTTACTGTTGATTTTCTGGAAAAATGAGAGTCAAAGTGCTGCTGTGAAAAATGTTCCTCGAAAGGGCACCTCATATTTACAGCTTAACGTAATCTCATATTAGTATATGGGTTATTCTTATTCAGGTTAGCCCTATCCAGTTTTTATGACAGCAAAACAAGACCAATGAGGATTGACAGAGCGTTAACATTGAAGAGAAGCAGATATCCAGGAATCATGTTTCTTGTAACTGGTTTAGATGAATCTTACTAAGGTAAAAATAGAAAAATGCTTAAGATGAGAATTTGTATATACCTTTAGAAAAAGAGTCTTTCTTGAAT
Source organism: Aquila spilogaster (assembly GCA_024606505.1). Classification (NCBI taxonomy): domain Eukaryota; kingdom Metazoa; phylum Chordata; class Aves; order Accipitriformes; family Accipitridae; genus Aquila; species Aquila spilogaster. The sequence goes on from JANHGO010000071.1 coordinate 32,625,694, forward strand.
TATTGCTTGGCAAGGGTACTTGGAAGAGCAATATTCGGATCTTTAGAGTCTTATCTTATAAGCTGTCAGTGCTGTTTGACTCTAGAAGTAGAGTCAAATTGAAATTGTCACTGCCATCAAGTGCCTCAGTTCAAGGACTGAGAGTTTTGAAAACTTCCCGTGGTTGTTACTGTGTAGGTGTCTGAGCACAAAATTTAGTCACTGGATAGGTTTAGGGGAAGGAGTAGCCAACAATTTTGAATGACAGAGTCTCTTTAGAGAGCCTTGTTCTGCCATACTTGGGATGCAACTGGAATAGCAGTCTATTATGTGAGAGAATAGGTTAGAACCTTGTTATACAAATGGCAAATGGGCAGCGAGTCTTTGTTGTGCTTTCTCTGACTTGATTGCTTTGTCCTTCTGAGTCTGTTCAGTTCGTTTTACTGCTGAACTGCCAGGGACAAGTCAAGCACAGATGGGCGTTTGACTGGAAATTTCAGTGGGCACATTCAAAACATTGTTCTGTATTACAGATCATTCAAATAAAACCTGAAAGCTGCTCATTTCCATTAAATTCTGTTTTGACAGATGCTTGAAATTAGTAGGATAAAAGTGTTGAAAAATGGCTTGAATTTTAAATTTACTTTGTCACTTTTCCTGCTGTGAGCTAAACAGAAGTGTGAGTTACTTAAATTCTACTAACCTGTAAGTGCTTTAGAGGTATAACTGGCTTCCTTTTTCTGTTTCTTAGATTGAACTTGGTTCTAAACGATTTCTTGAAAATTCAGAAGGAAAGAAAAAAGAAATGTTTAAACTTCTGCTGTTGTCTTTTCTTGTTATAAATGAAAATGTCATAGCCTTAGAAAGGCCGTATTTCAGCGAACTAGGACCTGTGTATGCTGTGTTCAACAACAGCATGAAGAGTTCTGTAAAAAGGAAAAGTTTCAACTTCTTAATTTTAATTGGGATGTGCAGTATTTTTGAGTTGTTGCTGTTTTTAGTTCTGTTACTGGAAAGTTTAGATACTCTTAGGTGAGTGTTTTATCTCCTCTGCCTTAATTCATCAGTTTAATCCACTAGTGGAGCTTGTGTGAAGAGATCCGTTTTAGAGGGCTAGCAAGTTAATATTTGCCATTTCTTAAGTGAGACTGTCCTCTGTGTGCCTTTTGCAAGCAAACATTGACAGGCTTAGAGGATATGCAGCTGATGTTAGAAAGCTTGGGTGGGGACTACAAGGAGCTGGCAAATACTACAGGATTTAGTGCCAGGCTTGCTGACACAACAGTACTTTACTTGTAAAAGTTGCCTTTGGGCTGCTAATTCTGTCTTCAGAGTAACGAACTGAAGCAGTGACTCTAATGCCAAGTTAAAAGAGCAAAAGCAACAATTTATAGGAAATAGAGAATGTTCTTATTACTAAATATTTCTGAAGATTTGAGTTGTGGAAAGAAACCAGCAAACTCCTCTCATACTGAAAGGATGAATTATGAACGGTGTTATGGAATGGATGCACTGCAGAACAAATTCCGTCTAACTGTGGAGTGTCAAAAACAGCTTAAAGAAGGAAAAGCTAGCTGTGCTGTGTAAAATGTGTAAATAATGAGCTCTGTCTGTTTTATATCATAGTATCCGTTTGATTCACCAGTTTATAGTTGCTTCCTAAGGCACATTTATAATAGCTTCCCTTAGCTTTCACATAAAAAATCTTAGGATAGTATAGTTAGACATTGAGAAATGCTATGTTTTCAAATGAGAACGGTTACTGTAGTTTGTTTACCACATCACCTTAAGTGTTCTGGCTTGAATCTACAGTATTTCTGGTCCACATAAAAGTGTAAGAACTAATAAAGCAAAGCTTTGAAGGAATGTGAAAACCCAGCTTCTGTTTGTTTTGCAGAAGGTTAGGTAGGGCGTAAGTATACCCTGCTGTGTCCAGTTCAGTGTGTGTGGAGAGGGTTTTGGGGTAACATGGAGAAGAGCCTTTGTTGGGGTCAGGTGGTAGTGGTAGAAATAGGCATGACTGACTTAAAAGGCACAGAAACTGGTGTGATCTAGGTGGAAGTATGCTGTCTAATTATATGAGCATATCGATACTTTTTTGATTTCAGCATCACTTGTAGATTTTTAGAAGAGCTTTCTTTCCTTTCCTGGAGTGCCAGAAATATTTAACTGTCTCAGAGTAAGTGCAGGGAGAAATAAGAGTCAGAAGGTGAATTTAATCTGTTTTGCAGCTTCAGTGTTGTATACCGTGCCATGTTAGCTTAAATTTTCATAGAATCATAGAATTGTTTGAGTTTGAAGAGACCTTTAAAGATCATCTAGTCCACACCTCTCCACTGAACAGGGACATCTGCAGTTATAGATTGTTCAGAGCCCCGTCCAGCCTGAACTTGAAAGTCTCCAGGTATGGGACACCTACCACCTCTGAGCAACCTGTTCCAGTGCTTCACTACCCCTACCATAAGAAAAAAAGAAGCTTTTTTTCATATATCCAATTTGAATCTCCCCTCTTTAATTTTGAAACCATTTCCACTTGTCCTATCACAACATGCCCTGCTAAAGAGTGTGTCCCTTTCTTACGTCTCCCTTTTAAGATACTGAAAGGCCGCTATCAGGTCTCCCTAGAGGCTTTTCTCCAGTCTGAAGAGCCCCAGCTCTCTCAGCCTGTCCTCACAGGGGAGGTGTTCCATTCCTGGGATGATTTTTTTTGTGGCCCTCCTCTGGAGGCGCTCCAGCAAGTCCATGTCTCTCCTGTACTGGAGATTCCACATCTGGATGCAGTACTCCAGGTGAGGCCTCATCAGCACAGAGTAGAGGGGCAGGATCACCTCCCTTGACCTACTGACTGTACTTTTTATGCAGCCTGGGATACGGTTGGCTTTTTGGGTTGTGAGGACACATTGCTGGCTCATGTCCAGCTTGCAGTGTACAGTTCCTCAAGGTTCTTTTTGGCAGGACTGTACGCAATCCTTTCATCCCCCCAGCTTTTATTGATAATAGGCATTGCCACAACCCAGGTGCAGAATCTTGTGCTTGGCTTTGTTGAACCTCATGAGGTTCTCCTGGGACAACTGTTCAAGCCCATCTATATTATTGCCCATTTAAGATAAGCAGCTGTATTCTTTTCTCCCACGAAAGTAACATTTCAGTAGGAGTTGGAAGCTGCTTTGCCTGGAGCACCTGGATGGCAGTATCTTGTATCTATGGGAAGCTCTGTCTTCAGCTGACAGAGTAGTAGATTGCATCTGATCTCCTGTTGCCTGATTATTAAGGTGAAATGAAATGTAAAATAGAGGAATAGAAGTAAAGGTTAAATTATGGAGGGTTTTTTTTTTTTTTGCATAAACTACTGCCATAAATAGCCTAAAACTGATTGAACAGAGAACACATTATAATCTTTTGTAATCTCTCTCATCAGTTCAATTCCATGGTACAGTGATGTCTTTGAGATCAAGATTTGTCTTCCTGAAGACTAGCGCTTACAATGTTGCTTCCATGTTTACGAAATTTAAACTGGTGCATTTGAAAGTCTGTGTAGCAAATTCCTATGTCATCCGTGGGTTGACCATATCAAGGGACACTGCAAACTATGGCTTGTTGGGGTTTTTCTATGCAGCTCTTGAAGGTCTGTTCACATCTCTCTTTGAATGTTCTATATCATATCACAAGTGTTTACTTTTTTTCTTTTTGTGCCTAATCACTCAAATTGCTGCCTTTATCATTTTCTCTCAGTGTGTGTTAAAATCTCTCTAAATTTTCATTCTGAACGAATCCTGGGTTTAAAAGTGTGGATATACTCAGCAAGGAATATGTGTCTTAGCCCCATAGAAAGGGCTTGAAGGATGTGTTTGGGGAAGAGAGGCTTTTTAACAACAAATTAATTTCCTGTCAGTTCATAACAGGTAACCTTTGGAGGATGTTAAGTCTTTACTTTGGTCACTCTGACTTGTTAAATAAAGGAGAGTCAGCTAACTGTAATGGTGACCCTTTACTTATAGGTGGGGAGTTTCTTAGTCAGATGGTAACTGTGCAGTATCACTGAAGTGATCTGGAGAGTGTCCAAAATTTAAACAACTTGATTGCTGGTATTCTATGTAGCCTGCTTAAGCATTTCTGTTTACAGATGTGTAAAGTCAGCTATTTGTTGCATAGTGAGACTGCATTTCCTGTGGGTTCCTTAGCTGTGGTCAGCTGAATTCTTTGGACAACAATCGAATATTTTAATGTAGAGTCTGTAGACTTTGCCGATAATAGCTGGCAATTGAATACATGTGCAAGGTTGAAGAGAATTCTTGGAAAAGAGAAGGCTCCAGGGAGACCTAATTGTGGCTTTCCAGTACTTGAAGGGAGCATATAAACAGGAGGGGGAAGGAGTGTTTACATGAGTTGATAGTGATAGGACAAGGGGAAATGATTTTAAACTAAGACGGGAGATTTAGGTTAGACGTTAGGAGGAATTTTTTCGCTCAGAGGATGGTGATGCACTGAAACAGGTTGTCTGGAGAGACTGTGGATACCCCATCCCTGGAGGCATTCTGTAAGGTTAGCATGAAATAATTTCTGATGTTGTATTGAGTATTGTGGACTTTGTTCTTCATCTTTTTCTGCGTGATTCGGAGATAAACTGGAATGTAAGAGTGACTAATTATCCATTGCAGCTTTCATACATACTCTTTAAAAGTGAGCACTGTCATCAACTTAGTATGAATGTGCAATTTTTGTAGAGCTTATGGACAAACATGCCTTGACTTTAGAGTGTTTTTTTTCAGGAGTATAGCAGCTGGCACTAGCTTTCTTGGACACTGATACAATCTGAGTATTACTTTCATTTTTTTCAGATGGAGCAATTATCGGATGAAGAGCTTGACCATGGTGCAGAAGAAGATAGTGATAAGGAAGATCAGGATCTGGACAAGATGTTTGGGGCCTGGCTGGGAGAACTGGACAAACTCACGCAGGTTAGGGAGGTTTCAGTCATCTCATAGAATAATTATGAATAATTATTCTATGTTTATTTTCAGTTGAATGCTAACTACTTCAACCTTAACAAGGATCCTTTTGAACACTTCAAATGAGTATGAATTAAGACTTTCAGTTGTGGTGTTTTGTCAGGGTCAGGTATGTATCCTCAGCTGTTTTATTGTGTGAGAGTAGAAAATGCCGCTCTTCTCAGTTAATTAGCACTACCACTTGGAGCGAGACTGGCTGTAGTATATGACCAGCTCAATATTTTTAAAAGGGTTCTGAATTAATTTATTTTCCCCATTTTCAAGTTGGTAAATTCATTTTTCAGAACCTGATAGTTCATCCTTACCCAAAGGGTATAATCCATTTGGAGAAACATGGAATTGATCTTTTGTCCTCATGTATGCAGAGAAACACAGACTTCAGCTGGCTAGTGCTAGGCTATATCTCCAAACACACAGTTAGGCATTGTCTAGTGGCAATGTAATTGAATCTATTTGTTGCACCTGAACAGCAATAAGGAGCAAGAAAGTGTGAATGTTGCCAATGATGATGTGCTAAGGTCACCTGATACGCCCTAGAGGACCATTATTCCAGAATACTTTTCCAGCATCAGAGTGGCAGCTAACAGGACACTTCTTGGCATTTTTCTAGTGCTTTTTCTTTCCTTCACGAGCAAATATTACATTTTGCACAGTATGCCAGAGTTCCAAGGTAAAAGTCCATTTCTCTGTGACCTCCTGCTTTGTTTTTTCCAGCCAAGTGTGCTGGCCTTCCTGAATAGTGTATTTCATCTTCTCATTCTTTGTCACATAGATTTTAAATAATGATGTGTTGCTCCGAGTTTCAGTAAGCTAGATGGGAAGAGGCTTTTCTCATTGCTTCTTTACTGTAAGCTTGGGGGAAAAGGATGAATGATTTTTATGAAAAGACTGATGGAAGATGCAGCTAGTTGTACAACAGAACATTTCAGACTCAGTCTCGTGCATGTTGTCTTTGGTTTAAAGAACCTACCTGCAAGTTCTAAATGCAGATGACCTTTTAAAATAGGGTAAAATGGGGAAATAAAGAATCCTACCTTTTCAAATGAGTAGAAGACAGCGTGAAATAGTTCTACATATCATAATTCTTCTTGTCTTTAACTCCCTGTGAAAGATTTTTAATGGTAAATGAGAGTCCTTTCATAGAGCCCATGCCTTCAAATTACATCTAAATGAGGATCTTCACATAAGAGCACAGTAGGTAATTACTTTTAGACTTTTGTTCTTGGTTTCACTTTAGCAAATGTGAGCCCCAAGTAAAGTACACGTATTTGGAAGTTACTCATAACTATATATTTAATATATAGACTTTCTGCTGATATCTGAATTTGTGTTCTAATCCATGCAAAATGGTTAAAATATACAAACAAGTAGGAAGGACAGGATACAAGCTGTTTGTTTCTCACTTGTGTACTGTTGTGCAACAGTCTCCAGTACAGCCATACAGTTGCACTTCTGTCTTTTGTAACTACTGAGAAGTGACATTTCCCCCAGAACTTTGAATAACCTCATAATATTTTGTATAAACAAGTTAATGCAGTCTGTTGTGTCTCAGATTGCTTGTTTGGTAAATAGTTATGTCTTGATTCAGCTGACGTCCCAATAAAGGGGCGTGATTAGATTTAATCAACTCCGTAGTGCATTCTGGTGTAGTTTTAGCATTTGTTGCTATTTATCAGCTGCACTTTGAAAGCAGTGGGAGAAGAAGAATTTTGTCCCCAAGATCTTTGAACTTGCAACTTCCTTTTCAGATTTCCTATTCTTATGTGTTTGTTTTGGGAGGATTGAAAATAAGACCCAGATTCCTTTCCAGATGGGAATGCTTTTTAAAAGATATGGAATTGTTAAGATGCCTTTGAGATAATTTGAATTCACTTCGCCCTCTTTAACCCTTTGCCTAGTAAAAGCATTTTAAAATGCAGCCATGAAGTTTTCAACACGTGTGAGCAGTGTCTGCATTAGCAATTGATGTCTGGTTATCCTGCTCTATGAAATAAGTCTGTCCTTGCTTTTCATTTCCCAGAACTAACCTTTTGGTGCTGTTGCAGTTCTCAGCAGCTTCTGAAACTGAAATTTTGCATTAACAGTTATGGAGATTGCTTTCAGATAATACAAGGGCTGCTCTTATATTAATGCCTCTGATTTCATTATGTTTGTCCGCAATGTCAGAGCTGAATGTTGGTGGTATGAGAGTAGGAGTTGAACCTTCCCACCAGTATTCTGTTAGATTTTGTTGTTGTGTAGCAAATGGCAGCAGGGGGGCAGTCTGACAAAATGGTGTCTGCCATGGAAGTGCTTATGAAGCAAAGGTGTGTTGTTGAACTCCTGCATGCAGAAAGAATGGCACCCATTGACATTTGTCCATTCTTGCTGAGTGTTTATGGAAACCAAGCAGAGGATTTGTGCACAGTGAGGCAGTGAGTAGTACATTTCAACAGTAGTGTCAATAACATGAAAAACAAGCGATGTTCCAGATGGCTGAGGAGATTTGTACAAGCACAGCTTGCAGGCTTTTGTCGATGCTGGTAAAAATGCATAGCTAATAGTGGTGAATATGTTGAAAAAGTAGTGTTTAGTAGCCAAGAATTTGCTTGATCAAATAGTGCTATTGTGCTCTTAATTTCCATAGAAATAAATAGGAGGCATTAAATTTGGAGTGACCTACATAGTAAGAGTAATCTCAGTTATTTCAAAGGATAGAATCATAGAAAGGTTTGGGTTGGGAAGGACGTTTAAGATCATCTAGTGCCAGCCCCCCTGCTATAGGCAGGAACACCTCCCTCTAGTCCAGGTTGCTCAAAGCCCCATCCAGCCTGGCCTTGAATGCTTTCAGAGAGAGGGTGTCCACAACCCTGTGTACTAACGTAATTATTCTTACATTTGATAAAACACACTTTAGATGTTTTTAACCAGAATATATTTGCTTTGCTTTGGAGGCAGTCTCTTGGTTCATTTGGAAGGAATGAGCCCTAATGTGCCTACTTTGTTTCAAGTTTTCATTGCTGCCTGTAGGGTCCTAATCTGATATTTTTCAACTGTTCTGTATGGAACGATATGTAAGCTCCACTAGAGCTGTTTTTTCCACATAATAGAAAATAGTTCTGCATCACTGTCTTCTGATCATTAAGTGATGACTGACTTCCTTAAGGAAGGATACAGAAAATAGAAAAAAAGCGTGGATGAGAAACTTAGATCTGTTAGTGCTAGAAGATGCTTTTCTTTTAGACAAATGCGTATGTGGGAAAACTTTATTATTAGAAGTGTTGCTTTTATTCATTTTCTCTCTTCCTGTCAAGCAACACCAGGAGCTAGATTCCCTGCATAATACTTCTCACGCTGGAGGTGTCGTGCAACTTTTGGGTTACCAGTTGGATTGTAGCGCTCTACTGCTTCCTTTGTACTGCTAGTGGTTAACTGTAAAGTTTTATGTCTGTATCAACCTCGATAATGTAACAATTGAATGTTGTGTGTGAGAAGAGTTACTGTCTTTTGATTTCATGTTCTGTTTTGTGTTGTTTTTTTTTATCCTTTACTAGATGTTTTGTTTGTTTTCTTCTGTTTTTGCATTTTTTCCAAAACACTGTCATATTTGGATGGGAGTTACTTTCACAACTCAGCATTTTTCACAGAAAAGACTTGCTGAGAAAAATACCTGAATTCAGTAATTAAAATCCCTTTTTATAAGAGGGAATTCTCCGTTGAGTGCTTTTCTGTGCTTATGCGGTGGTTATGCTCATAAACTAAGGATACATTTCTTAAGTTGTCACAGTTTGCATGTGTTTTAGCACCCGTGCAATTCTGTGCACAGAAGTTGTTATGGGTAAGTGGGCTCTGTTTCAAAATGAGCTAGTATGTAACACCACTGAAACATGCATTTGGAATCTGCTTCCTTCCTTTTAATTCTGTAACAACGAGAAAGAGATTAATATCTTTTCTGCAACTAAGTCTCTGTGATATAGCGACATTTTCAGTCAAAATCCTGAGCGAAAAGGCGTCTTTGATATGCCTGGAGCTTTTGAAAAATTGGTTGTAGAGAAGATTTATTCTCATCCATCTTGAAGACTTCTTTGTCAAATTACATTCTCCGCCTTTTCTTGTTTTTCAGAGTTTGGATTCAGACAAGCCTGGGGCACCAGTGAAGAGGTCTCCTCTCCATCAAGAAACCAACCTCGCCAACTTCTCATATCGTTTCTCCATGTACAATTTGAATGGTTTGTTGAATTATTTACCTTCTAAAGTATTGTTTTAGGGGAAAAAAAAACGCTGTTTCAACCATAAATGAAAACATTATGAGATGGTTTAAAAGAATGTTTAAATACACTGTATCTAGAAGTGAGAATGTATTTGGTAACAGCCTTGCTTTCTGATGGCAGAGAATTTTGAATATCCCCCAGTCTTATCTTTTATAGCACCTAGTATCTAAGAATTGTGGTCCAGTATTTATAAAGAAAACTTGTTCTGGAATCTGGTCTCATAAAAAAAGAAATTAATATGTTTCTGTGAAACAGGAAGAACTTCCTCTAGTTGTAATACAGGAAGCTTTGAATTTAGGAGCTTGAATGTGTGTGTAGTACTTTATAGTGTTGTGGGTTGTTGTTTGTTTGGTTTTTTTTGCTTTTAAGCAAATTTGCCTAGCAAAACACATTTCATTGAAAAGCTGGAGCATTATATATAAGTACATTTTTGGATTCTGTTCACAGGAGAGCAGTTTCAATGTTTCAAATGTAACTAAAAATTCACAGGTTTCTCCTATCAGAAGGTGTATTTAACCATTTTTTTCTTTTTTTTTTTTCCTCTTAGACCAGTCAAGAGTACTTGTGCAAATACACTTAATGTTTGTGAGGACAAGTTTTTCAATATAGATGGGGAGGGAAAGTATAGCTTCCTTTGCTCTCTTATTCCAGCTATTAAATTCAGTAACGTAAAATGAAGAGTTGCGTAGAGAAATATAGCAAACCTGCTCATACTAAAAATTCTTCTTCATTGCAGAAGCTCTGAATCAGGGGGAGACTGTGGATCTAGATGCCCTCATGGCTGATCTCTGTTCCATAGAGCAGGAGCTCAGCAGCATTGGGTCTAATTCAGCAAATAATACTGCAGTGAAACGCCTTGCCCCAGAATCCAAAGTTCAGAAACTACCTACTAGCCGTCCTTCTACTAAGCATGGCAGTATGAAAGGATTATCCTCTTCATCTGGTAAGGTTACTAAACCATCACATGCCAACGTTTCTTTGGATGACATCACTGCACAACTAGAGAAAGCTTCTTTGAGCATGGATGAGGCAGCCCAACAGTCTGTAGTAGAAGATGCCAAACCAGTAGTTAATGCCCAGCACAGGAGGACAGCATCTGCTGGCACAGTGAGTGATGCTGAAGTGCGCTCAATCAGTAACTCCTCCCGTTCCAGCATAACTTCTGCAGCTTCCAGCATGGATTCTTTGGATATCGATAAGGTGACAAGACCTCAGGAACTGGACTTGACATCACAAGGGCAACCAATCACCGAGGTAATGCCATTAATTTAGTAATTCTTTTGGTGTTTTTTCTTCAAGCTTTTTTTTCTTCCCCCCCCATCTACTCTTAGGCTGATACTCCTTGCTAAACATGTTCCATATAACAAAGTTGATGACAGATCAGGATTGTTTTTGCGTGGGCTATACGCTATGGCTATTTCTTTGCTTTTGTCTATCTGCAAGGTATCTTAAATTAAAAGTGTTGTTGTGTTCTTTTGTTTTTTTTAAGAACTTCCCCATCTTTTCCTCCTCCAAATGCACTCATGTTTTAATGTTTTATATTTAGCTTTGAAAAAGGGAACGAAAAGTTGAATTACATTACTACATTCCTGTTCCTGTACGCTCAGATTACCACATATGTGTCAGATACTGTGATTTTCTATCTGGAGCTATAACAGCAGTTTACTACTCCTTAATATTCCTCTTAAATACATGGCAAGGGGAACTCTTCCAAGAAATGCCAAACACAGAAAACCAGTTGGTTCATGGTAGAGCAATACCAAATTTGAGATTTCTGTTCCTCTGCATTGGTTAATAATAATCAGACAGTAATTTTTTTTTTTCTCAGTAAAAACACAGTGAATTTGAGAAATGTTGAAAGTACTGGTGTGTTACATGAGGAAATGGGGAAAATGAATTCCACTGAATTTAAGAATTCAAGCTAGAAGCTACTTGGAGAAACAAAAACATGACTTGTTTTAGTACAGCTGTCTTCTAATAAATGTTTCAAACTTTCAGTTTTCTTTCCACCAAAAGGAAACCAGGAACAAGCTAAGTGTGTTCTAATTAATAATAAACACTGATTTGAATGAATTGTGCTTGAACCATGTCTCTATACATCTGCAACAAAAGTTCATCTATCGCAAAGAGCGAGTGATGCAGACTTGTCAGTTTCATGATAACTCATCAAGGTCACACAGATTTACATTTTTATTTGAAATGGTGAGAAATGTGTTACGGCTTCTTACAGAAGAAGCTGATCATCAGTATTTTCTATTATCTGTGGATTTGTATTCAGTGTAGCAAAACAGGTAGATGTGTCCTTTTCTCTTTTGAAAGTTAAAATGCAAACCTTTTCATTATTGCTGTAGATTTTAGAGATAGAGCCCAGTCTGTGACAGTCTGATTGTTTTGGTTTTCATTTGTTAGTCATTTTGTTTCTGTGATAAGTCTTATTTTTCTTTTGGATCCCTGGCAGTCATGCAGATACCTCTTTTAATGATTAACTTTGTACAATAATGCACTGTTATCTCTCCTCGAGCTAAAATAACTTTTTTTTCCTTCAGTTTCTCTCTTCTGTAAGTTGCCTGGTATAAGAAATAGTGATTTTTAGATTTTTTTATTCACTTACTAAAAACTTAAGCTGTTCTTGGTAGTTGATTTTTCAGGCATCAGTCTAGATATAAGCCTCTCTTGTTTAAGAAGTGATATGCTGAGGGATCAGTAAGATTACCCTTCTAGTCTCCCATTTTTCAATTCTTTGCATGGTATGAATGATCAGCAAGCCACCTGCTCCGCTTAAGTGACTGGATGTTGTTGAATCAATAGGCATAGTTCCAGCAGTTACTTTGTCTTTACAGGAAGGTAATCCATATTGCTGCAAGTTTTACAGTTTTCTCAGTTTCTTTCCAAACTCTTAGCCATTGACTTCAAGGCTCAACACTTCCC
>JANHGO010000071.1:32637959-32648089 GCA_024606505.1 Aquila spilogaster
TGTATGCAAGGAATCTTTTTAAATAATGTGTACGTACTTTCTTTCTTTCTTGTTTTTTTTTTTTTTTTTTTTTTTTTTTTTAAGGGCTTTCCCCATCTCTTCCTCCTCCAAAGCCAGTCATGGATTTTCATGTTTTATAGTTAATGTTTTTATTCCAAGTAAATCTCATATATTGCTTTTAATTTAAATCTGAGGAGTGCACAGCTGTGGGAAAAAAAAAAAGTATAACTGACAAGACTACATTCCTGTTACAGTACACTGAATACCTGAAGCACATGGAGCAATTTATGAGTGCCTACCTGGAGCTATACTATACCAGTAATTTGCTGCTACTTAATATTCTTGTTTAATATACGACAGGGAGAACTCTTTGAAGCAACACACAACACAGAAAAACAACTGGGATGGGATACACCAATAGCAGATGTTCATTTGGGATTTTGGTGCCTCAGTGTTGCTTAATCAGAGAGGAAACTTTTCAGTAAAAACACAGTCAGTTTGGGGAACGTTGAAAATCGCTGGTGACTTGTGTGAGGAAATGGGGAAAATGTTCTGGTGAACTTAGAGAACTTAGCTAGAAGTTGTCTTGCAGAAATATTCTCCGAAACAGAAATCTGGCCTGTTCGAAGGTCAGTTATACTAATATGTGTGTTCTCTTTTACGGGAGAAAACTGGAACAAGCTGAGTTTATTCTAATCGATAATTAACACTAATTTCAATGAGCTGTGCTGAAAGCATGCCTCTACCCATCTGCAGCAAAAGTTCATCGGATGTAAAGAGTGAATGATGCAGGCTTGTCAGTCTAATGATCAACTCAAGGTCACACTTAGATTTAAATCTTTATTTGAAATGGTGAGAAATGAATGAGTGACAGCTTAGTTGAACTTCCTTTTTGTATAAAAAGTTATTGTTCAGTATATTTTTATTGGAGATTTGTACTGAGTGGAGCAAAACAGGTATATATAAATGTGTCCTTTTCTCTTTGGAAAGTTAAAATGCAAACCTTTGCATTATTGCTGTAGGCCTAAGTGTTGGAGCTAGCCTATGACAATCATTGATTATATTGTTTGTTTGTCAGTCATTTGTCTTTCTGTGGTATGACAAGGCTTATTTTTAGTGGTGGGTTTTTTTTTAATCTCTGACTTATTTGTGCTGATATGTCTTCTTTTTTTAAATGCAGAAAGTTAGGCAGTATTGCATTTTTGTCTCTCCTCATGTTATAAAGATGACTTACTTGAATCAATTACACTTCTGCAACTTGCATAGTACAAGAAAAACTTGAATTTTGCATTTCTTTATTTTTAAAAATGCAGGATGTTTTCTGCAGTTGATTTTGCAGGTCTCCATCTAGATCTCAGCCCCTCTTACTTCAGGAGTGATATCCTTGAGGCACCAGCAAGATTGCCCTTCGTGTCTCTCAGATTTTTCAGTTCTTCACATGGCACAAGTAATCAACAAACCACATGCTGCACTTAAGTAATGTGATGTTGGTGAATCAAGAGACAGAGGTCAAGAAGTTGCTTTGTCTTCACAGGAAGCTAATCTATATTGCTGCAAGTGTTGCAGTTGCTTTCTCAGTTGCTTTCTGAGCTCTTAGCCACTGACTGCAAGACTCAAAATCACCCCCAAAAGCTTTTCTCACAAAGACAAGTGAGAGCTGCCTTTGTAAACCCAGTGATTGCCTCTCATAAGAATGTGGCTATTGTTCTTCTGCCCAGATAACTTGATAAGAGTGATTCCTTTGAAGGCGGTAACCAGAAAGTGTTAGTAATTTGAGAACCAAATTCTGCTCTCCTCTTGAGAGCAGAAGAAAATTCTACATTCATTAACAGTTCTGCTTTGGTTTTGCTCTATCTGTTCTTTTTAATTTCAGTAGCCTGAGGAAGATGTTCAACTCAGAAATTTTCCCCAAGTTTTCAGAATTGTATTCAACTATTCAGTATTAAAACTGTTATGTAATGGAATGGGACTTCTTACTGTGAAGCAACTTTTTTTTCCTCAGCACTGGTGAATGGAAAAGGGGAAAATCACATTTGTTTCGAGTGTGTGACAGTTTCTGTGGTGGTGGTTTTGAAATGAAATTCACCTTCTAAACGGGCAGAAACCCGAGGATTCTTTGGTGGAATCACTGGGTACCAACAAAGGAGTTTATTTCCTTTTTAATTCATTTAGTCCCTGAAAACTACTGTTTAGGGGTTTATTAATTTTCATGGCTAGGTTGTGAACCAAAACACCTTTTCCTAGTAGGGCTGAATTCTACCCTCCCACCCACACAGTTGACTCAACGGTGCTGTTTCTAATAGAGGACATCCCTTTACGAAGATGACAAGATGTAGTGCCCATGTAGGGAAAAACACTGGGTTTTATGTAGAAAGTGAGGGAGGCTATTACTTCATGGTCACAGCAGATCTGTTTTGAGATTTGTTATTCTCACATTGTGCTTCAAGTTAGCTCTTTTCTTTTTGCCTGTCTTCCTTAAGACTGTCTGTAGGTGAGCTGACCTTTAAAATTTTTCTTTGCTGCTATGGCTCTTACGAAAGAGGTCAGTGACTTGGCAGCTCTGCCCTCTTGACTGATCCTTTCTGTCCTTTCCAGGCAGTATAGGTACTTTAAAAAGTCATCCTTTCTTCCACAACCTAACGTTACGGTGTTCCTCTTGTGATTCCAATAAAACTAAGTAAAACGGAAGACTGTTTTGATAGGAGGAAATGCTTGTCTGAAAAAGGAAATTAAGATTTGCAGTTATTAACTTAAGTATTTTATCATACAAAGTAATTCTGCTGTGTATTTAAGAGCTCTCTGACCTGGAAATGTAGGGAAATCCTGTAAAAGAATTGCCATGCACTGGCCCACTGAAGGTATGTATCGTCTACTGTACTTTCTGACTGATAATACTGACAAATGTTATGGAAAGAGGCTGCAATTCCACAACCACTGAAAATGAGACTATGTCACTTCCCTTTCCTCTCTTTCTTCCTTCCCTGAAGCTTTTATTTACACTGTCTCATCTCCTCCCTTGTCCCAGCTTTAGCACTTACTGGTACTTAACACACCAAAACTTACCACTTTTATTCTGGGGCTCATTCTGTGTTATTTGGATGAATTGCATAGGCTCAGAGCGGTCTGATGTGTGCTGATGCACAGTAGGGGGATTGTAGCCAAGAACTGCAGGCTGGAAGGGAGAGCAGGAATGCACTCACTGGTGGTCATGGATTATCCAAATCTTTTTGCCTGAGCCATTGGACAGGCACCTTAGTGTCATCTTCCTCTTCCTTCTTAGAAGTCTGTGCTGGAGGAACTTCCTGGGGTTGAAGATACATCAGCATCATGACAGATGATAACTCTCAGTGGTTCTGTTGGCCAGGACCATCCTTGTTGTTCTCATTCTGAATTTGTCTCCATGCCACTTACAGGAGAGTTGACTGGAATTCCCTGGTTTGTCTAAAATCATGGTTTTATTTGTTGTCATCATGATTTGTTTAATTTTCGCCCGTTCTTAACACTATCTCTTTGGATGCTGTGAACACTAATGTCTTTAAAGACTATTGCTTCGTAGTCCCAAGAACTTGTCTTGGTGGTACTAAGTGTTGTCTGTCTGCATTTATGTTCTTGTCTTTAGTCTCCTCTAAGCATTGCTGTATGAGAAGAGCTGTTTCCACCGCACCCCAACCTCCCGTAATTTTTGCTAAATTGAAATTTGGGTTTCACAACATTATTTCCCAAGTCCTTGCTCGAACAGTATTCATTCTTAAATTGGTAGGTTACGTTTTGTCTTTTGTACTTTTAGTTATGTAATGAGTGGCATACACTTTAAATGTTGGTTTCTCTGTGTGGGATACTTCACTTGAATGTAGACCAAATGAGTGATGTAATAGCATGAGTTAAAGGTAGGGCGGGTGATGACTATATGACTAACTTGTCCCTTCCACCCACCCATATTATCTTTTGCTGCCTTCTTTGGTCCCTCTGCCACCAAGAACTTGTCTCTATTTTCGGTGAGCTGTGCTAAAGCAATAGGAGAAGAAAGCAGTGGGGAGGGAATAGAGAACTGTGTTTGTCATGCTTGTGTAGCTAGTTATGTCTGGGCAGTGAAAGGGTCCATTCATGGACAGCCATTGTTACTGTCCTGCATATACTCAGTGAAGAGGTTGCAGATAAGTTTGAAATCTGCCATCTGGTCTGGCACAGTACAGCATCACTCCCCCTCCTCCTGCTCCCAACACGATGGAGTTCTTTATGTCTATAACCCAGTTTGCACAGCTGAGAGATTCTGACTTACATATGAAGATAATGCATAATTTAGCAGTTGGTAATGCTACATGATTTTTTCTTTTTTTTAAATTTTTTTTAATTTTTTTTTATTTTTTAAGCTTTTACTTAAATTCATTGTAGTTTTAGGCTTGATGTATAAGAGGTGAAAGTCATGACAGGGGACTGCCAGTGCATTAAAACCACAGGTTCTTTGCTTCACTTGGCAGAGAAGGTGGCAGTGTAAATGTTAACGTTTCTTTCGGGGAAAACAAGGGAGCTTTGGGGGCATGACAGTAATGGTTGTAATGTAAGCTCAGCACACATAGACAAATCTGTATTGGCTAATAAATCCTGTGGGATAAAGTGGAAAACTTGAAATGGGCATAAGGAAAGACAAAGTTTGTGTTCCATGGCGATTTTGCCTTGGTCCTTGTATGGACATGTCACTAAAATAATACTTGCTACACACTGGCATAACACAGAAGCTTTTCTACCCCTTAAAGATTATTGTAGGTCATGTTTTATGCGTGACTACTAAATGTTACATTGTGTGAAAATGCAGTTAACTTTCTGTATGCAGAGAAATCAACCCATAGTAGATACAGTCTTTGGTAGGCAACAGTGTCTTAGAACAGGGTTGGATTGCTGAGCCTCACGTGTTATTTGTAGGTGATTTAAAGAACAGTTGCGGTCTATTTTAGCTCTTGGAGGAATAGAGCATTATTGGCTCTTGTATTTTGGGAGCTCAAGGTTTGAGTAGTTTTTTCCCTGTGTTCCATGTTTTGTGTGGTTAGCAGATGCGAAGGATGTTAGTCTCTGATTTGTGAGAGTAGTCACAGATATGCAACAAACAAGGCATGACAGACATTTGTTTTGTGTTTCTTCTAAAGACTCTTCAAAAAATTTAAATTAATTTCATTTTCTGCCAGTTCAATTATGTCCTTAGTTTTGTACACAAAATGTATTCTGGAGTGTTTCCAGTTATCCTTTTCCTAAGCTGAAAATAGTCAATGGAAAGACTTAATTCAAAACACAATTAGACTATCTCTTCCTCTTTTTTTTTTCCAATTATAAGTTACAAAGTGTTTTTTAATAAGTCAACAGTAAAGGGAAATTGTGCATATTTATCATCTTGAAGCGTTACTTTGGCTTCCAATTTTGTTGGCATAAGAAGTATGAGCCGTCCAGTTTTCAAATGTTCTTGAAATACATGTAAAACGACTCTTCACTTGCCAGACTTTTGGAGGCTTTCAAAACATCATCTGAGATAAACATATCAGTTTATGAAGTATATACAATACTTATGTACTTTGGTAATCAAATGTGCTTGGCTATTTATCATGAAGTTTATGCATGACACTAAAATAGTTTTGATCATTTTGATGCACTAGAATTAAAAGATTACTAATACACTCTTCCCAATGCCTGCAAAACTAGCACCTAAACTTTTTTTCACATTATACTTATGGAATCTGCAAAGCAAATGATGGGAAGGGATTTTTGTTTTTGTAAGAATTTTGAATTGGAATCCAAGGGAGACATTCTAAAAGTTTAAACTACTGCACATGCATGGAATGGTAGGTTTTAAAAATTGGGGTACATAGATTTAAAGTAAGTGACAGGGAAATGAGAACCTGAATGTTATCCTTGTATTGGTAAATCTCGATTCTCCAATCAGTGTATCTGACTTCTTTCATAGCCATGAATTTAGAATTTACCCTGTAACTTTTTTCCACATAGGAGGTCACTAATTAAAGTGTAGGAAGAGCTGTAAAACATGTAAGAATATATTTATCTTCTGAGACTGCCTTTCAGCTTTGGCTCACACTGATGAATAAGATTAAAAGTTCCCTTTCTGGAAGGAACAGGAATATGCACAGTATGATACATGCCTTGTTTGACACAGCTGGCTGGCAAAGTTGGTATCAACTAAAAAATTACAGTTACAGTATATTTTGTTACTTTAAGTATGAACACTAAAGGCATTGTCCGTGCCTAAATGCTGTTCTTTCTGGTTGCTCTGTGACATTGGAGTCTTTTGTGGATGAGCAACTGAATGACTCGATCTCTGCTATCCCAAATGCATTTATCTGCAGTTAAAACTGCTTCTTCAGAAACTTTCCTGGTAGCCCCTTGCATGTGGCAGTAGTGAGATGACTGCCACCAGCAAAGTTGTACTATATCAGTTAGAATTTGCCTGTGGTGTGCTTGGCCTTTCTTCCCATGTCATCTTCTGGAGAAACCAAACACTTGATGGTTTCTGTTCTCTAGCTGTTCCAACTTTTTAAGGTGAAGGCACACAGTTCAAGATTCATCAGCCTTCACTTTCCAGTTGCAGTAGGCTCTTGCCTATTACAAGAAAAGAATGTGAGCTGGTGGCAGTGGTAGTCAGCTGAGCTGGTACCCTCTTAAAATGGTTAGACTTCTGTGTGTGTATGTACATATGCTGTTTTGATTAGTAATGCTAACAGTAGAACAGCTGCTGTTGCTGATGGAAGCTGTTTGCAGTCCAGTGACCTTCTAGCTTCCCCTCCTGCCTCTTTACATGCATTAATTAGAGAGGTTGTTATCACAGACTTCATCAGTTGTAGAAGACAGTTTGAATTGGGTCCTGTGTAAATAACCACGTTTAAAAATAAATGTCAGGGCTTTCATGCTGGTTCCACAGCACTTTAGAAAAATATTTGTGTTTATGATAGGATTTATTGGGAAAAAATTATTTCATTGATACAGACAAGCTATGAAAATGGTTGCTCAGTGGTTGGAACTCTTACTAGATTGGTCTGGAAGAGACGAAATACCATGGATCAATGACCAAGTAAATCTAGGCAACATACCTCTCTGAAGAAGCAGTCTTGGACCAAGCCCCGCTAGACCTGAGTTGAGAATTGAGAATTCTTGCCTCATGATGTTACCAAATTTTGTCAAAAGTGCTGCAGGGAGTTGTATGCTTTGGTTGCAGTTTCCAGTGAAGATGTCGCTGTACAAATTGTGATTAATGAATGGAGCTTTTAAAATAGCCAATTTCTTTGTAGATACACCAGTCTACTTAAAACCAAGACAAATTCCTTTACTTTTTCTGCAATGTCTAATTAGATTAGGCAAGAGAAAAACTACATCTGTAGGAAATTAGCAACAGATTATTTGTTTGTCCTTACTTCAGGTTGCCAAAAATCAAATTTGGAACAGATGACAAAAATTAGGAACACAGCAGCCAGTTGTGGAACATCAAACTTTTAAGAGGAAAAAAGAATTTATGCAGTTTTCTTCAGTTGCGTATACTTCTAATTTATAGGATGAAAACTATGGTCTGTCAGGTTTGTAAAGGAGTTTGAACCCAAAAAATGAGCCTTCACGTTGTGAAGAAACAACTGAGAACTGGCCTTTTAGCTGTGTCAGTTTTGCACGTGCTAGTTAGTGTTTAGTCTGTTACAGGACAGTAAAAGTTGTCTGCAAGTACAAAGAAAAGTCTTCATTTTTATTTAACCAAACTTACAGCCTTGGTTACTATTTCCTGTGTTGGACATTTACTAGTCTCATGTTTGTAAAAGTTATTCAAGATTTTAGACCAGCCACATCAGTGTTTTGCTTTATGAATGCAGGTTTAACTTTTTTCATATAGCTTACCTGTTTTTAACCAAAAGGGTAGATCTGTGACTTCTAACTCCCCAGCTGTGTACACCCATTCTCTTCCAGTGATTGATTTTTGGTTGATTTGATGTCTATAGTCACTTATTTAGGACTGATGCAAAGTTTAGAAGTCAACAGACATATAAGCAAATGTCACTTAATACAGTTACTACTCAGTGGAAGAGGCAGTAGATTCAAACAAAACCAATTAAAGCTATGGGTACTTTTATTCCTTAGGTTTCTTAGCTGCTTTGATGTCTTGTTTTCTGTACTGCAGATAGAGCCCTTCACAGGATGAAGTATCTGATATTCTTTCTCTAACTAATGCAGTTACACATGAATTAATCTTACTAAAGTTTGGGGTTTTTTTTCCCTTCCTTCTTTCAGTCTTCCACTTAAGACGTCTCTTTTTGGACAGATCAGACAACCATTTTCCATGAAATTATACTCCATTTTATTGATTTTTCTGTTATGTATTTTTTTTTCTTTTGGGAAAATTCCACTGCTTGAAACTGTCTTCCTGCAGACAAAATTTATTTGGGATTTCATGTTTGGTTTATGCTAATTTAGGTCCACGCTACTGCTGAATTGGGCAGTCTTGCCCCATCTTGTATTGGCAGTAGTGTTTGTGCAGCTGACTAGTGATTTGGATCAGCTCATGGTCTCCCTGAAAAATAATCCTTCTGAATTAGTTGTTCATTGATCCACTGGACCTCATGGTCAAAATCACTGTTGTCCGTGCGAAAGATGTGAGAGCACATGATCGGGGGAAGGTCAGGACTGCCTCTTTCTTGTGGCAGTTGAGTCTTAAATTTCTTAAAAACCAGTAGTGAAACTACGCTTGAACTGAAATGTTTACTAGCTTTTGCAATCCCTTCTGTCCTGCTGTGTCCCAAGGAACTTGTATTCGACAGGGAAGCATCACAACCTGACCCGGGAGGTGCATGGACTAGCAAACAGTGCACCTCATGCATACGGTGAAGCAGTTTCTTAATTTGAACTGTCCACAGACATGTTTCTTAAATTGCAGCAAATTTCAATGGTTTAGACTGTAACTGTCAGAACTGGCATGAAGTTATAAGTGTCCCTAGTAGTTAAGAAATACTTGCTGTAAATGATTATTTATTTATTTATTTTTGTTAGTCCTGATTGGGATTTTTTGGGGTTGGTTTTTTTGTTGTTGTTGTTTTTTAGTTGCAAAGTTGAACACTTAGAGTTAGGAAATTCCAGTTGCCTGCAGTGAAATGGAGTTGCACGAGTTCTAGGAGGACGGTTGGCCACTTGGGAGCACAGAGTAATAGCTCCAGATTCTCACTTCCCATGTCTGCTTCCAATATGCTCTGCAGCACCCAGGCATTGCAATTTAAAGGATGCTGGTGTACTCTTCCACCATGGACCCAAGCATTCTCAAACTTGGCCAATCTTTTGTTCAAGTTCAGTAGTGTGCAGTCCAGTTGAAGGTCTGGGCAGTGTTCTGTGAGAGGATGCAGCCTTGAGGTTTTTTAAATTGTGATGCTTCAGACTTCACTGAGATGTTATGGACTACAATTTTAATTCTAAAGGCTTATGCTTAGACAAATTTGGGTAACTTCCCATGGGACAGCACAAAGTTAAGTCTTTGAGGATGCCCCTGACAGTAATCTATTTCATGGTCAGACATGCAGAGGTCTTTAAAAACATCTATATTTTAA
The DNA here is from genome assembly GCA_024606505.1 of Aquila spilogaster. Classification (NCBI taxonomy): domain Eukaryota; kingdom Metazoa; phylum Chordata; class Aves; order Accipitriformes; family Accipitridae; genus Aquila; species Aquila spilogaster. The sequence continues at coordinate 32,647,532 of JANHGO010000071.1, forward strand.
ATGAGATACACCTTCCTTTCCTCTCTTGGAAATACTTTGTCTCATGTAAATGACTAGTAATCATCCTGTAACTGTAAGTAAGCCATCATGGAAAATTCCTGTCTTAGTGGTTATAGCTTGGCAAAATTTTTATAAGCAGCTGAAAGTGCGTCTTGTATGTGGAAGTATCAGGCAGCTCTGTTATCTAATGCTGCTGCTTCAATTTCAAAGTGTCTATTTTCCTTTTCTGAGGTTTTGGTAAGAATAAACTGTAACCCCTTCTGCATCTGTCAAACCTTAACTGTGAGTTACACAATTACCAAAATTAACATGCCTGAAACAAATACTTCTGTATCTTTGAAGGAAAAAGGAGCAAGCACTGGATGATAAACTGGAAATCTTAGGCAATCTGCTTTTTAGTAGCATAATATTCAATTTTTGATCCCTGAATAACTTTACACTAAGAAGCTTGTCACTACCATGAACATTTTGTCCTGAGCTGTCCCTCCTCTCTCTTTTCCCTCGCGAGTCTCTTCTTACATTTTCCCCTCAGTTCCCTCTTTTCCCTCTCCTCTCTCT
>JANHGO010000071.1:32648189-32686038 GCA_024606505.1 Aquila spilogaster
TTGCCATTTTATTAAATGGTAAACAAGTCCCCCCCCCCCCCCCCCCCAAAGCTTTTCTCACAGATACATTTGAGAGTTGTCTTTGTAAACCTAGTGATTGCTTCTCAGAAGAATGTGGCTATTGTTTCTTTGCCCAGATAAGTTGCTAAGAATGACTCTTTCAAAGGAGGTAACCAGAAAGTGGTGTTAATTTGAGAGCCATATTCTGTACTCTTCTTGAGAGCAAAAACCTTTCCAGTGATCAACAGTGCTGCTTTGTTCCACGCTGTCTGAGCTGTCTGGTCATCTTAATTTCAGTAGCTTGAGGAAAGTATTCATCTCTGAAATGTTTTCCACCAAGTTTACAGAATTTATATTTAATTATTCAATATTAAATCTCTTACTTGATGGGACTTCTACTATGAGGCTGTTTTTCTTGTCTCAGTGCTGGTGATAGGGCTAAATAAAATTTGTTCAGTGTTTTGACAGATTCAGTGGTGGTGGTTGTTCAGTCAAAGTAATGTTTTAAGTGAGCAGAAACCCAAGGATTTGTTGGTAGAATCACTGGGCATCAACAAAGGAATTTTTTCATTCGTTTAGTGACTGAAAGGTATTTCTTAGGGCTCTATTAATCTTCATGTCTAGATTGTGAACCAAAACACCCTTCCCTTGTAGGACTGAATTCTACCCTCCCACCCACATAGTTGACTCAGTTGTACTGTTTCTAATGGAGGACATCACTCAACCTGAGTGAGTAGCCTTGGGATAAGACCTGGTGCCAATGCTGGGGAGAAGAAAGCCAGCAAAACACCAAAATCACATGTCTTTTAATTATTATTATTATGGAGAATCTGGGAGAAGCCATTACTTGATGGTTTTAGCAGATGCATTTATTATTTGTTATTCCCACCTAGTGCTTTAAGTTTGCTCTTTTCTTTTTGCCTGTCTTCCTTGTGGCCTTCTATACATGAGCTGACCTTTACAATTTTTCTTTGCTGCTATGGTTCTTATCAAAGAGGTCAGTGACTTGGCAGCTTTGCCCTTTTGACTGATCCACTCTGTCCTCTCCAGGCATTGTAAGGACTTTATAAAGTTGTCCTTTCTTCCACAACTTAGTTATACTGGAATCACTAGAGGAAGGGAATAACATGAAGTAAAATAAAGACCTCTGACAGGAGGAAATGCTTGCCTAAAAAAGATTAAGCTTTGCGGTTGCTAACTTCAGCGTTTAATCTTAGAAAATAATTTTGCTGTGTGTTTGAGCCTCCTGACCTGGAAATGTAGGGAAATGCTGTGAAAGAAAAGCCATGCAGTGGCACACTGAAGTTATGTATAGTTTGGTACCCTTTCTGACAGATACTAGTGATAGATATTATGTAAAGATGCTGCAGTTCCATAGCCACCAAAAATGATAGAGAGCGAAGGAAGATTGCTCATGTGTGCTGATGCATAGTAGGGGAGTGTGTAGTCAAAAGCTAGGGAGTACATCTGTTAGCGGAGATAGTTTCTTCAAATCTTCTTGCCTGAACAGTAGAACCAACACTTAAATGTGTTGTTCCTTGTCCTAGCAGTCTGTCCTGTGTGGACTTCATGGTATGGAAGATGCTTAAGCATCATGACAGATAGTGATTCTCACTGATCCTGTTTGCCAGGACTATCCTTGTTGTTCTCAATATTCTGAATTTGTATGTGCCACTTTTAGGAGAGCTGACTGAAATTCCCTTGATTGTCTGAAATCACAGTTTTATTTGTTGGCATAATTATTTGTTTTCTCTCCTTCTTAATGATTCTTAATGCTATCTATTTGGATGCTGTGGATGTTAATGACTCCAAAGACTTGTCCTGTAGTCTCAAGATCTTTCCTTGGTGGTCCTAAGTGTTGTCTATCTGTACTTGTGTTCTTATCTTCAGTCTACTCTAAGCATTGCTGCTTCCACTTCCTCAACATTGTCCCCTGTAGTTTTTACTCAGTTGAAATTTATCTTTCACAAAATTATTTCCCAAATCCTTTCTTCAACAGTACTCTTTAAATTGGTAGGTTGCTTTTCATCTTCCATGTTTGTAAATCTGTAATGAGTGGCATCTACTTTAAATGTTAATTTCTGCTTATCAGATAGTTTACTTGAAGGTAGAGCTGAATGAGTGATATAATAGCAAGAGAAGTGATGGCTATGAGTAACTTGTCCCCTTCACCTTCCCATACGAATTGTTTCTCCATGCCTTCTGTACCACTGCTACCAGAAATTCTCTTTTTGCAGTGAGCTGTGTTAGAGCAAAAGGAGAACAAAGTAGTGGGGAGAGAATGGAGAACTTTGTAGATCGTGCTTGCATAGCTAGCAAGACATCTGATGGTAAAAAGGCCTGTTCATGATCAGTCATTATTGCTGTCCTGCATGTGCTCAATGAAGATATCACAGATAAGTTTGAAGTCTGCCATCTGGTCTGGCATAGTACAGCATCTCTCACCACTTCCCTCCCAACATGGTGGAGTTCTTTATGTTTGTAACCAAGTTTGCATAGCTGAGAGATCCTAACTTGCATACAAAGATAACTTCTAATTTGATGTAATAATAATTTAGCAGATTGTACCTTTATATAAATCATAGAATCATCAAGGTTGGAAAAGACGTCCAAGATCATCCAGTCCAACTGTCCACCTATCAGCAGTATTTCCCACATAAAATCATAGAATCACCAAGGCTGGAGATGACTATATTCCGTATTGGTCAGAAACTCCTGTGGGATAAAGTAGAAGATTTGAAATGGATGTAAGGAAAAACAAAGTTTGTGTTCCAAGCCATTTTGCCTTGATTCTCATATGAATTATTTTAGTTTCCACACATAGGAGTACAGAAGCTGTTCTAACCATTACAGAGTATTGTAGGTCATGTTTTCTGTGTGATTACTAGGTGTTATATCACACAAAAATGTGGTTAAAATTGTGTGGATTTGTTTGTTTTTAAAAAGACAAAAACAAATTCTGCCACTTCTATTATGTCATTAGTTCTATATGCAGAAGGTGTATTCTGGAGAACTTCCCGTTGTGTTGAAAATAGTAAATAGAAAGACATAATTTGAAACACAATTAGACTGTCTTTCTCTTCCTTATCTTTTCTTTTTAAAATTACTAGTCACAAAGTGTTCTTCAGTAAGTCAACATTAGAGGAAAACTGTGTATTTGTTGTCCTGAAGCATTTCTCTGCCTTTCAATTTTGTTGTCCTAAGAAGCATGGATAGTCCAGTCTTCATGTGTTCTTGAAATAAAGCTAAAATAACTCTTCACTTGCCAGATTTCAAAGGAGCCTTTCAAAATACAATCAGATTAAACATACCAGTTCATGAAATGTAAGCAGTGTTTGTGTTCTGGTAATCAAATGTGTTTAACTATTCATTTTGAAGTTTATGTATGATAGTTAAATGACTTTCTTCCTAGAAAATGAACTAGAACCCAGAGATTACTAGTATGCTCTTCCGCATGTCTCCAAAAGTAGCACCTATTTTTTTCCATATTATGCTTATGCAATCTGCAAAGAAAATGATGGAATAGAATATTTATTTATTTATGGGTAAGAACTTTTAGAATCTTCAGGGGACATTCTCAAAGTTTAAATTATTAGACATGTATGGAATGGTATGTTGTAAAAAATGGGGTGTGTCAAAATAAGTGAAAGAGAAATAAGGACGTAAACATTATCCTTGTATTGATAGCTCTTGATTCTGCAATCAGTGTATCAGACTGATTTCATAGCCGCAAATTTAGAACTTGCTGTGCAACTTTTTCCACATAGGAAGAGACTCACAAAAGTGTAGCAGGAAGCTGATTAGTGTAAAAGGAGCAAGAATATATTTATCGTCTGAGATTTCTATTCGAATATGCATGACACTGATGATTAAGCTTAAAAATTTCCTCCCTAGAAGGAACAGGAAAAGGGACAGTATGATACTTGTCTTCTTTGACACAGCTGGCTGGCAAAGCTGATATCAGCACAAAAATTTCATTTATGGGGTATTTTGTTACCGTCACGGTTTAACCCTGACAGGCAGCTCATGACCACTCAGCTGCTGCTCATTCTCCCGAGGTGGAATGGAGGTGAAAATTGGAAAGGTAAAAATGTAAGAACTCATGGATTGAGATGGAGAGTTTGCTAGGTAAAGGCAAAAATGATGTGTGCAAGCAAAACACAGTATTCCTTTGCTACTTGCCAGCGTTCAGTCACAGAGCTCATTGTATGTACTTATTTATTGGGAAGGCAAATGCTGTCGCTGTAAATGTCTCTCTCTTCTTCCTCCTCCTTTACCCCAGCTTATATTGCTGAGCATGATGCCAAGTGGTAGGGGATATCCCTTTGGCCAGTGTAGGTCAGCTCTTCTGGTTCCATCCCCTCCCAGCTTTTTGTGCACTCCTAGTTCCTCACTGTCAGGACAGCAGGAGAAGCAGTGAAGTCCTTGGCGCTCTGTAAGCTCTGTTCAGCAACAGCGTATTATCAACACCATTAAAAATCCAAAACACGGTGCCATATGAGCCTTTGTGAATAAAACTTACTCTGTCCCAGCTAAAAGCATGACACTGAAAACAAAAGGTGTTGTTTGTGCCTAAATGTTCTTCCTGATTGTTCTGTGGTGTTTGAGTCTTCTGTGGACTGCCAAATCTGCTGCCTCTGCTGCCTGTTGATTTGCACAGAAACTTTCCTGGTAGACCCTTGATTGTTTCCAGAAAAGTAATGCCTTATCAGTGAAAATTTGCCTTTTATATTCTTGTTCTTTTTTCCATCACATTCTTCTGAATATATCAGACTCTTGATAGTTTCTTGTGTGTAGCTCTTGTAATTTTTTTTAAGATGAAGGTACATAGTTCAAGCTTCATCAGCCTCCACTTTCTGGTTACCAGCTGAGCAGGTACCCTCTTTAAAATGCTTACACTTCTGGACAGGAGGGTGTATGTGTGACGTTTTGATTAATACTAAAAGTAGATGCTCTTATTAACAGAAGCTATCTGCAGTCCAGTGGTCTTTTTTTTTTTTTATCTTTTTAGCCTCTGCTTTTATGTCTTTACATGCATTGATTAGAGAAATCACCATCACTGACTTCCATCAATTGTAGAAGACCATTTAAATTGAGTACTGCCTCAAAAACCAGTTCTTCTTAAATAAATCTTATAGACCTCATTCAGATTCCACATCGTTTTAGAAAGATCCTTGTTTTTGTGATAGGGTTTATTAAGAAAAAATTAGAACATTAGTACAGACAAGCTGAGAAAATGTTTGATTAGAGGCTAGGACTCTTACTAGAATAATCTACAAGAGAAAAAATACTGTAGATCAGTGACAAAGTATGTGTAGACAACTTACATCTCAAAAGAAGCCAATAGACCTGAGTTCAGAAATGCTAATGCTTGCACTACAATGCCAACAAATTTTGTCAAAAGCAGTGGTAGGAGTTGTACTTTACTTCAGTTGTAGTGTAATACAATAACTTCACTGGAAACTACAGGCTGTGATGTAGTGGAGCTTTTAAAACTGTTTGTTTTTTTTTATTATTTGTAGATTTACCAGCCAATGTGAAACGAACATAAATTCCTTTACTTTTTTTTTTTGCAACTTATAATTAGACTGGGGAGCAGAAATATCACATCTGTAGGAAATTAGCAACAGATGACTTGTTTGTCCTTAATTCAGATTGCCAAAAATCAAATTTGGAACAGATGACAAAAATTAAGAACACAGCAGCCAACTGTGGGGCATTAAAATCGAAGAGGAGAAAGGAATTTATGCAGTTTACTTCAGTTGCATATGCTGTTGTAATATAGGATAAAAGCTAGGGTTTGTCACATTTGCAAAGGAGTTTGAACTCACAAAACCTACCAGTATTGTGCATGCTGGTTAGTGTTTAGTGCGTAATAGTATAATGATGACTGCCTGTGAATAGAAATGCAAAAGTTTGTTTTTAGTTAACCAAACTTACAGCCCTGATTACCTTTCTCTGTGTTGAATGTTTTATTTAATCTCATGTTCTTAAAAAGTTCTTCTAGATTTTAGATCATCGTATCAGTGGTTTGTTTTACCAGTCTAGATTTTTTTTCATACGTCCTATCTCCTCCTAATTGAAAGGGTGAATTGTAACTTTTTTAGTTCCCCAGCTGTGCATGCTCATTGTCTTCTAGTGATGAAATTTTTCATGATTTGATATCTACAGAAAGTTTTTTAGAACTGAGTTATAGTTCAGTGGTCAGCAAACATGGAAGATAAGCAAAAAGTTACTTGAAACAGTCACTGCTTAGTGTAAAAAAAGAAACAGAGTTAAACAAAAACAGTTAAAACTACATGTTCCTTAGGGTTCTTAACTGCTTTGATGTCTTGTCTTCTTCCTTTTAAGTAAAATCCTACAGGATGATGTCTCCACAGTTTTTTCTGTAATTAATGCAGTTCCTTGTCAATCAATTGCAGTAAGGTTTGTGGGTTTTTATCCTTCCTCTCAGTCTTCCACTTAAGTAAAGGATCTCTTTTTGGACAGGACAGACAACTATGTTCCATGAAGCTGTACTTCCCCTTATTTATTTATTTTTCCTCCTTTGTTTTTTCTTTTGGGAAAATTCCACTGCTTGAAACCTCTTTCCTGTAGACATACTTTATTTGGGATTTTGTGTTCGGTTTATACTCATTTAGGCTTGTGCTGTTAGACAGTCTTGCCCCACCTTGTGTTGGCACTAATGTTTGTGCAGCTGCCTAGTGATTTGTGTCAGCTCATGGTCTCCCTGAAAAATAATCCTTCTGAATAAGATGTTCCCTGATTTCTTGGATGATGTGGTTAAAATCACTGTTGACCACATGAGAGGTGCCCGAGCACATGGTTGAGGAAGGTTAGAATTGACTCATTCTTGTAGCAGTTCTGCCTTAAAGTTCTTCACTAGTAGTGAAATTAAACTTGAACTGAAATGTTTACCAGCATGTGCAATCCTTTCTGTCTGTCCTCCTGTTTCCCAAGGAACTTGTGTTTAACAGGAAACTTTTACAATGTGTCTGCTCTCTCTTGGTTTGGGAGGCGTGTAGATGAACAAATAGTGCTTCTTCTGCACATGGTTCAGCAGTTTCTTAACGTGGAATGTCCACAGACTTGTTTCTTAAATTACAGCAAATTTCAGTAGGATTAGACTGTAACAGCCAGAACTGACATAAAGTTATAAGGATCCATAACAGTTAAGCAATACTTGCTGTAAATTAGATTTTTTTTTTTGACTCCTGATATAGTTTAGGAAAAAAACAAACAAATAAACAAAAGAAAAACTGCTGAACTGAACACTTGGAGTTAGGAAATTCCGATTGCCTGTGGTGAGATGGAGTTGCACAAGTTCCAGGAGGGTTGTCCACTTGGGAGCGCAGAGTAATAGCTCTGGATTGTCACTTCCAGTGTCTGGCTCCAATATGCTCTGCAGCAGCAGCAGCCAGGCATTGCAAGTTGTAAGAAGACTCTGCAATTTTTAGTACTCTTCCACCATGGCCCAAGCGTTCTCAAACTTGGCCACTCTTTTGTTCATGGATAGTTATTTGCAGCCCAGTTGAAAGACTGGGCAGTGCCATACGAGAGAATGCAACCTTGAGGTTTTGAATTGTGATGGTCTGGGTTTCAGTGAATCTTTGTAGACTGCAATTTTAATTCTGAAGGCTCCTACCCAGAAAAAATTGGTTAAGTTCCCATGGACCGGCAGAGTCACAGTCATTGAGAATGTCACTGACGATAATCCATTTCATGGTCAGACATACAGACGTATTAAAGCCTTAGAAATAATTCTGTTTTGAAGGAATTAATAGTAACCATCCTGTAATAGTAAATCATCATGGAAAATTTCTGTCTTGCTTATAGCTTGGCAGAATTTGTATTTTCAGTCATTTATACATCTTATGTATGAAAATATCAGACAGTTCTACTCTCTAGTGGTGTACCATTAGTTTCTAAGTGATGGTAGGACTAGATGGTTTTAGTGATCTTTTCCAGCCTTAATGATTCTATGATTCAAAGCATCTGTATTCTTTTTCTGACATTTTGATGAGTGAAATGTAACTCCCTTTTCATTTCTTCATCTCTCAAGCCCTAACTCTGTAACTAAGTTAGCAAAATTAATGTGCCTGAAATAAATCTCTGTACCTTTGATGGAAAGGAGTAAGTGTTGGATACCACACTGATTTTTAGGAGAGTAATGTTCAATTTTCAGTCCTTCAGTAATTTCACGTATCACTATGATAACTGAACATTTTTGTCCTAAGACACAAATGTCCTACCCTGCTGCAGCCTTATCTTAAGAGAAAAAAAAATGTAGGGAAATAGAAAAATACTCTCTCTTCTTTTTAAAATAAGTTACGATATGAGAGTGCTTGGGTCTGGAGTAGTATGTCCAGCTGAAGGACAGGTAAATCTGTATCCACTTTTTTCTTGTTATACTTACTAACTGTCACTAAAGCATATTTAAGATACTTTCTGGTATGAAGAAATGGATACAGAAAGTATATGAAGTTACAAGAAGTGACAGTCTGTTTTTTTGTTGCTGTTTGTATTTAGAGAATGTAACTCACAGTTGTTACATAGCATTCTCCTTGCACAATGACTATCTGGGTTTGTCTGTGTGTGTCTACAAATGCTTTACTGCAGTGTTTTATCTGAAGTTAATGACCGTTTCCACTCTTACTATGGTTCAGGAACATACTTGCATCCAGTCTCTTCCCTTCCAATAGGATGAGAAAACCTGAGTCTCATCTTGTCATTAAAGTCATTGATCATTTGTCTGTGAGAAATTGGGATAAGGGACACCGCCACTTCTAAATGTAGTTTGGTTTCCTTTGCTTTCATTAATTGTATCACTTTTTTATTCCCTCTTCTGAATGAGAATAAAGGCTTTCTTTTCTTCCCCTTTCTTTTTTCCCTCTTTTCCTTTTACATTGTTTTCTCCTCATTTTCCTGCTTTTTTACTGTTTCTATGGGACATTCCTTTAATCAGTCCAAGCACCGCATTAACTCTTCAGAAGAGGAAGCTGAAGTGACTCCTGTAAGTTACTATCACATGTATGTATGGTTTGTTTGTCAGCAGTTGTATCAATTTGTCTGTAATATAAAAATCACATTAATAACTTCAATTGAATCCACTGGTATCATAATAGCATACTAAGTATATTTAGACTTTCTCAATCTGAAGTTGATCATTGCCTGTTTTCTAGTTATTAATTGGGGAAGTATACTTCAAGTACGCTTAAGTACACTTAAAAGTTTTTTCCTGTTCTTTAGAATCATAACTGCTTCTGGCAGTCCATTGCAGAGGAAGGCAGAAAATGAAGTCTTTTATATGTTAATCATTTAGTGATGTGTGTTCTTATACATTCCACATGAAAATACAATCTCGAAGAATTAGCAAAGAAAAATTTTGATTCTCCCTTCCCCTCTTTGTAATCCTCTGCGACAAAGTTTCTAAAAAATTGAGTTGGGTTCTCTTTTGAAAGTTGTGTATTGTAGCTGTTCCTGCTGGTATCTAATGAATTCACACAGTGGTGCTGTCAAAAACTGTGTAGTAGTTACCTTTTTCAGAAAGCTTTGTAAGCATAGAGCTTTTTATCAGACACTGTTTACTGCATTCTGCATTCCCCTCATTTTAGTTTGGTTCTTGGTAACGGAGGTAGACTTTTTAAAAAAAGTCTTATGGTGTTTCTTAGCTGTCGTTAATTAAATCCAAATTAGTGGCACAAGAGTGCCACCAGCTGGTTTAACTAGATATGAGTTACTGCAGTGGGTGAGATATGACTTTGATGCCAGGGCATGAGATTTCAGTGTTGTGGGAGAGGGTGGAAGGAGAGCTGATGAGTTTCACAGTGGAAGACCAAGAATGTCTGTCGAGTAGTAATTGAAGTTCTGTTTTTGTTTTCCTAGATTTCATGGTGTTATTTTTTTTGTCAGGGAAAGTACTTTGGACAGAAAGTGGGTTATTTATGGAGATTAGGCATTTACATTGTCAGAACTTTGATTTAAATTTGGACTCTAGAAGTAGGGAGGAAGGATGAGCCATTTAGATCCTCATTGTGGTTCAGCGTAGTCATAGTATGTTTAGACAATGTAGCAGAATATTTATCTATCTCTGAACAATAGAATATTCCTGGGAAGCCTGTATTAAAAGGTAGCATCAGTTCCCCTCAAAACTTGGTGTTTGATCTGGTCTGTCCTCTGAAATAGATAAAATGTTTTACAATTGCAGTTGTAAAGGAATAGTACATTGTTCCAAACTGAGACATCCTTTATTTAAAGAAAAAAAAAAAAAAAAGGAAATTTTGCTTATAACCTCTGTCCAGTTATTGGATGAACTGATTTAGTTTTTTTTCTTTCTTTCTGGGTTTATGTAGGTCAAACATTTGAAGTTATATGCACATTGTTGTTTAGCCAAGCTATGTAATACCTCAGAACTCAGCCTTTCCTGTTGCTTTACTCCATCTAATCATTCTAACTTTTGGTTATCTGGAGTACTGCAGGAATGTGTTACATAGTAGTAAGTAACCATGGTCAAAAGATGGCTGGCGAAGAGCTACTTCATAACTCTTTCTAGACATGTCTCTCTAGCTCAGATTCACGCAGGGAATTTGTCATCACACAGTTATTACACATTTTATTGGTAACACCTGTTCTTATGAAATACCATTATTCTTAACTTCCAAATAATTGTACTGTGTTTGTTTTCATATTTTGTTGCAAGCCTGGCAAGCAGTGTTAGAATACAACAGAAGCTTATTGCTGAATAAATACGATACTGTACTTAAATGTAAGATGAGAATAGCCAAAAGGAGCAACGATGGGACAAAAGTTAAATTATTGCCCTTAAGCTTCTCTATTGGAGAAATAGTATATGCTTTAAATAGAGATTTCTTGTACTAACTGTAAGAAAGAGGTTGTGAATGTGTGTTGTAACATGCTCTTTACCCCACTGCACAATTCACTAAGAAAAAGTGATGCATCTTGTCAGACAGCACGGTAGTCTATGATTAGAAGCCTATCCAGAAACTCTTTAAAAGAATTGCTTGAACTTGTCTTTTTTTGGTTTTGGTTTTTATTTTATTTTATTTCTATTTTTGAGCTTTGGATTGAGCCGTGTGAGTTATTGCAGAAGTTCTGTAGTAACGTGTTTGAGAAGATTCTAGATTTTGTATAAAGCTACAGCTTCTGGTGAGGAGGAACGCTAGTCAGAATAAAGACCCACGCAGCAGAAATTGTTTAAAAAAAAAGGAAGAGAAAGGAAGTCTGCCTTCTAGTTAGCAAAGCTGTATCATCTGCCATCAATTTAGATCCACCCCAGGCTTCCTTAGGCTGAGTAAATGAGTGTTCTTTAAGTGACAGCCTTCTAAGCCTTATAATCTTTAAGCACTGAAGTTGCTGGAAAACCATTGTGTATAGAAATTGCATAATGTTCATCTGTCCCAAAGGATATGATAATGTGTTCCGAAGCCTATTTTGAGAGTTTTGTATTACTGTAAACAGTGTACAAGGCCTTTTAATCATACTAAGTCCTGCACTGCAAAGCTCTGTGTGTTTGAGGTGTGAAAAATCTGTTTGTCGCTAGGCAGCAATTCTGTGCTTCTGGAACATCTGATGTGGACGCATGCGATAATTAAATTAATTTACTAGCAGAAAAATCTTCAGTTTACATCATAAACTGAGTCTGTGCTAGTGGCTAAGTACCAGTTGGAGCTTGGGCTGGAGCCTAGCTTTTACATCAGATGATGTGTAGAGCCTTTCCTGAGCTGTAGCTTTTCCCATGTGCTGGAGACCGTTAATTACTCAGACCAGAATGTGGCAGTCCTATCAAGTGAACTGCCCATGCAGGGACTTGATGCACCAAAGTATTTAATATCACCTTTTGTTGTGCTTTAACCCAGCAGTCAGCTAGGTACCACACAGTCATTTGCTCTGTCTCTCTTTCCAGTGGGATAGGGGACAGAAATGCGAAGGAAAAAAACAATACTTATTTACTAGGGCAGAAAAGGAAGAGAAAAGGAAAATAATGATGATGATAATAAAAAAACCATATATTCACCAAAGAAGTGATGCACAGTGCAGTTGTTCACCACTCGCTGACTGATGCCCAGCCATTCTCTGAGCAGTGGCTGCCCTCCTGCCACAGCGGCACAGTTTTTAAAGTTTTTTTCACATGATGTCCTGTGGTATGAAATAGCCCTTCATCCAGTTTTGGTCAGCTGTCCTGGCTTTGTCCACTCCTAGCTCCTTGGGCCCCATCAGCTTTCCTTGCTGGCAGGACAGTACAAGTTGAAACCTCTTGTAGTCACTACTCAACAACGACCCAAAGATCAGTGTGTTATCAACATTGTTTTTCTCCCAAAGCCAAAACATAGCATCATACCAGACACTATGAAGAAAAACCGTTCCAGCTGAAGCCAGGTCACCTTGCATGAAATTGGAGACATGGTCTCTTAACATTTTTGAGGAGACAGATACCTGTTGTGGATCTGAAGAAGAAATTCTGTGCTGCGCTTGGCTTCTAATTATTGAACAATAGTATAGTAGACGGCTCATTTGTCCTCATTTGTCGTGCCTTCCTCTGTATATAGTAAAATCAATCAACATGGTAGTAACAGCTGAGACAGATGCAGCCACAAGGGATGAAGTTTGCAGTATAGTGATGGTACATGAGATACATTCAATATTCTTGTTTAATGCTACAGTATTAATCTAATTTCCTCAGCGGACTTGTGACTGAAGTTCTGCAGACTGAGCTGATGGTTTTGCTGTTCTTCTGTAACAGATGCTGCAGATGATGATCCCTCTAACTCTGTTATTCTTCGATTTTTAAGTATTAAGAAACCTTCGTTACAGGTTGCTGCTTGTTTTGTTTCCTCTTTTTGTACAGGTTGAAGTATATTTTCTGAGAAACTTGCATAATTTTTTACAAAAGAGTGAAAAAAAAGCTTAGTTGTAAGTAAAGTTTAGATTATTTATGGTGACATCTTTTTTCCATAAATAGAAAAGCAACAGTCAGTACAGAAGGCATGAAACCAGTTCCTTGCCTCCATGTGACCGGCTTTTAGTAACTTTGTACAGCCCAAGCAGAATGTTCAGTTTTACAGGACTATAAAGGATTTTTGAAAAGTGAATGTCTTCATTCTAAATGTTCTTTAAAAATAAGTTGTTTCTTGCAGAAAAGAAACCAGTAGCAGGTAAGCAAAGCTCTTCTTAATTCTATTCTGCGGCCTTTTGTTCAGGGGAAGGTTAATTAAACTTATGTCCTCTATTAGCATGACTGCTTTTATGCTAGTGTTAGGCTTGTATTATTTGGGAGCGTTCACATTTCTATGGGAGGGAAATGAGGTGAAGATGGAGGTGTGTTGGTTTTTTTTATTTTTTTTCCCTTAAACTCTGCTTATCTTCTGTGGTCAATACGCTATGAAATTACTGACTTCTTTTGACCTATGTTCTTTCTCTTTCTTTCTGAACAAGCACTCCTATTTGGACAGGGAAACCTCCCTCCTTCTGAGAAACATTGCAGGAAAGCCTTCTCACTTGCTGACCAAGGTGACACTTCTTCTTTCCACCTGCATGTGACTGTTCCTATGTAGAAAGTAGCTTTTGCAATGTGCTATACTCCTCCCACCCCTGCCCTTTCCAGGAACTTTTGCATTTACTTAGATTATTTTCCTGTTTGCCCAAGGTTGTTTTTGAAGAGCATTTTATTGTTTCTGCACATTTATCAATGTGTTCAGTTTCTTGGCAAATGCTTAATAACTATGTCAGCAGGTAAAAAATGCATTAGCTACAAGGGAAACATATTGAACTAGGAGTTCTTTTGTTCCTATTCCCACTCAGTAGTTTAAGAAAATAAAAAAGAGCTGCAGTGGAGGAAAATAGGTGAGAGTATTCCATGCTGTTAAAATGCACTAGTATCCTATAAAGAAGTTCTCTCACTTTATGAAGATAAACTGTAGCAAGTAATAGAAATTTTTTATTTTAAACAAAAGCTATTTAGATATAATGTGAGGGGAGAATACTATACTAAGACAGTAATAGTATAACGAACCAGGTGTGGACAAAGCCTGAAATATATATATATATAAAAATTTTCCTTGCAGGTCAGTGATGTACTGAGAGGCCATGAACTGCCAATCATTTCCTCTGGTTCAATTTAAAAATTGTGGTTTTCATATGTGTTTTCCTTTGAAACTGGAGTAGGAGAGACAGACCAAGCTGAAAATCTCACAGATGAAAAGATAAATAAAAAGCATGCTGGGGTGAAGTATATGCACCTTCATGTTGGTGAGAAAACTTTGCTATCTGAGGTGTCAGATATGTCTGATGCTATTTGCCTACTTACCTAACACTCCTTGTGTTATTCTTCTAAAAGACGACATGGAGAAAAAATCTTGAGCAAACCCAAATTTGCCAAGGTAGATTTTATCACTTCAAAACAATAGAGAGAATGTTTGATTAGATTAAATAGTCTGTATTTTCCAATAAAAGTTTGGAATTACTACTTCCCTAGATATCTAAAGATTTTTCTCAGAGTGCTCAGCGTGCATCTTGACAACAGTTTTTTGGCTCTCTCCTAGAGGAGTTTAAACAGCAGACAAACCATGTAATTTTCTTCTTTTGTGACTGTTTCTCCTAAACCTCAAGTCTACACTACTTTTCCTTTAGCCTGGTAGCTTCCCCCCCCACACGCTTCCATACCCCAGCACGAGTAACAAAGCGAACAGCCACCAAAGCAGCAAATCTTGCTTTGTTGCAACACAAACAGAAAGCATAATTTTTCTTCAATCACCATGTGTTTTCATATCCTCCCTTTTGGTTATTTAAATACTGAATGTGTATTGGTTACCACATGGAACTTGGGGTTTATTTAAAAAAAAAAGACTCAAAATATTAAGTCCATCAGATTATATGACCACGAACTACTTCATATCAGTGGTTCTAACAATGCTCATGAAGTTAATTTTTTGAATTTGTACATCTTTCTGTTGTCTTACTGGGCTTCAAAGCCCTTCGAGTCAGGTGCTTATGATGAGTTTTCTGATATTCTAAGGATAATATTTCTTGTTAACTCAGCTTAGGATTGTCTTAGTACAGCTGAACCTTCTACTGACTTATCAAGCCCACTGTTCTGGTGTGAATGCCTTTACTGGTTCCCTCCTGAGCACCTGTAGAGAGGAATTTCTTTATTAAAATGGTATAATTCATAGAATGGTTTATGTTGGAAGGGAACCTTAAAGGTCATCTAATTCCAACCATTCTGCCATGGGCAGTGGTACATTCCATTAGATCAGGCTGCCAAAAAGTTGCATCCAACCTGGCCTTAAACACTTCCAGGGATGAGGCATCCACAGCTTCTTTGGAAAACAACAATTTAGTTTTTCATCTCTAAAACCTCCAACTCCTCCTCAGTGCCCATCTTGTATTTGTGCTTGGGACTGTACTGACCCAGGTGCAGAGCCTTGTACTTGGTCTTGTTGAACAGCATGTTGTTCATACGGACCCACCTCTCATGTCCGTCAAGATCCCTCCCAATGGCATCCCTTCCTTCGAATGTATCAGTTGCACCACTCAACTTGATGTTGTCCACAAACTCTTTGAGGGTGCACCCAGTCCCACTGTCCGTGTCACTGACGAAGATGTTAAATGATACCAATCAGTACAGACCTCCAAGGAATGCTGCTCATCACTGATCCCCATCTGGACATTGAGCCTTTGACCACAACACCTTGAATTTGACCATCTTGTCAATTCCTTATCCACCAGGCAGTCTGTCCATCAAGTCTACATCTGTCTATTTTAGAGAGAAGGATGTTGTGTGATGCAAAGCATTAAATGCTTTGCAGTCCAGTTAGATGATATCTTTTTCTTCCTTTGTCCATCTGTGCTGTATTCCTGATGTAAAGGCCACTGAGTTTGTCAGTTATGATTTGCCCTTGGTGATGCCTTGCTGGCTGTCACCAGTCACCTCTCTGTTTTCCCTGTGCCTTATGGATCATCAGCACCGTGGTCTTGCTGGGTATGAAGGTGAGACTGCCTGGCCTGTAGTTTCTCAGGTATTCTTTTTTTCCCTTTCAAAAATGGGGGTTTACTTTCTCTTTTTCCAGTCACTGGGAGCTTCATTGGACTGCCACAGCTTTTCAAATATAGTGGATAAGTGACATTGTTGTGACATTAGATAAGCCCCAGTATGAGAGAGGTCATCCTAAGAAATAAGAGAGACGCGTTTTTAGATGTGAACAAAGCTAATTGTTTCACGCCATAAGATGTCCTGCCTAGCAGTAAGAGCTGGAGGAAAAGGCAAAGGAAGAAGAGGGACATTTGGAATTACGGTGCTTACCTTCCCAGGTAACTGTTATGCATAATGAATGCATAATGAAGCACTGTTTTCCTGGAAAAAAACTAAACATCTTCCTGCAGATGGGAAGTAATGAATAAATGAACTTGTTTTGCTTTGCTTGCACCCACAACTTTTGCTTTACCTATTAAGTTCTTGTTATCTCAGACCACGGATTTTTATTCTCTTATCCTTCTCTTCCTCATCCCACTCAGGGGAAGCGAACAAGGAGCTTTGTGGGGCTTAGCTGCATACCAGTGATAAGCCACAACACTTAGGTACTTGTAAATTTTGATCAAACACAGGAGAGGCTCTGGAGAGGTTTGTAGGCACACTTCTACACTGAAGTTCATAAACAACAGCTGTCTATTTCTTTCCCTTCCTTCTTATCCTTAATAGACTGCAGGGGAAAGGTCTCTTCTGTAAGAGCTCTTGGCAAGGGGCAGGGTGACTTTTGAGATGCGTTTAAAATGTGACTGCTGCTTTCCACTTTTCCTTCAGAAGCCTTCATCTGTTTTGAACTTAGTCTTCTAATAGCAAAAAGCTGGTGAATGGTGCATAGATCTTGGGGGGGGGCGGGGGGAACAACCTGCGTTTATGGGAGTTATTGAGACTGAGAAAGCAGGTCTGTCTGCTTTTCTAATGACCTGAGTCATTAGAACAGTGATAGACCATTAGAATTAGTGATTAGTCATTAGAATTAGTGATGGACCTGAGTGTTCTTCTGAAGTTTTTTTTCTCCCCTTTCTGTTAAAGCAAAGTAAAAATTGCAGGTTTTCTTATGTTCTATCATCATCATCGTAATTTAAACATTTCAGGTGAACTGTTGTCTCAGGCACAATCCCCAAAACTACCCTACTGCTTCACATGCATTTCCATACTTACTGATATGTTAGAAATACTATGACTGAGTCATAACTGTGCTGGATGTAGAGAAAATTGCTGTATTGAGTTGGGAAGGGAGAAAGGGTGGTAAGAGGAGAAAGGGCCTACCACCTTAGCGAGGGTGGGTTTCTCACTTTTGAAAGTGGGTGCTGTACCCTCTAACACTAAGTGAGCTTTAGAAAAGAGGAGTGTCTTTTTTCCCCTCTTGCTTTCCTTGGATGTAGGTTATTCTTGGTTATTTTGAGGGGAAAATACAATTTAAAAATATTTGAGAATGGCAAAGAACTAATTCTGCAAACGCAAGTTCAGTGTTCATAAGTGGACCATTGCTGCACATTGTTTTTTAGGGCTGGAGTTTGTTTTATGTATCCTAATAAATTCGTCATGAAATACAAAGCTGTAGTTAAAATTCACTTTGAGTTGTTGTTTAGCAAGTGATTTCCTTTCTACCTGAGGCTAGATTGTAGCTAGGAAAACAAACACTGGATACCTGCTTCTCATTCTTCAGAAGTCAGTGTTGCTCATGTGCATCTAATTATTCTAATAAGACTTTATAGAAAGAATTTGAATATTAGACATAAAACGCATTTCTTCTTGAATGCATCTTGTGATCTCTGTATTTTCCATGCTAACTTTAGTGAAGTGTGGACTTAGCTGTTTACCTCTTACTGTTTAATCGCTAGCTCTTCTTAACACTGTAAACTTTTTCAGTGATATTTTCATCCTTCCTTCTGTTCTGCCTGGCAAGTAAGAAGAATCAGTTAATGATCTCTTAAAAGCACACCATGAAACAAAAAATAAACCTCTAACCTAGAAACAGGAAGCCTGAAGCTGAGAAAAGTCAGCCCTGCCATAGCACGTATGTTGTATGCTTAACGTTGAAACGCAAACAGAATATCTTTTACTGCACGTCTAACTTGGAACTAGGGCAGGAGATTGACTGTCATTATACTAAAGAAACCTAAACTTGAGATTTTTGGGAGTTATTTTTTCCAACGTAGTATAGGGTAAAATAACTAAAAGTTGAGTTCTAGTTTAAAAAGTAATTTTAAGTCTTAACATTTAAGACCGATGTGTTGTGCCTTAACTTTAGTTAGCAGTATGTTAAAATAAGCAAGTTCTTACCATAAATGTATGGCCAAGCATTATTTAAAACAGGTTCATTATTGTCCATAACTCGATGTAGTCTCAGCAAGGTTCAAAGCCTATAAAGACTCAAAACGTAAATGCAAGTATAACAATACACCTAATTTGTCTTTTAATGAAAGAATTTATGTTGTAGTGATGCGTACTGATACTAAAAGAGAGTGTTCGTTTCCCGTTAGAGGTGGAGAAAACACCAGGTTTTGTGATCTTATGACCTCTGTATCTCCTTTATGCTTTTATATAACATGTCTAAGTGGGAATTCTGCTGAAAAGCAGTATTTATGCTGCATTAATTTTCAACCAGGTCACCTCCCCCATTGTCTTTGTGGCCACAGCAGCACTGTGAGGCAGATGTATCAGCCATACCAGGGATTTACACTTGTATATGTCACTTGTGAAATCGTGACTTAGGCAGCAGTTCTGCTTGCCATTTATATATGTGTTTATTGACCATTTGGCAACCTAACTCGTATCACTGATACCAAAAGGATTTAGCAGTGAAGGGGAGGTTTTGGGAGTGGCTCTCATGGAGAATATGGATGAATGGTTTTGCTTGGGCAGTTAAGAATAGAATAAGTCATTGTGAGTTTTGAAGAATCCTGTAGTTACTCTGTCATTTAAGTAATCAAAATAGTTCTTCCTCCTGCTCTGCTGAAACAATGTGTGTCATATCAGCAATGCTGCAGCAATGGTCTTTAACTATATAACTATATATATAACAAATAATTTAAAATCCTTGACTGTCCTGTGCTTTCAGAAATTCTAATTCTTTCTTCCATACAGACCTCTCTTTATAATTTGTAGTTGGCTAAAAGCAATTCTTTATTTTAGTATCTTCAATCTGGTTTTTGTTTAAATTTGAACTGACTTTGTTAAAATGTAACACAGTGTAAGAAATTCTGATCTCTGAACCCATATGTAAGTGTAGTGAGAAATGAAAAGTGGTAGATGGTAGAATAGTAAATCCTTGGAATCGTTTATAGTCTAGCATTTTTTAAAGCATTTTAGGGAGTGATAATGGATTATGAACTTTGAGATAAACAGAGAGATTAGTTGTGTTGGCGCACGTATATGAGAGGTCCCAGCTGATTCACTGCTGCTTTCTCTGTTGCTGCATGTACCTGTTCTGTAGCTATAAAGTGCTCTTGCTGGGACGAGCTATGGAGAGCTGCATTGCACAGGTGCACAGTGAAATGGGGTGGAAAATTGTGCTGCTTGATTTCAGTGAAGAGCAAAACCAAATGCGCTGTCAACCTTTGTACAGCAATAAAAGTTTATGGTTGAGTTAATGAGCAGCTTTTTAAACTGCAAACCAAGTCTCTCAAAATGGGTGTTAAACCTTAGAAAATCTTTTGCTGATTTTTAAAATGCATGGATGAATACCATCACATAAACTTATGAATATTTAAAACCTCGGGTTTTGGTAATAGTTTATTTCTGTAGATGGAAACATTAAGAAAGAGTATTGTA
Organism: Aquila spilogaster; assembly: GCA_024606505.1. Taxonomy (NCBI): domain Eukaryota; kingdom Metazoa; phylum Chordata; class Aves; order Accipitriformes; family Accipitridae; genus Aquila; species Aquila spilogaster. The sequence continues at coordinate 32,668,006 of JANHGO010000071.1, forward strand.
GAATTGTAGATGTGCTTTATATTGAAACAATTCTAGGCATCATGGCACTTTTTATTAATAGAATACTACTCTGATTTAACCTTTCTACGTTCTGTGACACCATTTTTATCATAAATAAAAACTTTGGTTCCCTGTAGGCTAATTAAAAATATGTTCCAAGGTAGTTGAGTTCCCAAATAATGTTTCAAGACAACATTATTTCTGCTTGTGTGAATTTACTGGTTCCTTTCGCTGTCAAAGGTTACATTTCTGCCAAGGCAGCTGATTATCTTATCTAATTGACGTTTCTTTCCAGTGCATAGCATGTGCACAGATGTGAAGGAGTAAAAGCTGTTAAGTAAGAAAACGAGTGGCAGATGAAATATCCCTTTGCAGTTGATAGGAATATTAGTAGTTCACTAATAGGAGTTCAGAAGTGAAAAAAATAATAATTCTGTGGTTTTGTACGTAGCTGAATATTGATTTTTTTTTCCAAGAAAAGCAGCCATCTGAACACACATTTAACCATGAATTACATTAATTCAGGAAAGCAGTGAAATTAGTATGGTATGCTGACTGTTTTGAGATGGACTGTACTACTGGAGAAGAACCTTAATTTTTCTTTTCTAAAAACATTGAATAATTTGAAGGGGAGTTTTTTTCATTTTAATATTTGTTTATTGATCTGGTGGTTTTTTATTATGGTGATACTTTTAGATATTAGCCTCAATAAAAACCCACATTTTAGGACTTCTAAAATCTGAAACTTGCATGTGATCATGTTAACAAGAGTGACTGCTTGTTTAGCTGGTCATTTCAATTCCATTTTGAATAGAACTAATATTCTGCAGAAATTATAACCTGTTAGTAACGATAGTACCACGATATGCAGGTTTTCTTTAGTAATATCGTGGACTTAACTTTTCTTGAATTTTTAACATGTTTCTGGTTTTAACAAAACTGAATCGCTGTTTTAGAAGAACACTGAAGAAGAGAATGCCTGTTTGCTTTATGCATCTTAAAATACTTCATGCAAGGAGAAGTAGAGTCTAGTTTTAGTGAAGATAAAGTGTCCGGACTACTTATTGCAGACTAATTCTTCTAAACCCATGGGCATGGTGTGCAACCCTCTTTGAAGGATTTGTTTTTCAGTGCTTTCTTTATGCTGTTTTATTTGTTATATGTCTATTGGCCATAAATCTGTTGGTTGCACTCAATTGTGAACTCTTGTTGCATGTGTCTTGTCTCAAGACTTCTCAAGACTATGACTTTTAAAGGCATATGTTAAAATACTTGGTAATGATGTGCTAGGCTACTTAGAATAGAGAGAATACAGATAAGGCCAAGTGTGTATATAGAAAATATATACCTGTGATGTGTTATTTGGAGATAACGGCAGTAGTATTTCTGAGTGTCAGACATGTAAAGTAACACTGTTTTAAAAATAATAGTCTTCATCATTGCTAATAAATAGTTGTGGAATTGTAGGTGGGTGAATTTCAGTTGTTTTAAAGTGTGGTAGCTTCAAAATTAAATCCACTAAAGCCCACCTGGAGTGCATTTAACTGTAATTTGGTGTGTCTTCCCCCCCTCAGGAGGAACAGGCTGCTAAACTGAAAGCTGAAAAGATTAGAGTGGCATTAGAGAAGATTAAAGAGGCACAAGTGAAAAAGGTAAATTCTTTATGCTGTTTTATGAGATTTTTTAATTTTTTTTTTTTACACTTTTTCACCTGGAAAATTCAGGCGTAATAACTTTCATTTGTGTCTATTACCATTAAGATACCTCGAAGAAAACAGGAACGCTGTAGTGTTCTGATCAAGAGTGATAATGTACTTTTTCATCTAGACGCCAATCAAAAAATCCTAGCATATCTAATACGATTATGTTTTGCTTAAGGAATTTTGCAGCCGGTGCACTGTTAGAATAGTTTGCCACTCACAGCTGAAACAAAGATTTAGCCTTCTGAGATTGTCTTTGGGTATTAAGCTCTCTCACCTTAAAATGTGAGTTTCTTTACGTATCCCTTCTTTATGCACATGCATCATTGGATTTTCCAGTGATAAATAGAATGCAGGCATTTCAAATTACAAATACACCGAGGTTAGGAAGTAGGGAAGGTCTGATGACACCACCTGATGCAGTACCAAAGATTTTAAGGTGATCCCTCCAAGTTTAACCTTTTTATTTTAAGTTTTGCAGTACTTTTGTCTTTTATGTTTAGTGTTCATAAATCAGAACCTGAATAAATGTCCTGAGTTGGAAGATGGGAATTGAAAATTAGTACTACTAGCGTATTACAACTACTGCATTTTAACCTTTGCAGCTGAGCAAGGAGTAAAATGGAAACAAGCAGCATAACGACTGGCAAGAAAAATCTGTTGTCTTTGGGTTTTTTTATTAATTGAAAAAATAACTGCATTTTTCTTTCTGGGCAGTGACCTCTTTGAAAAGCCCCTGTGTTTTTAAAGTAGATTTGTGTAACACTGATGCTTAATGTTCCCCAGGAAAATAAGATTTAGTATAGGTATGCTGCTTATGTGATCAGCGTTTTTAGAAAACAGGGAAGAAGCAGGCAGGAAGCTTGACTTGCAGATCTGAAAGAACACAGTTCTGTGTAAGCCCATGCATAACTCTTGATCTAAGCTTGTGTCACCTACACCTGTGAGAAAATTGTCACACAGATATTTTATTAATCAGATCAGGACACTTTGGCAGGAGGGATTTTTTTTTTTCTAATCACACATATGAAGAATGTGCACATTATATTGGGAAGACCTTTATTTACCCTAGTAAACAGTATCTTAAGTTTCTATGAGACAAATATCTAATCATCATTTATGGCTTTTTTATGTTTCAAGGAAAACGCTGAATGATGTTAATATTTTATGTTATTTAACAAAATCTTAGAAAAAGAAACAAGATCTTAAAAAATACATTTTTACTTGAAATGTAGAAAATGTGGTAAGTTGAACCTCTTCATGTTCTCTTGATTTTCTGCTCAACAGTTGGTGATCAGAGTCCACATGTCCGATGACAGCTCAAAAACAATGATGGTGGATGAGAGGCAGACAGTGAGACAAGTATTAGACAATCTGATGGACAAATCGCATTGTGGATATAGTTTAGACTGGTCATTGGTGGAAACCATCTCTGAATTGCAGATGGGTAAGTAATTTATTTATAAACACTTATAGTTCTTATCTGTTGATGTGGTACTTACGCATATCTGTGTCCTCAGAGTAATTTAAATTCTTAACTTTATAATATGTATTATCCAATGCTAAGAATCATGTTTTGTCATTGTGAGTTTGTTTGTCAGACTTCAGTTCCACATGAACTTTACTACATATTGTTTCAAATGAATATGGGAATGTTTTCTTCCTTGGTAGTAAAATCATGTCCAAATTTGAAGGTTTGATAGAGGAATTTTAGTAACGTGTAACAGTCACTGAGCCTCTTGGTTTTGATGTGTTCTTCACGTAAGAGTGAGACAAGGAATAAAAAAAAAAAATCTCACCATATATGTTCCTGTTTGTAAATAGTATGTGTACTGATTCTAAGAGCTCTTTATGTAGAAAACTGTCTAGATTTTTTTTTCCAGTTAAATCTGAATGGAAAAGAATGGGAAGTGTTAGTAGGAACTCATAATATTGTTTTTCCATCACTGAAGAATTTCATCAAAGAGCTGTTAAGTACCCAGTCCACTGACTAAAGGGAAACCCATAACTGAACCCAAATATCTTGACTTCAAATTAAAATGCAAATTAATATTTCCTCTCTCTTTTGGTAAAAACCTTCTGTATTTGAGGCAGTGTAGCATGTTAACCCTACTTGTTGTTAAAGAAAAAAATCTGTTGTACGGTAATGAGTTATCCTCTGAATCATAAAGATCCCACCCAGACCTTATTAACATCTTGTGTCGTTCCTCTGTTATCTTAAATCTTAGTTCATTCCCTACAGGTGACATTTTGTTGCATTCAGTCTGTAATTACTAAGGATTTTGAGTTGTCCTTTGTCCTCTCAGTCTCCCTTGATGAGAGCTCCTAGATCTGGATATGGTCAGTGCCGTCTGACCATAGACCATTTTACAGGTCTCTGTAAAAACGTGGTGTAATTGATTTGGAGAGGAACGTGTTGTGTTTTAACAGGCTAATTAAACATCACATAAGCCCCAAAGAATTCTGAAAGAACTGTTTTGCCTAAGTGACACTATACGAAAAGGGAAATAATTGCTGAGAGCAAGATGTTTCTTAAGTGTCTTTTAAAGAAGAGTTTTGGTCAGTAGTTTCTCAAAGATACATTCTTAGGATAAGAATTTTCAGGTATTTCTCTGCCATTTCAGTAAGTTTTCCTCTTTTTTTTTAATTCCTCTGTTCTTTTTTGCTGATGTTCAGTGTCCCATACTGATGATAACCATCTCAACAGAGAGTCATGGTCCGTTTTCCGAATTCTTTCACCATACCCCTTACTAATTATGGTTATTCTGCCTTTCAGAAACATTTTGTTTTCCCTCTAATTGTTATTACTTTTTTTTTATACCTCATGAAAGTGAGATAGCAGCTGGGGATGTAGATACAAATTTAATGCCGAAAAAGCCACCTAAAATTCCTCCAAGAGCTCCATTGACCGGGGTACATAAAAATATGATTGCTTTTTTTAATTTGTTCTTGCAGCATTTCAGATATTGTTATTTGAGTCTGTTGTATTCATGTGAGATAGTTAGGTTGTTCAGGCTTAATATACTGATGGGACCATAAGCCTGAATGGAGAGAAGTGAGAGTACTGAGAATGTGTATAAGTAAAATTAAGCTGGGCACTTCTGAAAGTTCTCTAAGTTCCTTTAGTTTATTCGTGTTGTAAATCTTCCCTGTTTTAGTAGGTCTTGAAGTGTGTTTTCTTTCCACACATGCCTCGTCTCCCAGATGAAACTACAGTGTAGTTTATTTTGCAAAAAGTGACAGGTGAAAATCTGTTTGCTCTTTTATTATTGCTGCAGAAAGGATCTTTGAAGATCATGAAAATTTAGTTGAAAATCTTCTGAATTGGACAAGAGACAGTCAAAACAAACTAATGTTCGTGGAACGCATAGAGAAATATGCACTTTTTAAGAATCCCCAGGTAAGTCAAGCTGAAGCTGTTTCTTAATGTATTTGTGAACAATTTTAATGGTGATAAAGGCAGACGGTTTCATGGCAATTGTACTGAGTGCTGTCCACATATATAAATACACAAGCAAGGTACTGGTAGATATTGCTTAGAGTACTGCTGCTCCACTCTGTGTTCTTTCATCACTGGCAAGGTGAACATTTTGAAGAGGATTGCCACGCTGTGGTCAGATGACACGAGGGGAGAACGTACACTTCCCTGTGAAAGTTGGGACTTGCCCCTATTCATGCGCATTTCCTGATTAGGAAACAAAAGTGTCCTCTTCTCTCTTGGGAACTGATTATTGAGGGATGATAATGGAGATTTCCAAATGTTAACTGCATGTTTGATATCCAGCAGCAGTTTGTTACCAAAGAGGCAGCTCTTTGAAGAATTCGGAGCTGAAAAGTATTGCATATACTCTAGCTTGATCTCTTCTAACTCTTAGTATTGAATTGCCATTTGAGGACATGGATTATTTTTATATTGGTATGGCATTTCTGTGGTAACTTCTTGGATCTGAACTCCCTATTTATCTAGCAAGCTGAGTAGCAATTTTGCATGGACATCATTTTGGACACTGTAAATGTACTTTCAAGCAAAAATTGAAAGCCAGGTCTCACTCCAGCGCTTTCTTAGGAAGCTGCAGAACTGGAAAAAAAAATTGTTTTAAGAGAACGTTGCTGATAATCCTTTACTTTCACTATGCATAGTATGCACTGCCTATAAGCACAACGCGCCAGCGCAAAACCAATGTTTTAGTACACATATTTTTCCTTTATTTAACGACTTGATCTGGAACTTTATGAATATTGTTTAGTTCTTTTGTTTTTTCCAATAAGAGTTAGAGGTTAGGAGAAGAAGATTTTCATTGTCTCGGTCCTTTCCAAGCTGGAGAAAAGCATAGGAATAGTTATTAAATAAGATAGTACCTATGCTTAATGGTTCTTTTAAATAAGGCATGGAGTATTTAGTAATTCTTGGTGAAATATGTTTATTCAGAGAAACTATCAGCACAAGGTGGAAGGACGTGCATTTCTTCTGTGTGTGCTTCTATCAACACATAAATAATGTCAGGATTTAACACACTTTAAAGATCCTGTGGGATTTTCAAGTTCATGCTACTTTTGTTTCTGGGTATGTTGCACCAGTCAGCTTATTGTTGTGTGCAAAGCCAGAAAAATGTTGTTATGAGGCTATTACTTTAGGATAAGAGGAGAGACTGATTGGTACTTCTGGAAGAGGTGGTTGCAATTAAGTTCCATGTATGATTTAGAGTGTCATTCTTAGATAGCACCTTTTTCCTTACTCCTACAGAAAGGCAGATGGGAAATGTTATTTGGCTTTATTTCAGAATGGCTGTAGAAATACTGACCTTTCTCTTGTTACAGAACTATCTTCTGGGGAAAAAAGAAACCTCTGAGATGGCAGACAGAAATAAAGAGGTGCTGCTAGAGGTGAGATTGCCGAAACAAAAAGAACATCAGCGTTTGAAACTGAACTCTAAAACTTTGTGGTTATTGAATTTAATGGATGGATCTGAATATAGATCTGGGAAAATGGAATATGTTACATTTGAGATAAAATAACTATTTTAATGTTACTGTATTTCATATAAAATAAGTTATTTGAAATGTGTCTTTATTGTGTTTGACAGCCAAAGTGAGTTTACCTGTAATGGTGGTTAAACACAGTTGAAATCCGGAGATCTGCTTCCTATCTGTTGACCTGAGATGGCAGAATTTTCTTTTCCTGCTATCACCCTCCAAATTATCATTCTCTTTGAACTTCTGTAGCGTTGGTTCAGTGACTACTCCGTGTTAGTATTTTAAGTTTTATTACTAAGCAAAGGAGTTAAATAATTTCAATTACATTTTCAAATAAACCACTAAAAATTAAATTTAAAAAGGGAGTGATAGAAAGGGAAGTTATTTAATACTGAACACATCAAATAATTTACAGAACTGAGAACAGCAAAAAAGTGTGGAACAAATAGAGCAAAGAGTAAATACAGCATTCGTACAGCATTTCATTCTGAAAACAGAATGATTTTGTGACATTTTTGTAGAGATGGACCTATGCTGAAGTGTGATAGCTTCCACTTGATCGTAGTGCACAGAGAAAGAACTCTGCTTATTATGTGTGCATTCCTTGGATACAGAATACAGTCTTAATGAAGAACAAAACAAAGTACTGCATGCTGTATGTTCTCTTTTCTGTCACTTTCCAAACCACAGTCTTTTATCTACAGGAATGTTTCTGCGGAAGTTCTGTAACTGTGCCAGAAATTGAGGGAGTTCTGTGGCTGAAAGAGGATGGTAAGAAGTCTTGGAAGAAACGTTACTTTCTTCTTCGAGCTTCAGGAATCTACTACGTTCCTAAGGGGAAGGCAAAGGTATGCTATTTTAAAGCAATTTCCCTGACTTCTTTTTTGTTGATAAATCATTTGTGCACAAGAGTCAGCCGTATTAGCTGTGCCCTGCCCAGAGCCACATCCTTCAATTAAAAGTGCAGCTTTATCATGAAAGTGAATTTACTAGAAATTATGGTGGTGACACTTGATGTGAATCGCCTAACCCCATATTTAGAAATGCAAGACATCAGGGGTCTGGTTTTTGAGTGAGTTTGGGCTTAGGTGGTCAGAAACACCAAGAAAAAAGATTTGTGGAGCTGTCTTTTCTCAATTAGAATTCAGATGAAGGACCAAGTTGCACTGCAAATGCCAATCGTAAAATACCAGGCCAACTCCACAATCAGTGTGCATAATTTTATTGGGTTTAGTTTAGTTAGTTTATACAAATGGGATTTTTTGCAGACCAATTTGTGGTACATTTTGGAACTGGTAAATATTTCATTTCTTTGTTGTTTACTAATATTCTGTATTCTTAAATAATGAAAAGCAAATGACCACTGTGCATGCATTATAGCATCAAGGGTGAATGACTACAAGTTCAAGTTGTCTGTAAATCCATAGGTCTTGATAGCATCAACTAGTCCACAGCACTTCCCACACAGATGTCAGTGATGAGGAAGCTGTCCCTGTGCCCTGTCAGTGCATTAGCTCCTTTTAGAGTTGAACTCAGATGTTCTTTCCAAAGCCTTTGACTTCATTAAAGCAATCACTGTACAACATACCCTGTGGAAATTCTGTGCCCTGTAATCACTGCTGAACATTGTTAGAAGTATACTTGTGATCTCATTAGAATTTGGACATACTGATTATTACCAAGATTAATTAATAGTAGGTGTTAAAATGTTCCCACTCAAATCAGTCCTGTTTAATCCATGGTGATACCAACTCTGAATAAATATTAGCAGTCTGCTGTAATAGGTTAATCAAAAGGCAAAATACAAACGAATACACACACACACACATGCACAAAACAGACTGAATTTGAAAAAGAATATCCTGGTTAAAAAAAAAAAGATTAATGTTTGATGGAAGGGTTTATGCATGGCAATATTCCCTTGCTGTATTGGTAGTGTTAGAATCAGATTGAAACTAATGATAGACTTTATATTAGTATTGAATCTTAACACTAGAGTGTTTTTTTTTCTGTGTGTGGTTTTCTTATGTAGATGTTTTGTAAATTAGTATTTTTGTACTTAACAGGTCTCACGGGATCTCGTGTGCTTTCTACAGCTAGATCATGTCAACGTTTACTATGGACAGGACTATCGGAACAAATACAAAGCTCCCACAGACTACTGTTTAGTGCTGAAGGTAACTTGATAATTGTTTTAAGTATTCTAATAATAAAAAGAGCAATTGAAGAGGTTCAAACATTTCCATATTAGCCTTAGCTCCTTGTAATAGCTGCACTTCCTAATTGTGAGCAAGTAAGAAATAATTCATATTTAACACGTTATTAATCTAGGGAGAAATTATAATTGAGAGTTTGCTTCTTTTAGTACTGTAACAATTGGAAAGCTGTCTGTCCATTTTCACAGTGGATCTCTGAATTATTCTAGTTCTTCACATGAGAATTCTGAATTACCATAAATTACAGTGACAGAAGAAAGCTATGTTTAACTACATTTTCTGTGTAGATGGTGTAACAAGCCTCCTAGAAAGAGAAATGCAATAAAAAATGGAGAAAATGCTACACATGGTCTATCGCAGAGGAAAGAATTAGCTGTGAATCACTTTCTTACCCATCTAGCAGACAAATTTCCTCCTCCTGCCAGAAGATTCATGTACAGATTGTGTGATGGGCCAGGAAAAGAGATCACAGAGAGCAACAGAGGGATGGCTTTACTGAATTCATCTGACTTTATTTGACAGTGGCTTTTCTTTATAAGCTGTTTATGGAAAAATTAGAACTAGAGGGACAGTCTTGGAGAGATACTTCCTCAGAACACTTCTTCAGCTTTTAGAAATTTAGGGAGCCAGGGGGTGGATCTCAGAAAAAAAAAATTCTGGTTTCTGTGTTGGACTCACAGAACTCACTTGGACTCACTTCTGTGTGTATTCTGTGTGTGTATTCTGTGGATCTTGTCTGTTTAATAGCTCTGGCTACATTCTTACTGAGTGCCGACCCCATTTCTTTTGGGACTCCAAGAAACTTTCAGCAAAAACCTTCTGTTCTCCTTTACTTTTTATATTCCATTAATTGTTTTCCATTTCACTTTCCCTCATTCTTGTAAATGAAATGAACAGTTAGGGAATAGTTGTTGCCTGTTCTCTGTGCTCCTCGTGACTTTGTAAATATTTTCATATTGCTCTGAATTGCCAGACTGATGACTCCTAGTCTATTTAAATTGTTCTTTCTGTTCTCAAATATAACACCAAAATCTTTAGCAACTGCCTTACAGCAGTGCAGATTTATTGGATTAATGCTCCTTGAAACGCTAATGTCAGGGATTTCCTGTCTTCTCAGAGCACAGATTCAGAGTTGTGCAGAAATTTGTATTAGTGTCAAGCCTACCCATATTGCCCAACCTGAGGGAACAGGGATGCTATAAAGGAAGAACAGACAATAGGACAAATAGAAAGAACACGTAGAAAAAATGTTATGAAATCAATGGCCTAATCTTAAACAGTAGGGTTATTAATTAATGCTTTTGGTTATTTCAGATTGCATCAGTGTCACAGAATCATAGAATGGTTCAGGGTGGAAGGGACCTTAAAGATCATCTACTTCCAATTCCCCTGCTATAGGCAGGGACACCTCCCTCTAGACCAGGTTGCTCAAAGCCCCATCCAGCCTGGCCTTGAATGCTTCCAGGGAGGAGGTGTGCATAACCTCGCTGGACGACCTGTTCCAGTGTCTCACCACCCTCACAGTAAAGAATTTCTTCCTGATATCTAGTCTAAATCTATCCTCTTCCAGTTTAAAACCACTTCCACTCCTCCTGTCACTACCTGCCCTTAAAAAAAGAAGTCCCTCCGCACCCCCCTTTAACTCCCACGCATTGTTCAAAATAGTGTTAGTTCTTGCAAGATAGCTAGCTACAAAGCTATTTTAAATATTTTCTCAGGATGTTCACAGCATGTAAAGTCTTTTCATGGATTTGAAAATGGTGCAAGTAATGAGAGAGTTACTACTGCACTTACATTTTCCTTCTACCTTTTATCATCTTGTCTCATGTGGTGTTGGGTATGTCAGTACTTTAAAATGGTTGTTGTGCCTGGAGTGTGTGGCTGCCAATCTGTGACGTGAAAAAAGCATTTCCTCTTCTAACAGAGAGAGCAACATTTTTGGGCCCAATGACAGGTAGATATTGTCAAATATGAGGCATGAAATTAGGGAAGAAGGCATAAAACTGAAATGAGAAATATTTTCTGTGTTCTTATAAGTCATTGGAATAGTTAATTGAATGCAATTAAAGGCAAAAGTACCACTGTTTGTAGGTATTTATAAATTACTTGTGTGAAATTGGTTTCTTATGATTGCCCGTCGCTTTCTATCAGTCTCATTTTGACAGATGGAGTGAATTATTTTTTGAAGTTTTTTCAAGAATAAACCAAAGTTTTATCTCAACAGATTTTTTTTAAAAGTAATAATTTATTGCTGTTGTGAGCATGAGGGAAGACGTGAAAGCGTTGAAGCTAAATTTTAACGTCAGTTGCCCTGATGTCTTTGAGACATAAACTTGTACAACACAGCAAACAATGGTGAGCCATCCAGAGTGAGTTCCAGTGTTTGACTTTGAAAAATATAAATTTCTTCGCTCATGTAGTGATAAGAACAGTATTTCTTCTTTTTACACGTGCTTTTGGAAGCACGAGTATTTTAAACAACCACCCCGTATCAGAAGGACGGGGACCTTGAGGGTTCTACAGGCTGTGAACCAGGACTGTGCTCAACAGAGTGTCATTTGTGGAGTGTCTCACTCATGCCACGTAAAAACAGAGAAGTGTCCGTCTTTTCTACTGCTGTGTGTTGCTGTGAGGGGAGATTGAAGTACTATTTGTCTCCCACCGGTGGTGGTTAGTCCATAGAGCACTAAAGGAGACAACTCTTCACACTTCAGCTGTCTCTTGCTTGCAGTTTTTTACAAGCTGAGACTGTTCTGACCGCTTGGCTTGAGAGTAGAAACACGTATAAAGAGCCTTAGGGTACAGAAGGCTCTGTAGGTGGGTAGAAGATACAAAACTAAAATACTGAAAGATTCTCCATTTCCTAGTGTTTCAAACTTGAAGTCAGTGCTCACTAGACACGCTGCCAATCTGTGTGTAAAACAGCTCCTTGTACCTCCAGAAATGCTGTCAAACATTTGTAAGTGAACTCAAAACACGCACTACCATTCAAGAGTTTCCAGCAGTAAATTTGTCTTTATAAACCTCAGCAGTGAAATAGCTCTCCTTACATTCCTATCTATTAAAATATTGTTAAAGGTTAATGTTTTTGTGCAGCATCCTCAGATCCAGAAGAAATCCCAGTATATCAAGTATCTTTGCTGTGATGATGTAAGAACTCTACACCAATGGATCAATGGCATCCGCATTGCTAAGGTAATATCCTCTAGCCACTCTTCCGTTGTGGTCGTGATCTATTTGAAACTATTTACAGTTATTCAGCGAAACACATGCTAAACCTAACTTGCCTATACTTACCTGTTCTGAGTGTCAACTATACACTCTTCTTACATATTTAATTCTCTAGAAAAAAATGAACCTCTTCCTTCTATTCCTGATACGCTTATTTGTCAAATGACAGAATTCTGATACATTGGCTTGATTTAGCCAACTCCCTCAAAAGACTTTTAAGAAGAAGGCTTGTGGGATGAGACTTTGGGTTTCACGTAGTTGTATTCTAAGATCTCCGGATTGTCTTATTTTATTCATTGGCCCTTTTCTTGCATTTATCTGACTGGTTTGCTGTTTCTTTTAGCATAAACATTTTCTTATTTCTTTTAGCAATTAATGAAAATGCAAAAGGTTGGGGGGAGGAAGTTGCCACTGCTCTTAAATAAATCAAAATGAAATTTGCACTGAATTAATTCTGTGTGAAATCCTTCACAGAGAACGTGCTTTTTTGTCTCTGGATGTTTCTTCTTTTTCTGAGGGGGGAAAAAAGGTGGAACGGAGAAGCCAAAGGTGAAGATCAACAGTCTGAAAAGGGTACATAGCCTATATAGTAGTTACATTTGTTTGTCATTTTGCTTAGTATGGGAAGCAACTGTACATGAACTATCAAGAAGCACTAAAGAGAACAGAATCGGCATATGATTGGACTTCCTTGTCTAGCTCCAGTATCAAGTCGGGCTCCAGCTCATCTAGTTTGCCAGGTAATTATGTGACCTATCTCTTAATAGAAAGATTTAATTACCTTTTTTTGTTGTTGTTATCAAATATTTGGAGACTGCAAGAGAAGCTATTTGAGAGGGGAATGGACTATTAATCTACAAACCCGGTTTATATTGCTTGTAGTGGTGTGTGTTTTCAGAATGTGTAGTACTTTGTCATTCACCTTCAGAAGAGAGTGTTTTTCTGATACTGAGAAGAAGAAGCTTCCTTTTAAATTTGTGATGCCTCTATCTTCATGTATTTGAAAAAAAGAAAAATCCGGCTCCATGCTTTAATGATGCAGACGGCTTTTGCTGACTGGCGTGTTTGAAATTGACAGTTGGGAAATAGTCACTGCCTAAAGAGAAAGATCCAGGCAATCTCTTCAGACATTCAAAATTGTGATTCTGCTTCTGGGACCAATTTTGTGTGCCTGCAGGAATATGCTCTGTTGCTCTGTTTTGGTGTCCAGACAGCAGTCTTCAGTGGGCTGGCTGCGAGCAGGAACATACAGAGTAGTTTGTGGGAACTGTCATTTGTTGAAATAACATGTTAAACAAGTGTGACCAGGAAATGTCACACAGAGTTCCATTATAAGCACGGTGGCTGTACTCTGATATTCAGAAGCATACTCTGTTTCTTCACTTTCTTTTAAACAGAATCTCAATCAAATCATTCTAATCAATCTGACAGTGGAGTTTCTGACACCCAGCCAACTGGACACGTCCGTTCCCAGAGTATTGTCAGCTCCATGTTCTCTGAGGCCTGGAAGCGAGGCACACAACTGGAGGAATCCAGCAAGGTAACAAGAAGACTTTAGTTTGAGAATCAACACACAGCAAAATGCACAAGACAGAGCGTTACCTCTTCCACCTCTGTCTGGAGTGGGGATGGATTTTTTTTCTCTTTTTTACTCTGTGTTATTCACATATACTGCCATATAATCGGTTTGGTTTCTTTCAGGAACCACTTTTTCAGGGAGTTCACTCATAGTACTTTCTGTTCTTGTTTTTATTAGTATGCACGGAAGCCTCCTGGTCTTTGAAGGCACATGACAGCCCTTCACAAGAATCCTATTAGTTAGAGTTGTACGCAGAACAAATAAAAAGATCAGCTTTTAAAAGCTAACACAGGAAATTAATTCACTAAGATTTTCATCTGCTAACTTCAGTTGTGGTTAAAAACAGATTTGATATCTTCCGTTGCTGATAGAAAGTTACAAAAGACAGCAATCCATTCACTCCTGGGATCTGTGGTGATTTGGTTAGTTTTATATCTAGTAGTTGACTGGTGTAGTGAATACGTTCACACACAGCACAGTTGCCGTTTCACCTAGTTGGTTGTCAGATTCAAAGGAATTTCCTGAACAGCCATAATATTGGTATTAACTGCAGCAGTTATGTGTGGAAGAACACTGGCAGAATGTTGCGGGAAGGTATCTTCTCTCCTGCAATTCTGAATCTTTCCCAGACTGTAGGTTCAAGCTAGAGAAGCAGGCTTTGTAAGAAAAAAAAAACCATGGGTCACTACACCCGACATTGGTGCATCAGATAAATAGAAATAAGAACTAGAAATAAGACACAACATCACATGTACAAATGAAAAAGAACAGGTGGCACAATGTGAGAACTGACTTGACTGTATTCTGTGAGACTTGTGAATTTTCTGCAGTGTCTGCTGGCTTGGAAGTCATCTGAATGTCATAGCAAAATAGTACTCAGCCCAGGAACGTAGCTTGCTGAACTGTCACCCAGATTTTTCTACTGCATGTGTGCAAAACCTGCTGCATGTTCATCAGCAGATGGCTTGTGTATGTGTACAGGATGCATCATTTGTGCAAGGGCTGGGTGGATCAAAAAGACAGGGCGCTTGAGTCTGTCTAGCATGTTGTCCTACAGAGGTGGAAGAGCACAGCTATGAGAACTGTAATGTTACTGTTTTCTGAAGTTCTGATTTTCACACGAGATCTTGCTTCTACTCCATGAAAATTCTGGAAAAAAAAATTGAAGTTTAGCACTGTGGACCACTGTTGTTCTTATCCAGTCCATAGTGCCACTGGCAATTGCTCATTTAAATAAACCCCAGTAATCTTTGTTATCTGATTAAAGCATTTTTACAAATAAAATATTCAGACTGCTCCCTATTAAGAGCCATCCATGTTTCAAGCTTTCATCAATTGTAATTCCTTTCTATGTACTAATTCACTAAAAGGTATATTCTTCTTCCTCACATGTCAAACATCCAAAGAATCCAAATGAAATCAACTTTGTAAAATTATAATTTGAAACCATGATAAAAAAAATTCTGAGTAAATTGGTCACAAATATAACTTAAGCAAAACTACAGTACTTTGTTTTTTAACCTGTGCAGGTCTGGCCCAAGGAAGGGCTCAATACATCAGGTTAGCAATAGAAAATACTTAACTGTATGACAAGAAAGGAAACAACAGTATTGATACAATTGTAATTTACATGAAAAGGTATTTGCAATTGTAGATACTGAGACATGCTGGTTTAGGGAGATTAGTCTCCAAACAATACCTTCAGCATTAGTAACTCCACAGTGCTTTAGCTTTGGGTGAAAAGTTTGCTTAAGAAATACATAAAGGCAGATTGCTGCAAATGGCAAAATTAATGGATGCTTGTTCAGTATGTCCTTTCCACTTCTGCAACAGTCTCCTCTCTATGTCACCCTTCATTTACCCTCTTCAACAAGCAGGGCAGAGCAGAGCATCCCTTGGCTCAGCAGGTCGATGACATTGAGGCCGGTCAGGGTGTTGCACTGGGTCGGCTACAGTTCTGCCTGCATTTTCCCCATTTATAGGTTTCGATAATTTCACTTCAATTTCATGAAGTTGAAAATATACTGAGATTTACACATCTATTGTGTTTGACTGAAATTGGCCAACCAATCCAAATGCAGCTGTCACGGGAAGAGACTGCAAACAGTTCAAATGCAAAAGCTTGTTTACTTAGGAAAAGCAGCTAAAGAAACCTGACAGTTACTATTTTAACCTGTAGTTACTATTATTTCTGTAGGATTTCTGGGATTTCCAGATAGCTGTGAAGATATGTGATAGAAATATGAACTGAGATAGTATGCAGTAAGTCATTTTTAAAAGATACGTAGGGCATCACCTAGTAGTAGTAAGGATAAACAAGGACAGTGATCTGTTTCAAGGTTTTTCTATAAGCAAAGTATGATCAAATATTTTTTCTGATTGTGGAAATGTAATTTGCTTATTTGGGAGTGGGAACAGATTTCCATCCTGAGATACAATAATCTTTCCCATGGTGCGCTTAATTTGCTCACTGTGAAAATGACTGTTTTCAGTGGATGAGAAGAAAATTCCTCTGCATTTGAAATGTAGCTAAGATGTAAGAGGCCACCTTTCCCAAAGTGCCGGTAGTCTGCCCAGTTCGTACTTTGAAAGATTACCCTTTGCCTAAAGAACGCTTTGTTCACCTGCATGCATTCGTCACAGCTGGGCAGTGAAAATCTCATTGTCTTGTCTTTCTTGTTAGATTTTGAAAGCGTTATTTCAAACGAGATGTTACAAACGGTGTCAAAATGAGTGCTCTGTGTGCTTTACGTGACAAGGCGCGAGGGACAGTTCCCTGCTTAGATTAAGTCTTGCTGTTCAGAGAGAGCTGTTCTTTTATGCCGCGGTCTCCCTATCTGTTTTATGCTACTTTTATTTTTCCTGTTGCCTTTTGCTGTCTCAGGTATCAAAAGCGAAGCACAGCACAGCTAAGGTCAGCACAGCCGTGGTGCCTTATACAGGGCAGAATTAAGGTCAGGGGCTGCTACTTGAAAATTCATTAACTTGAGTGATTGGGAGAATGGTAATTACAGACTAACAATATGCAGGAGATCAAGATCTCCCCTTGCTTGTGTTGAACACATTGAGGTAGCTCCAGAACTACATACTCTCTTGCCTTACGGGTTTAGTATGGCAGGTAGAGGCACACCTCATGTTTGCTGTAAATTACTGTTTATTGTTTCTGACTCTAATATTTTTTGTTATACCTGTGCATATAGGAACTCTGTGCACTCGTGTTTAAAACAATTGTAAACAAGCTTGTGCAGCACAAATGAGCATAATTGGGCTAACTTGTGGCCGAATATCTACTAGTGAAGTATAGGTACTGAGTGTGTTTAGTTGCCATGTTGGTATTGCATTTCTAATGCATGTTTTTAAGGTGTGCACTGTGAAGATCACAACTTGGCTTGTAGCAAAACCACTTTGTACTCCGTAGTTGTAGTTCTGACAAACTTGAATAATGCCATTACCTTTTTACTTTTTAATAAGAATGTAGGTTTTCAATCTCAGAGAAACAGTTTAACCAGAACAAAGCTCATTGAGTAGACTAAAGCATTGCCTGCCGCTTTCCCACTGCTGTTTCCCGTACACAGTTCTTCCCAGTGTTTCTTTTTCTGAAGAACGTAACAGCTGCACGCCTAGCTTTTCTTTCCCATGCTAACTGTCTTGCACGTCTCTAAGTGTTTCCTTCTGGGGAAATTTTCTTAGGAAGCTTCATTACTCCCTCTTTTTCCTCACTTTTTTCCTTGGCAGCGTTTGATGTCAGAGCATGTGGAAGAGAAGTATTCCTCCACGGAGGCTGCTCTTCATGCGTTTTACAGTAGTTCAGGATTTCTGCGCTCTGTATCACTAAGCAGTGTTAAGGCCTAAGCTAACAACATGAAGGCTTGCCAGACGCTCAGGGAGGCCTGGGTACGGCTTAACTCCAGTCTTACTCAGGGAAGAGATGCCCGCAGGCTCTTGCTCTGCTTGGTGTCATTTGCTGTGGCCAGTGGCACTCTGGGCAGTGTTCAGTTTGATTCATTATGCTTGCTCACAGGACGATCAGTGATTCTTACTTGGTGCAGCTGCCTGCCTCCCACAAGTGTATTTTCTCCCTGCTGTTCAACATAGCTTGGAGTAGACCTGGCCCCAGTGATTCTTGCCAGCCCCCCCTACTGGCCTGCCTGGCCATCCTGTACAGTTCAGGCTCGTCAGCATAAAGGACTATCTCTTGCTGCATTGTTTTCCTAATATTCCTGCATGCCATAATCCTGCCACTTAATTTTTAAAGATAGGCACATTTAGATCTTGACTTCATAATCTCTTTGTCTCCCTTTCTCCCCCCCTCTCTCTCTATCTTTTTCTCCCT
>JANHGO010000071.1:32686138-32697098 GCA_024606505.1 Aquila spilogaster
CTGTGTAAGCACTGCTCAGCAATAATGAGAACATCCCTGAATTACCAACACTGTTTTCAGCACAAATCCAAAACATAACCCCATACCAGCTACTATGAAGAAAATTAACTATCCCAGCCAAACCCAGCACATGTGTTTAACTACATTTTCTGTGGAGTTGTAATGAGCCTCCTTGACAGAAATACAGTAAAAAAAAAAAAAAAAAAAAGAGAAACTGCCATACAGGGACTAGTGTAGAGGGAAGAAATGGCTATGAATCACTTTCTTCCCCATCAAGGTGACAGATTTCATCCACCTGCCAGAAGTTCTGTGTGGATTGCGTGGTTGGAGAAGGAAAAAAGATCACAGAGAGCAGCAGCAGAATGGCTTTACTGGACTCATCTAGCTCACTAGGTTTCTCTTTCCTTATAAGCTGCTTAGGGAAAAATTAGAAATACAGGACAGTCTTGCAGAGATACTTCCACAGAATACTTTGTCAGCCTTTAGAAATTTAGGGAGCCAGGAGGTCGATCTTGGCTGTTTAATAGCCCTATGTGCGTTCTTACTCTTTAAATATGCCCTGTCTCTGGGATTCTAAGAAACTTTTAGAATGCTGCAGCAGTTGGGTTTACCTTGTATGCTCTTTTACTTGTTCTGAACTATCAGTTGCTTTCCATTTCATTTTCCTTTAGTTCTTGTATAGGAAGTGAACAGTTAGTGAACAATTGTTGCCTGTTCTCCATGGTCCTCATGACTTTGTAAACACTTTCATATTGCCCTGAATTGTCTTAGTTCCAGACTGATGAATAGCAGTCTATTTAATTGTTCACCATACTCTAAAACATAACACTAAACTCTTTTTTTCCATTTGGCAGCTCTGTACCTTACAACAGTTCAGGTTCAGTGAGATAATAGCCCTTGAAATGCTGACTTCAGGGAGTTGCCATCTTCTCAGAGCATAGGTCCAGAGTTGTGCAGAAATTGGTATTAGAGAGTCAAGTCTACCCATATTGCCCAACCTGAGGGAAAGGGAATGCTCTAAAGGAAAAAACTTCTGAGTATAAAGGACAGGTAGAAAGAACAAGTAGGAAAAAATGTTATGAAAGCAGTGACCTGAGATGAATAACTTGAGTACTTCAAGTTATTTTAAATTGCATTAACTCATCTCCCAGTCTCTCTTGACTCCCACACAGTGTTCAAAATGGTGTCAGTTCCTGTAAGATAGCTAGCTACAAAGCTATTTTAATACAGGTTTTCACAGTATGTTCACAGCAATTAAAGTGTCTTCATGGATTTGAAAATGGTGCAAGTAACAAGAGATGATTATAGCTGCACCTACAGTTTTCCTGTGACCTCTTACCTTCCCTGATGTGTAGCTCATGTGGTGTTGCATATGTCAGGACATTAGAATGTTTTATGTGCCTGGAGTGTGTGGCTGCCTGTCCACTGTGTGAAAAAATTATTTCATCTTCCAATAGACAGGGCAACATGCATTTGGGCCCACTCAGAGGTAGATACTGAATATCAAATATGGGACATGATATTAAGGGAGAAAGCATACAGCTGAAACTGGAAATATTTTCCATGTTCTTATAGGTCATTGGCGCAGCTAATTGAATGCAATTAAAAGCAAAAATGTCAGTGTTTGTAGGTATTTGTAGATTCTTTGAAATAAATTGATTTATTCTGCTTACGTATCACTTTCTATCCACATCCACACAGGTTAATAGTGAGTTATTTTTTCAGACTTGTTGACCACACAGAGTAAACCAGACTAAGTCTTATCTAAGTAGATTTTTTTAAAAAGTGTTGCCATTTTGAGCATAAATGAGGAGATGAAAATGTTAAAGTCAAATTTTAATGTGTCTAAATTGTCCCTTTATTTAAGTAAATTAATGGGGTAGAGTTAGTCAGGTAACTTAGACAAAGTGAAGCTATGTTTTCAGTGTGGAACTGATGAATCACCAAATTATTATATTAAGCAGGATTGAGTTCCACCTTTCTCAATTCTTAAAATGTTACATTGATGTTTTATATTAGTACCAATGTATAGAAGCCATACAGGTTGGGTTTTTTTAATAGAAACTCAGTTTTGTGCCACAAATATTCACTACGCTGGGAAATACCTGCAAAACATGAACATGTTTTTGGAGAGGTGAATGGCACATACAAACTGAAAGGACAATTCTCACTGAAGTGCAGAATGAATTTGTCTTTACATGTTTGCTTCCTTTGTTTATCTTGAACCTTACTGTGCAAGACAGGTGCTGTGCTATTGTTAAGTATAGCATTTGTATGCTAGTATATAATATTAGCTCCTTGGTCCTAAATGTTAGATTTCTGAGAGGTTCTTTTATTTATGTATAACCAAATTTTTGAACAAGCCCAGGAGAAAGACGGTTTGTCAGTAAAGTAATTGTTTGCGCTTCTATAGGCTCTTCTTTGTTATACAACATGTATGTGAAAGAGGCTGGTAGTGAAAAATGAAAACAATTCTCTAATATCATAATGAAGTGAGTTATATATATTCTGTTTATGGAGGTAAACATATTCATGTTCATTTTGAAATAATTATGTTTGGAAGACAACAGAAGAAAATATTCTGAAAAGAGATTAAAAGTTTTTGATACATGTTTCAGACAGTCCAGTAAAACTTAAATACCTATGGTCATCTAGCAAAACTCTGTGTCACTGAACTGTAAGCTACCAGAGGATATAAGAACTTGAGCATTCAGAGTTGCCCCAACAGCTGTGAGACATGGAACTTCTATAGCATGGACAGGAAGCAACTGAATAATCCATCCAGAATGATTTCTACTGTCTGATTTTTGAAAAATACACATTTCCTTCTTGACTGTTGAATTGATAAATACAGCACCTTTTCTTTTTTATACATGCATGGGGGAGCAGCAAATATTTTAGATGATAGCCCTGTATCAGTAGGGTGGAGGACCTTGAAGGCTCTATAAGCTGACAATGGAATTGTACTGTTAAGCATGTTGTTTGTGGAGCATCTCACTCAAGCCATACAAAAGCAGAGAAGACCAGTGTGTGTGTTTTCCTCTGGTTTGTTTTGGTGTGAGAGGAAGGTGAAATATCAGTTGTCTCCCTCAGGTGGTGAGTTAGTCCATAGAGCAGTGAAAGGAGACAACTCTTTATGCCTTGGCAGTCTCTTGCTTGTGTTCAGGAAAGGTTTTTACAAGCTGACACTGTTCTGACCACTTGGCTTGAGAGTATAAAGATTTCTAAAAAGCTTTACGGGTGTAGAAGACTCTGTTGGTAGAAGGTACAGCACCAAAATACTGAAAGATTCACCCTTTCTTAGTGTTTCAAACCTGAAATCAGTGCACGCCGGACACACTGCCAATCTGCATGTGAAGCAATCCCCACTGCCACCTCCTGAAGTACTCTCAAACATTTTAAAGTGAGCTCAGATACAGACTATTATTAAAGAGCTTCCAGCATTAAGTTTGTCTGTATAGACCTCAACAGATAAATAGCTTTCCTTGCACTCCTAGCTATTAAAGTATTGATGAGGATTAACAATTTTTCTGCAGCATCCTCAGATCCAGAAGAAATCCCAGTATATCAAGTATCTTTGCTGTGATGATGTAAGAACTCTACACCAATGGATCAATGGCATCCGCATTGCTAAGGTAACCTCCTCTAGGCAGCCTTGCACTGTTGTTGTCATGAGTGGTTGTCATTATCTGTTTGAAACCATTTATAGTTACTTAGCAAAATACATGCTAAATCTAACTTCCCTCTGTTTAACTATTTTGAATGTGAACTGTACGATCTTCTTACATATCTAATTCCCTAGCAAAATTGTTAGGCTTTGTTGTTACCATAATTCAGTAATTGTGCCCTTTTTTCTTGTTTCTGCTGCACCTCTGTCACACAACGAAGTTCTAACTGGCCTCATGGCTAGATTTTAGCCAGCTCCCTTACAGATTTTAAAAAGCAGGCTTATGGGAAAAGAGAACTGAGAAAACAGAATTGTTTTCTAAGATCCCCAGGTTGGCTTAGTTCACTCATTGGCCCATTTCTTGCTTGACACTATCTCTTCTAGCATAAATGAACTCTTTTTCTTTCTTTCAGCAATTCACTAATAAAAAAATAATGTTGCTTGAGCTCCTTAACAAAGAGCCTGTTGTTCCTCTCTGGGGGGAAAAAAAGGTGAAACAGAGAAGCCAGTGGTGGAGCTCAACAGTCCTAAAAGGGTACACAGCCTATACAATTGTTAAATTTGTTTGTCATTTTGCTTAGTATGGGAAGCAACTGTACATGAATTATCAGGAAGCATTGAAGAGAACAGAATCGGCATATGACTGGACTTCCTTGTCTAGCTCCAGTATCAAGTCAGGCTCCAGCTCATCTAGTTTGCCAGGTAATAATGTGATCTGTCTCATAATAGAAAGATTTAATCACCTTTATTATCATCTGCTATCTGGAGACCTCAGGAGAGACTATTGCAGGAAATGGGACTGTTTCTCCAAAGTCTTTTATGCTATGATTAGTCCAAAACATAGACTTTGTTTAACATATATATAAAAAAAATATAAAAACCTATTTTATTATATTACTTGCAGGGGTGTGTGTATTTGGAACATACAGTACTTTCTTGTTCACCTCCAAAAAAGAATGTTTTTCTGGTACTGAGAGGAGGAAACTTCCTTTCAAATTCCTAATGCCTCTTCTCTTCACCTATTTGAAAAAAGAAATCAGATACATGTTTTAATGATGCATAGAGCATGTGTGTGTAGCTCTTAAACTGCTTTTGTTGACTGAAATATTTGAAATTGGAAAAAGAGAAATAGTCCCTGCCCAAAGGCAAAGATCCAAACAATCTCATTAGAGATGAACTTTGAAAACACTGTTTCTGTTCCTGTGTCAAACTGTGTGTGCCTGCAGTAATATGCTCCTGTTTATCTCTCAGCAGAACTGGGACTGGTTTTTTTGTAGCACAGAACAGTTTAAAAATTGATGAATGGTTTATATAGTCTCATTTCACTGTTCAGAGCTGACTGACACTTCGCCAGGTTATTCTGAACCCTCAGGGGCAAGTTTCGTTATTGAAAACAGGCTGTTGTGTGAAAGTGTTTTGTCCATTGCAGATACAGGTCAGGAAGTAATGCTACTGAATTGGAAAGGTTCAGAAAGTAGCCTGTGAGAATGAGCTAAGCAAATTCAGCCTAACTGGGAAGGCACCATGTTTCTTCAACTGTGTGGCACAGCTTGCCAGGCGTAGCAGTAAATTCTCAGTTACTGACAATTTCTCCATCCAAGCTGGGTGTTTTTCTGATGAAGTTTCTCTTCTTGCGGGGAGCTAAGCCACAGCCCACCAGCCATGCATGTTCTGCCAGAGCTGCAGTCCAGCCTGTGCCTAGATGCTCTTCTTCCCCAGGACAGCTTGAGACTACACAGAAAGCAGGTGCCAGGCTGGATAAATCGGTCTGGCAGTGGTTGCTGCTGTCTTTTCAAGATACCCTGTGGACCCAGAGCATTATCTGTGTTTGCTACTTGCAGGATGCGCATCATTCCTTCTCTTCCCTTGAATGGAGCAGTCAGAAGCAGACTACTGCCTCGGCTAGCATAGTCTGTCTGTCCTCAACCTATGTCCACTGTCTGTTTCTAAGGTTGTGTTGGGAAGGAGTGCTGGAGAGAGCAGGCTGCATGCATTGCATGAAATGGGGCTTTTCCCAAAGCGCAGGAGCTGTTGGGTGTTTCAGGACCTATACAATTGCAGTGTGTTTTTTACTTTGCGGCATATCTGACATGCTGTCATCTTTGTGGAGCTTCAGATTTGGTTCATAGCAGGGATCTGTTGCACTGTTTTGTTTGCCAGACAACAAGGGCCTGGATGTGAGCTAGAGCTTATACAGTAGTTAGGGGCAACAATGTCCTTTGGTGGGATAACATGTTTAACAAGTGCGACCCATAAATGTCACACAGTTGCATTATAAGCACACCAACTTTACTCTTACATTCAGAAACATATGCTAACTGTTTCTTAACTTTCTTCTAAACAGAATCTCAATCAAATCATTCTAATCAGTCTGACAGTGGAGTTTCTGACACACAGCCAGCTGGACATGTCCGTTCCCAAAGTATTGTCAGCTCCATGTTCTCCGAGGCCTGGAAACGAGGCACTCAACTGGAGGAATCCAGCAAGGTAACAAGAAGACTTTAGTTTGAGAACCAACGCCCAACAAAATGTACCAGACAGAGTGATACCTCTCCCACCTCTGTCTTGAGTGGGATTTTTTCTCTTTTTTACTCTGTTATTGACATACACTGCCATATAAGTGTTTATTCAGGAATCGCTTTTTCAGGGAATTCAGCCCTGGAACCTTCTGTTCTTCCTCTTATGTGTGTGCACAGAAGCCCTCTGTTCTTTGAAGGCATGATAAAGGCCTTCCCATAGAATCCTATAAACTAATGTTGAATAAAGACAAAATAAAACGATCAGCTGTTAACAAGTTGAATGAAATTCTTTCACTAAGATCTTTCTCCAGTTAACTAGCCACATCTTTCCATTGTGAAGATGTGAATAACTGAGACCTGAAGGCAGGTATATCTGTTTAAGTACTCCAGTAGTTTTTACTCGAATGTTTCCTATTATATTCAGTGGAAATGGAAGCAGTAACCATAGATATGGTCAAAGCAGAAATATTAAAATTGAAAGCAGTTGTGGACCAAGGCAGATTTGGTATCTCCTGTTACTGGTAGAGAGTTACAAAAGATTTTAACCCCTTGAAGCCTGGGGCTCAGGTCTGTTGTGGTTTCGTTAGTTTTCTGTCCTTTTTGTCATAGTTGACTGGTGTAGTTCCTGGGGAACACTTCCAAACACAGCAGAATTGCCACTTAATCTGGCTTGTTGTCAGGCTCAAAGGAATTTCCAGGTTCCTGAACAGCCATGATGTCAGTACTAACTGCAGCAGTTACGTGTGGAAGTATGTTGGCAGGATGCTATGGGAAGCTATCTTCACTCCTGTCAATGTTGAATTTTCCCCAGACCCCAGGTTCAAGCTAGAGAAGCAAGTTTCTTAAAACTAAACCCATGGGTCACTACATCTGACATTGGTGCATTAGATAAATAACTAAAAATAAGACATAATATCACATTTTCAAATAAGAAAGCACATGTAGCACAATGTGAAAACTGACATGACTGCATTCTTTGGGATTCATAACTTTTCTTCAGTGCCTGCTGGCTTGGAAATTGTCTGATTCTAATAGTAGTGTAGTACTCAGCCCAGGAATGTAGCTTGCTAAATTGTGATCCAAATCTTTGAACTGCATGAGTGCAACACCTGCTGCATGTTCATCAGCAGATGGCTTGTATATGTGCACAGGGTACATCGTTTCTGCAGGAGTAGGGTAGGTGCAAAAGATAGGGCACTTGAGTCTGTCTGGCATGTATCGGACAGAGGTGAAGGAGTACTGGTATGAGAACTGCAATGTTACTGTTCCCTAAAGTTTTGGTTTTAATGTGAAAATCTTGCTGTTACACTGTCTGTGAGCTTTTAGAGAAGAGTTTGAAGTTTACCACAATGGGGCCACTGTTGTTTTTATCAAGTCCATAGTGCTGTTCGCAATTGCTCATTTAAGTAAACCCCAAGAATTTTTATGTTATCTGATTAAAGACATTTTAAAAATAAAATATTCAGACTGCTCCCTGTTGAGGGCCATCCATGTTTCAGGATTTCATCAATTTGAATTCCTTTCTATGCACAAGTCTAATAAAAGGTATATTTCTCTTCCTCATGTCTAACACAGGTGAATGGATTGCCTTAAAACTTCCAAAGAATCCAAAGAAAATGAACCATGTAAAATTACAATTCAAAGCCACGTTAAAAAATTCTGATTAGATTGGTGACAAATTTACCTTCAGCGAAACTACAGTACGTGGGTTTTTTTATCCTGTACAGATCTGGCCCAAGGAACTTAAATAACTAATAAATTAGATTGGCAGTGGAAAATGTTAAACTGAGTGGCAAGAAAGGAAACAACAGTGTTGAAAAAATTGTAATTTATATTAAAAGATAGTTGCAGTTGCAGTTGCAGTGATACTGAGACATGCTGGTTTAGGCAGATTAGTCTCCAAACAGTTATTTCAGAGGTAGTTATTCTACAGTTCTCCAGTGACAAACCTGGCTTAAGAAGTTCATATGGGCAGGTTGCTGCAAGTGGCAGAATTAATGGAGAATTGTCCAGCATGTCCCTTCCCCTTCTGCAACAGCTCTCTCCCCCCTTGTTATGCTTGTCTCATCCCCCTCAGCAAGCAGGGCAGAAGAGAGCATGCTTTGGCTCAGCAGGGAGATGACATTGAGGCTGGCCAGCCAGCCAGGATGTTGTACAGGTTGGCCAGTGGCTAACTGCTCAACAAGTTAAAAATGGGTGAGTTATGTCTGCTTTTCCCTCATTTATCAGGTGCCAGTAACTTCACAACAATTTCTTGAAGTTGAAAATATATTGAGATTTCTCGCAGTCTGTCATATTTGACTGAAATTTGCTAGCCAATCCAAAAGCAACTGGCATAGGAAAAGAGATGGCAAAGAGTTAAATTGCAAAGGCTTATTTTCTTAGGAAAAACAGCTAAAAAAAAAAAGCACAGTTGTTATTTAAAAAAATGGATACTATTCTTTTTATAGCATTTCTGAGAGTTCAGATAGTCATGAAGATGCATGTTACAAATCTGAATTGTTAGTATGCAATAGGTAATTCTTCAGGATACACAGAAAGACATCATATAGTTATAAGGATGAACAAGGACAATGATCTGTTTCAAGGTTCTTCTATAAACAAAGTATCAATGAATATGTTTCTGGTTGTGGAAATTTAATCTGAATCTGTGGAGATGGGAGGAGCTCACCGTCCTGAGATGCACAATATTCTTTTCCCTGTCCTGAGTGCTTAATTTGCTCACTGTGAAAATGACTGTCTTCAATGGATATGAGGAAAATTCCTCTCTGTTTCAAATATATCTAAGATTAAAAACCCCACATTTCCCAAAATGCAGGTAATCTGTCCACTTCCTATTTTGAAAGATTGCTGTTTGCCCAAAGAATACTTTATTCGTCTGTTCACATTCTTCAAAGATAGGCAGTGAAGATCGCATTATGTCTCATTTTGCTTGTTAGATTTTGAACATGTTATTTCAAATGGGATGCTACAACAGGCATCAAAATGCGTGCTCACTGTGTGTGCTTTAAGTGACAAATTCAGGATTCTCCAAGGTGTTGCCATTAAGGGATAGCTGTTCTGTTATGCCTTGGTCTCCCTCTCTGTTTTATGCTGCTTTTATTTTTCCTGTTGCCTTTTGCTGTCTCAGGTGTCAAAAGTGAAGCTCAGCACAGCTAAGGTCAGCAAACAGGTGGTGCCTTATACAGGGCACAATTAAGGTCAGGTGGTGCTACTTGAAAATTCATTAACCTGGGTGATTGGGAGAATGGTAATTTACAGACTAACACTTGCAAGAGATCAAGATTTCTCTCCTGTTTTGTTATGTGAACACCTTGATTTAGCTCCAGAACTCTTATACTCTTGACTTCCAGACCTAATGTGACAGGTAGAGGCACACCCCATGTGTGTTGTAAATCACTGTTTGTTGTTTCTGACTCTCTAATCCTTTTGGTGGTGTTCTGCGCATATAGAAACTCTGTGCACCTGTGTTTAGAACAAGGCAATATGCAAACCTGCTCATACAGTGCAGATGAGCATAATTGGGCTAACATGGCAAAGTATCTACTAATGAAGTATAGGTACCCAGCGTGGTCAGTTGCCATCTTGGTGTTGCTTTTCTAATGCATGTTTCTATGCTGTTCACTGTGAAATTCACAACTTGGCTTGTAGCCAAACCACTTTGTACTAGGAGGATGTTTATAAACTTGAGTAATGCAATTATCTTTTTAATTTTTAACAGGAATGTAGGCTTGCAGTTTTAGAGAAACAATTTAACTTGAGCAAAACCTGACGAGTAGACTAAAACATCGCCTGCTGCTTTCCCATTGCTCCTTCCTTCCCTTAGTCAGCTTTTCCCTGTCTTTCCTTTCTTTTTCTGCTTAACATAATAGTAGCATGTATGGCTTTTCTTTCCCAAGCTAACTTTCTTTTGCAGATATCTAAACATTTCCTTCTGGGGAAATTTTCCTAGGAAACCTCAGTTCTCCCTCTTTTTCCTCATTTTTTTTCCTTACCAGTCTTGGATATCAGAGCATGTGGAGTGGAAGGCTGTCAGTAGTATTCCTGCATGAAGCTTGCTCTTCACATGTTTTAGAGCAGTTCAGGATTTCTGCATTTTGTAACACTGAACAGTATAAGGCCTGAGCTAACCGATGTAAAGGCTTGACAGATGCTCTGGGAGGCCATGTATGGTTTAACCCTAGTCTTACTGCACTGAGGAGATGTCTGCAGAGTCTCTTGCTCTGCCCGATGTCCTCTGTCATGGCCTGTGGTGCTCTGGGGAGTGCTCTCTTTGGGTCATTATACTTGCCCAGAGGAGGACCAGCAATTCTCACTGGGTGCAAGTGCCTGCCCCACAGAAGTGACAAAGCTGGTGTATTTTCTCCCTGACATTCAGCCTAGCTTGGAGTAGACCTGGCTCCGCTGATTCTTGCCAGCTCCCCTCCCTGCCTGCCCGGTCAGACTGTGCATGGTCCAGCCTTGTCAGTGTATGGAGTTGTCTCTTGCTGCATTGTTTTGCTAATACTTCCTGCATGCTGTAATCTGCCACTTAATTTTTAATGATAGGCACATTTAGACCTTGACTTTATAATCTCTTTGTCTCCCTCCCTCCCTCTCTGTCTTTTTCTTTTTCTCCCTTTCCACTTCCACTAAAAATCCCTTCCCAATAGGCCCGAATGGAGCCTGCAGGTCGGCCCTTCATGCCTGCCGCACCCCCCCTCGTCTTTGCAATGACTTTAAAAAATGAAGTGAATAAATGACATTTTAGTTTCCTTCTGTTGTATATGAAGCA
>JANHGO010000071.1:32697238-32711814 GCA_024606505.1 Aquila spilogaster
AGCATGGCGGGCCTTTTTCCAAAGCTCCTGCTGCACAGCAGGCCCCCCCACCCCCCCCACCCTTGGGAAAGCCTCAGATACTGGTGCCCCCCAACGGGGTCATGCCGCCTCCCCCGCCCCCACCGCCTCCCCCCACGCCGGGCTCGGCCATGGCGCAGCTGAAGCCGGCACCCTGTGCCCCTTCTGTGCCACAGTTCACACCGCCGCCACCGCCCCCCAAAATCCATCAGGTTCAACCAAATATAAGCCAGGCCACTGCCACTGCCGCCTCTTCGTTGCCACCACCTCCTCCTCCTGTGCCTGCCCCACCACCACCCCAGGCACCCCCAAAGCCTGTCATGGCAGCTCTCCCCCCGCAGCCTAGTGGGAAGGCAGCATCGCCAGGGGTCACGCATGTCGCCCCCCCTGTGCCAGCTCCCTTGCCCCTTGCAATAAAGAAACAACCAAGCGTCAGCTCTCCCCCGGTGCCTCCGCTGCCGCCAGCCCCTCCTGGCCCCACTCCCCCGCCAACGTTCCCAAAGCAGCAGAGTTTCTCTGTGAAGCCGCCTCCATCCCCGCAGTCCCCGGTGCCGTCTGTGGTGAAACAGATAGTTAGCCAGTTCCCACCTCCTCCCACCCCACCCGCCGCTGAGCCCCAGCCTCTGAAACCCCTTCCGCTGAGCGTGGCTCCACAGTCGCCTCCAGCAGTGAAGGCAAAGCCCAAATGGCAGCCGGCTTCCGCTCCCTCACCCGATTTCCCCCCTCCTCCACCAGAGAGCAGCTTAGTGTTTCCTCCTCCACCTCCTTCCCCAGCTTCCTCTGCAGGTTCTCCCCCCCCTGACAAATCAGGGTCTCCAGTCAAAAAGACCAGCAAGACATCAAGCCCCGGAGGGAAGAAACCACCTCCAACACCTCAGCGAAACTCCAGCATCAAGTCCACCAGCTCCACTGAGTACCATGAGTCCAAGAGACCTTCAGTGGACCGCCTTGTCAGCAAATTTGCACACCCACCAGAGCCGTCAGGGTCTCCTTCCAAGGAGTCATCGCCTCCTGCAGCCCCTCCAAAGCCAGGAAAGCTCAACCTTTCTGGGGTGAGCCTGCCCATTGTCCTTCCGCAAGGAGGGATCCCGGCCAAGGCTCCTGCTCCGGCTGTGTCTGGGAAGGAACCTGTGGTCGAATTCCCTTCACCACCGTCTGATTCAGACTTTCCACCGCCGCCACCTGAAATAGATCTTCCTCTCCCGCCAGTTGAGATCCCATCAGTATTTTCAGGCAGCACCTCCCCAAAAGTCGCTGTTGTCAACCCTCAGCCTCAGGCATGGTCAAAACCATCTGTGAAAAAAGCCCCACCACCCACTCGTCCCAAGCGGAACGACAGCACTCGACTGACGCAGGCGGAGGTCGCAGAGCCACCAGGGTCAGCTGGCCCACAAGTGCCCACTTCACCCAAGTCCAGCCTTAGCGTTCAGCCAGGATTCCTGGCAGACCTCAACCGGACGCTGCAGCGGAAATCCATCACCCGGCATGGCTCCCTCTCCTCCGCGCGGATGTCCAGAACCGAGCCCACAGCCACCATGGACGACATGGCCCTGCCTCCGCCTCCACCAGAGCTGCTGGCTGACCAGCAGAAGACGAGCAGCTTTGGGGGCAGTCATATATCCGGCTATGCAACGTTACGGAGGGGGCCACCCCCTGCACCTCCCAAAAGGGATCAGAACACCAAGCTGTCGCGGGACTGGTAGTCAGTCCCCAGGGGCTGGTGCTCTCCGTGACTTGTGGGCTGCTCCGTGATCAGCCAACCCGTGATCCTGCGCACTTGGAGAGAATGTGGGGACGTGGATGATAGGTAGCCCCATCAAAAGAGGTGATCTCAAACTGCAGCTAAGGCTAAATGTAAAGACATTCCCCTTTCATGGCTAGGCCAAAAAAGCTGGGGACTTGGGGGTGTTGATATTTTATTGGGAAAGGTGGGTAGAGAGGCATTGACTTATCCTTTCAATTTCTTTTACCCTTCATATGGATCGGACCAAAACCCCATTTTCTTACTTTTTCTGCATTTAGGGGAGGGGGGAGATAATTTTTTTGTAGTGTCTGTCCACGTGAGACATGTTTGTGCATGTATTATAAGTGTAGGTATATAATATATTGTGATATATTTCGTCGCAATTATAGAAGATAACCAGAATGTTTTTGTAGAACCGTATTTATTGTTTCAGTCACTATATTATTTGGAATCGGACTCTGTAACTAGTCAAATCTTACCACAAAGATGAAGATACAGGGGGCACTTTAAAGAAAGGAAGAAAAAACAAACAAACAAAAAACCCCACAAATCTCTTGGCAGTTTGTGGTGGGTAAATGGTGCAGAGCTGAGGTGTTCTGCTAGGAACAGTAACAATGTACATTGTCCATTGATTGAAAAGTACAGATGCAACATACCAAAACATTCTGGTCATAATACTACTGAAAATGAGTATGTTCTGAGGAAGAAAATAGATTTTTATATATAGTGGGCTGGAGTGAAATATATTTATACTATAAAGAGCCTCCCCCTCCCTTCCAAATAGTTTAAAAATATACACTGCTACGAATTATTTCAAAGTTATTTGTCCATGCAGTAAGTAGGATAAATATATATTATTCCAATCCATTATGCATTCTAACTTTATAGTAGGCTCAATCATTTGTTTCTGTGGCTCAAGACGAATATATTTGTGTTAACCCCTTCTGAAAGCTGCCAGCACTCCTACAATCGATGCCGACCCACAAGGCTGACCCACGCCGATACATCATTTGTACGTCTAATTCTTTCCCTGAATGAACAGGTAGGTTTCTGTAGAGAGTGTTATGTTCTCGCACAAGCATATACAGCATACAGTCTCACCTTGTCTGTGCCTGATAAGATTGTATTATCTTTACAAAAACAAGTGTCTAGAAACATTTAAAGAAAGTATTGTTTGTAATTCATTAGAAACTGTCAGGAAACTTTCTAAACCTTCTAGAAAGAGAGAAGGGAGTGGTAATTTCAGGCCAAGCGTGATGGGAATTCTCTCTCTTTTCTTTGACCCGCCAGAGACTGCAACCAATGCATAAACCTGTTAATTCCAAAGTTGGCACTTCTAGCAGTCAAGGGAGAAGACTGGAAAAAACCTCAACCTTGAGAGGCAATAGCATTTGCTAATAATTTAATTTAAGGGCCCATATCAGTAGGAAATAGACTATTGCATTTGCTTTGGGTTTTTTGTTTGCCAGTCAATCACCAGACCGAGTACTAAGAGTCCTTTTTCTTGCACTTCAGTAGCTTGATTGTACGGTCTTACCCACGTATTCGGAGGTTGTGATAAGGTAGCGTAGTTAGCCTAAGTGGTCCTATGTATCATGCATGTTCATTACAGGGTAGTGGTACACAACCTTTGTAAAGTAGCTGAAATACTTGGACTGTACCTACCCCATCCTCGGTTGTTAGAACTTCCCTCATCACCATGGGGATACTGTCAAGGCTCAGAGGGCAAATGATTTTACTCTTTGTTTACCTTTTCTCCAAAAGCAAATACTAAATGCTTTCCTTCCCCCAAAGAATGAAACAAAGGAAGTAGCTTGACCTGACAGTATCCTCAAGCATGTACAAAAGATGTAAACTAATCTCTCATGAGAGTAATTCAGGCTGATAGATTTAAGAAATATCGTTGACAGTCCCCCATTCCTCTTTTTTTTATAAAGTTTTTTTAAAAAATCCAAATAATAAAATAAATGTCTTTGTGAATAATTTATGAATAGGAAAAAAGCTTTGCTAATTAGAGGGGGGAAATGACACATCTATAACTATATAGTTTTAAATAAGTGCATCACAAAAAGAGAAAAATTAATGGTGCTGTCTCTGCTGACCTGTTTCATATGATTTTTTAAAAATCTTTTTCAGCACCTCTGGAAATTGTTTTAATATTTCAGACTAGTTTTTTTGAGCAATAAGAGTATATACCATTGTGTGCATTTTTAAAGCACTGCTATGGAAAGGCACTTTTTTGTATCTTTCAAATTGTTCACAAAGTTTTGTTTCTACTATTTTTGTGCTTATAAAGTGTCCTTAAAAGCATTTGCATTGTTGATTTTAAGCATGCTCAGTGTAGCTGGCGAATAACTTCACAGGAAGGTTGTTAAGCTATACTGCAATTCATGGGTGCTGTAATTTTCAACATTGGTCCTCCTGCTGCTTTGTACTGTATGCAGCTCCTGGGGCTCATACCCACCAGTGGAGCAAAAGGTGTGCAGATACAGTCGTAACTCCCCAGCTGTTACTGACGATAGGTAAGTGGACGCATTCTCCTACTCCCTGGCAGGATGGATCTGGGCTGATGCAGCGTGTGCTCCCAGATGACAGGAGTCAGGGAATCTGCTTGCCCTGTCTGTTTTTCTTTTCCCCCAAGACAGCTCCACTGGTGTGTGTCAGTTCCAGCCCTTTTTCTTTTGTTCATTCAGTGCGGGTACCTCTGGGCTTTGGACTCCGCAGAGCAGTGGTTTGAGTGCAATTTCTTCAGAGGCATTTGAGCTTTGTTCTCATTTTCCTGTGCTCAAATTTGTTTACCTAGTATCTCTCCCTAGACAATGAATCCATGCT
This sequence comes from Aquila spilogaster, assembly GCA_024606505.1. Classification (NCBI taxonomy): domain Eukaryota; kingdom Metazoa; phylum Chordata; class Aves; order Accipitriformes; family Accipitridae; genus Aquila; species Aquila spilogaster. Next base: position 32,701,833 of record JANHGO010000071.1, read on the forward strand.
TCCTACTGCAGGCTGCTACACAGCTTGCTGGGAGGCAGGACTTTTATCTCTTAAGTTTGCAGCAAAAAGAATGAGCGTCAGCAAAGGTGGCACCCTGTATTCCTTCTTGTTACAACTTACATACTTCCTAAGCCAGTAGTGATACAGAAATACAGTGAGTGGCTGCAGCTTGCTGTCTCTCAGTTGAGAACTGAAATTTGGCTACAGTGTGGTTCAGACAACCTGGCTGCCTTTTCAGCTTATGAGACTCCTCACTGTAACTTGCTTTTCCAGTATATTTACTGGTTTTGTGACAGTAAATATTTATGCCTTATTTGCAAGTAAGTTATTTTCCACTGTGCGCACTGGTCTCATAGTAGCACCATTGTATCTATTTAAATCAGAAAACAAAGGGGCCAGATCTCAGATACACGGCAAGAAGCTACAAACATGGGCTGTAATCCTTTTGGCACTATTAAAAGGAGCATGTGAGAGCTGAGGTTTCATACTCTGGACCCAAAGGTAGCGGATGCTTCCATCCTAAAATATTAAAGAGTACAGCTGTAGTTGTGTTACACGATGAAGCGTATGGCCTTTGACACTTGCTAAGGTGGGTGTTGGGGAAAGCCCCACTGCTGCAGGGGCAGCTGAGAGCATACAGCTGCATTTGTTAATCTGTTCCAGATTTGGGCTTCATTTCCCCTCTGCCATGCAGCAGTAACATCTGCCTCTGTGAGCAGAAGAGTCCCCCCTGTTCAGCCAGGTTTCTCTGTGCATGCAGCACAGGTGTAGAAAGCAGGGAGGTAGTCTTCTTGAACACTTTCATTGTAATTCAGGTCTCGGGGAGCTGCTTTGGAAGGGGAAACTAGGCTCTTACATCAGCAGTAATCTTAGAGGAGAAATTATTTTAAAAACAAAAAAACCCACGGGTTCTAAACAACCCATAGGTAATATGTTTGAGGTGGATATGCTGGGGGGTCTGTCTAGTCTTTCAAAACCTGTGGTTGGGGGAGGACGTTAGGCACAAGTCTCACCATAAAATAATCCTATTATTTTCTACGGAAGAGGAAAGCTCCTGCTTCACCCTGTGCAGTGGTTTCCTCCTGTGGCAAACCACCACTGCTTGCTCTGACTTGGTGCGTGACCTCAAAGCCAAAGAGCTCCTCTCCTGAACTTACTCTGCGGTTTCCTGCAGGGCAGCAGTGACTGACTGACACATCAGTGAGAAAAAGTGAAGGTACCTGGATCACTTTGGTTTCAGGTCTGATGGGAGAGGGAGCAGTTTTTTCAAGTGCATTTTAAGATTTACTGTTCTGGACTTGCACATTTTAAAGGTTTTCTAATTTCTTCTTTCTGCGCCCTTAGGCAACCAGATAACTCAAGTCAGCTCAGAGATAAAAGTGTGGCCAGTTTTTCTCTGAGTTAAAATTATTTTTTCCACAGTTAAAGGAACCAAAAGTGCCATTTCAACAGCAGAAGGGCAAAAGAGAAATTTTCTGCTTATTACAGAAAACTGTATAGAACTAAATTCTTTTACTTCAGTGGCCCCATTGCAGGTAAACTTGTTTCTTACAATCTTATTTTGAATAAGTGGATTTTACTATGAGTATTATTTCAAATACAGTCACATTAAAATCAGTTGCACTCCAGGAAAACAATATAAATTCCTGATGGAAAGTAGTGTAGATGCAGCCAGAACATGTGAGTTTGGGTTGGTTTTTTTTTTCCTTTTTTCATTGTTAAGGTGTAGATTATGTACTTGTGCAAACAGTGCTCCTCATTTGGAGGCGAGGGGAGTCTTACTTCTTTGGGGGAGATGTTTTCCCAAAGCCCGTTTGTGGCTCCTGGTGTTTAGCTTTGCATTCCCTCGCACAATTGGGGCAGACTCCAAACCAGAGAGGATTTAACACTACAGGGGATAGTTTCTCTTAGATGTTTTTGTAATGTTCTGGTGGGATTTAAGCTTTTATTTTGGAATTGTCAGTTGGTCTAAAGTTAAGTAATTTTCCTTTCTCAATTCTTTTTCTCCTTCAATTAAAAAAACGCCCATGAAGACTGATGAAACCAGTGTTAAGTTGCAGGGGTCAGCGCTCACTAATACTGTGATCCAGTGAGTCAGAGGCTTTGTCTAGTTTTGAAAAGTTTAAGGCACTGAACTGTAAATGAGGTGACAACATCATGCTTATGCCTCACAATGTAAATTAAAGTAATTGCCACTAACATGGGAAAAATAGCGACTGGGGTTGATGGCTATTTGGTGCTCTGAGGCACTCAACAGGGCGAGGACTTGGTGAGCTCTCTGTGAGTCAGAAGCGTGTATCTTTGGCGAAGAGAGCTAGAGAAGTTGGAAGAACGGGAGGAACAAGAACTAGTGCTATACACACAATCCCCCACGGCAGGGATTTGAGTGAGAAGGAACTCGAGTAACAGATTTTGGACAGCACCACCCCCCCCTTATTTAAATGCTTAAAGGCAACTTGTCTTTTAGGAGACTTAGGAATTGAACCAACTGTTCCCTACAGTGGAAAATAGTTTCCTCCCACCTTCCCCAAGATGCCAAAGATGCATTCAGAGCTAAATTCCAGGTACACAGATGTGCTTGCACCAGCCTCTCCTGAGGCTAAGTTGCCAGGTGCTGCTGATGTGCAGCAGCGGTTTAGCAAGAGAACAGGGCTGTCACTGTTAGATGTTGTGCACCTATTGCCTTTAACCAACGCTGGTAACTGGCTACACATCTGCAAGGGGCGGGGGCAAAGGCCAGTTTAGCAAAGAACCTGTGCCCAAGGCTCCCTGCTGCTGATGTGGTGCAGCACTATAAAGCTTGTACTTCTAAAAGGAAAACTAAATGCTTTGTCACAAGTTGCAATTGCAAATCTTAGGTCTCCTTCTAGTGGACTGCAGTGGACCAGAAATTAACTGGAGCAGCAGTTTGTCCTATGGCTTACACTAATTGTTAGCAGCCACTGGTGATATTCTGTATAATACTGGGGATGCAAATGTAAGAAAAAAGTGTCATTGCAATGATGATTTGTCTGTGCAGCAAACTTGTGCTGAGTGCTGTAAATACATTCATGTTTACTGCTTTAAAAAGAAAATTGCACATTTTATCTTTCAATGGGATTGCCTCCCCTCTTCTTCCCTTTCCAAAAAGAAAAATCAAAGCTCTTTTAGACTGATAGCTTCAGGTTGGGGGGAGCTTTGCCATATTATAAATATATATAAATATATGTATAAATATACTTTTTTAAGCATGGGAGAGGACAAAAGAAATACTACATTATAGAGTACCCAATATAGATCATTATACAATGGAATATGCACAATTCAATAAAGATGTAGTTAAATTTAATAATCTGTTTTAATGCTCTGTCTTGCCATTTTCCTTTTTCATGAGTTCAGAACCCACATTGTGTTCTCAGGGCATCAGTGGTTCCCTCTGTAGGGATCAGATATCATCTGATGACCTACAGGTTACCATTTATGTGCTCACTCTCAATAAATTGCTTTTTATTGTTCCTTTGCACAGTTCTTTCCAGCGGGTCAGAGCTGGCTGTACCAGTAACATGGTGCACGCCAGTTACAGGTCTAAAGAGGACCCCAGTGTGAAGGCTCACCTTTTCCATCTGCCTCCTCCCTCAGGTGTGCAGAGTCCCGTACAGCTCTGCTCACGCAAGAACAGCTGATGGCTGGTAAGTGTTGCTGCAGCCCCTCTCTGGGGCCCACTGTAGGGACTTCAGCTCTGTTTGCCTCCTCCTGGGGTACGCTGGCAGGCTGGCCCTGCATCAGTCATCAGCTTTTACAGCCGAGATTTGAGGCGTTACATTGGTGGTTACAGGAAAGGAGTAGTCATACTGAAGTGGAGAGGAGCTGCTGAAGGCAGCAGGCTGGATGCCAGCAATCATACCTTTGCTGTGGGTAGTGCTGTGCTCAGAGCTCCTCTGGGACAGGGCTCCTGCATACACAAGCAACTCTCCCTGTCCTCACTGTTTTGAAAAGTCTGTAACCAAAGACAAGGAACGTGACGCAGCAGTGGCATGCTCACCGAACACAGGGTGTGTGCTTTGTTCTTTTTATTTAGGGCTTGTAACAAGAGGGTTTAGTACACAGCAACAGTTAATTCCAAGTACAATTAAAAAAATTTAAAAATTGGGTTTTGCACTCACTGGAAGGTGGTTCAAATGGCACACACAATAAAATGTTACTGGCGGCATACAGCTCCCCAGAGTCCTGCGGGCTGGGTCAGTTACAGTGGGCTCTGCACTCATCCACTGCATTCAGCAGTGCCAAAAGCAAAAGCACTGTGTGCTTCTCCTCTGACTGCAAACCAAAGGTGGGGGGTGGGGGTGGGGGTATCTGCTTTCAGAAAAAAGTGCATGGACAAAATCCATGTTAGACACTGACATTTCCAGAGAATTCATAGAAATTACTTGTCCATGCAAGTTGCAAAAGACGCTTTTTCAAATGTGAAAAGAAGCACTTGTTCTTTACAAAAAAATCTCAGACATGTCAGCACTTTACCAAGGCGCTGTAATGGAAATGAATTTGTACACAGCTCTTCCTCATTAGTCAATAGTGGTAGGATTCTTCTGACGTTTTAAGAGAAACAGGAACAAATGTACTGCACGCATTTCAGCAGAGTCACCACGTCGGTGTTCAGCAGGATGCTGGGTGTAGGCTTACCTCTCAACAACAGGCTGCTGCTGACTTCACTGTTTTGTAATAAGCAAAGGTGCTAATAAAACTACTGTGTCTAGAGTACCAAAGAAAAAACACTTCCTGCATGGGCAGGAGGTTGCACACAATACATGGGTGGGTTTGTTTTGTTTTGTTTTGTTTTGTTTTGAACAAAAGCAGCAGAACAGCATGGTCTGTGAATTATTCTTTGTAACAGTAGATGGCAAACCTTGGCCACATCAAGCTTTCAGCAACCTTCCCATGGACATGACGTGGGGGTCCCACTATTCTTGCAGTTTCAAAATCAAAAGTAGATCGATAGGACTGTTACTACACACTGACTTCAGCTACTGGGAAAAACAAAAAAACCAAAACCCCAAACAAAACACCACAAACTGTTCCCTTCTTGCACTATTCTGACCTCTGCGTAAATACCATTTTATCCACAAAATGTGGCAGTGCCTAATACTGAGAGATGCCAAAAGGTAGGGAAGGTGAATATACCTGTAAGCACAGTGAATTCTTGCAAGTGGTGCCCCATCAGCTATAGCCCATCATCTACCGCTACTGCTCAGTTTATACCACCACAGTCTCTAGAGATTAGGGTTGTAAATACTTGCCTTAGTGAATGCAACACTGCTGTATGTTTCTCACTGACACCGTTGTCGACATACATAGGAACTGAAGTCTCTGCACGGGATTTGTAATGCTTCCCGAAATGCTGCTGTGCTCAGTCAGTGACTCTATACTCCCAATGCAAGTACCAGTCTCAGTAGGAGCCACAGCACCACGGTCTTTCCAAGAGCATCCTCTAGCAGCTTCCAACAAGTTGCCCTGCAGAGAATACAGATGCTAACTGTTTTGCAAGATGTTCTGTCCCACCTCTGGGAGGAGAAGCCCTGTAAATGCTCCCAGGTTACTAACCTGCACAAAGTCCCATCCTTTCCAGACAGGAAAAACAGGAAAGTTTTGGTTTTGCCTTATGCCTGAAGCCCAGAGATACAACTAATAAAAAGAGTGCTCATTTCCAGCAGAGAGGCACATCTGCAGCGCTTGCGAGAAAGTGGTGGAAGTTGCTGGGAAGAGCACAGCATATAAATCACCATCAAGCAGAGGTGGGAGACGCCACAGAAGCACAACAGTTTCTATCAGTGTGCAACCCTCCTGCACCTCTAGTCAACAACATGCAAGTACACACCAGGCAGGCAGCCTACTCTCTGCTAGAAAAGACACATCAGTCCTGCTGCTGCCTCGCTTTCTTTTCATGATCAACTGAAACACCTTAGATAAAAGTGCCACTTTTCAGAAGCTGCATTGCTGCCAGTGTCATCTTTGGCTGTCACCAAGAACCCTCGGCAGTAAAGAAAGAAAAGGCCAGGAGCTGTGAAAGGAGAACAAACTGCTCTAGCAAGAACTAGCTGGGTCTAAGCCTTCCTGGCACCCACTGGTAAGCCACCCAGCCACAGACCACTGGGGAGCTGTGGTTCAAACCAGCAGCAATCTCCAGTCACTTTCAGGAACACCCAACTCAACTAATCACAAGGACAGGCCAAGTCCCAGGAATGTGGTCAGCCTCCTGGTAACACACACCAAGCTCTGCCATCTACCCCAGAGTCATGCCGCACCTCTTTCTTATCCTCCAATGAGACCAATGGCTCTCCAGCGCATCAGTGTCTGCCTGTGTCTCACCAGTCAAGGCAGCAAGTCTTCAGGCACACCATCAGGATCCTCAAGCACAAAATTTGCTGCTGGCCCCTCCTGCCCCTCTCAGCCCTCTGCTGCAACAGCCAGCGAGATAAACAACATCAATCTATCATGCTGGGGGGGGGGGAGGGAGAGAGAGAAAGGAGGCAGGGGGAGATGGGTGAGACACATGCAACCTCAGCCACCTCTCTTAGGCTGGAAGGCACCAAAATAGTGCTTCGGCACTAGATGGGGACAGACTTGGTTGGACCTCTTCTCACACAGGCACATGGTAGAGAGGCAGCTGTAGTTAATAGCTTTGTAGCTGGGGCCAAAAGCAAGGAAGAAATCTCTGATACAGCAAACCAAGGCAAAACTACACCACTAGAGGATCCTGACTGATTTCTGTGCACAGTGAAAACAGCTGGCTGGGCTAAGACAGCTCTCACAAAGGGAGAAACGTACTCATTCTGGCCGTACAGCAGCACTCTCTGGGCTATTCTGGAGTGTCTCCTTCCCCCACCTCTCTCTCATGCATACACACTGCTGATTCAACAGCCTGTGATGCTGAACACCTTCAGCTGTGGCAGCAGAACTCAGTGAAGAGATGTTGTGCACCTACTTGAAATACTGAGGTGTTTCTTCCCAGCCCCATTCTCCACCCCTTTTAAAGTAAACATGTAAATTAAAAAGGGGTGGGAGGAGTAGGTTTTGGAGAAGGAGAAGTACATGGGACAAAACTGGAAACACAACCCTCACTGACTTCACTAGCATGCAATCTATGTAACATTAATATACAAAGACTGTTTACCTTGGCCTTGTCCATGACTATTACATCACATCATCCCCAAATGAGCCACAAAATTAAAATCTGTACAAAATAAAAAATATGCATAAAACTCAACAAATTTCTTTACATCAGTACTGCATAATAAAGCATAAAAACCAGCAGGAGGTGATCCAAAAATTCCATCCACAGCAGCTCTTGCAGTATAAATAATTCCATGTGCTATCAGCAGGGACCAAACTAACCCCTGGCCCATAAGACCAGAGCCAGTTCTTTAAAGGAGCTTCATGCATTCCACTTCCAAGGTTTTGCAGCCTCATCTTCTGTACTGAGCTCTGGCAAGCATTCAGCACTTCCCAGAGTTCATACTGCTCTGCTCTCGCAACACAGAAAACTTGCAAGATGAACAACCAGCTGAATGAAGATTAAGGACATGGGTGTGTATCACACACAATCCCCACCCGCCTGTCAGAAGTATTCAAGCGCATGCTCTTACACATTTCACTAATGCATGACCTCCCAGCTGGAGCATGGGTGCACAGGCAGAGAGGTTCGGCTCTCATTTACTAGCTCACTAAGCTGCCATAACTTGATGCATTTGAGCACCCTGTGCTCAGTCTTTACCACAAACATACCCAGGGCAAGAAAAACCCAGGAAAGCTCTGATAGTCCCAGAAAACAAAGCCACCCTGTGCGCACCAAAGGCTTGTGCATCCTGCTGTTCGATCACCCAGGCCACTAGCTGGGCTGCAAGCACCACCTCCCTGTGCAAAAAAGTGTAGACCTGCCCTATGACACTAGAAATGGTCATGCCAGTGACTGCACAACCAGTGTTTTTTCTAGGCTTGCTCCCAGAGAAATGATGGGCTGAGGGAACCAAACACAACTGCTTCTGTTAGTCTTGCTGCGAGACCAACATTTTCCCAGAGGAAGGTAGAAGAGTATCTGTTCTGGTTAACACTCATCCCAAACAGTAATGCTGTCAGCTTCCAGAAAGAAGACAACCGTGTCTTGGTGACAGAGCTGTGGATTGAGCAGGGGAGAAAGTAACTTATCTTCGCACCAGTTTCTTCAAAGTTGTACCTCCTGTAGGCTTCAACCAAACTAGTTCCTTATACTCCGTCACATGAGTTAATGCACTCTTCCGCAAGCTCACAGTGGGTGATCACATTCATCCGTATCCCACAAACCCACCTCACCTGTTTGTCTCCTCTTTCATCTCCCTTGAGCAGCTATGGCACCTCCCTGCCCAGGTTTGCACCAAACCCGCATCTCCATCCTGATATTGCACCAATTACCAAGCAAGGGGATTGGGTCAATTACCTGTACCGTTGTCAATACCGTCACAAACCCAGCCCCGGTAGTGCTCTCTTGTGCGCTGCTCTGTTTTACACATGGGCCTCAGAAGACAGCTGCAGCATTGTCTTGCCTTTGACAAGCTACTGTTGGTACCAGCTGGAACCCGGCCAGGTGACAGACAAAAGTTGTCTGGGAAGATGCCCTGGCCCAGGAGGCTCTCACAATACAGGGGTCAGCTCAATTTGCAGGCTAACAGGACTACAACAGGAAGTTTAATCAGTTCACTCTGTTAATGCATGACATTTACCCAAAGATAACATTTAGTCCTACCTAAGGGCAGACTAGTACAGCCATCACTTTACACTGATCTGCTAGGCAGAATCACTGAGCAGCATTTTTAACTGAGACTAGATTAAAAAGCAAACTATCAACACAGGGGGCTACAGAGCCTTCACTTGGTATTACTCCACCCCAGATCCCCCAGTACAGCTCAAAATATCTATTTCTTTATAATAAACAATGGAGAGGGCTGGGGGAAGAGCTAGGACTACTACTAGTTACTGCTTGGATTTCCATGGGAAACCAGTAGGCACAACAGCCCTTTTTACTTCCACTGAAGAGATTTTGGCAACAGACATGAAGACGACAATTGCCGTTTGTCCTGCCTCTGCACAGGGCTCTCAGTACATATGCAAATCTAGTCATCCAGTACAAAATAGCCAATTTACAATACCTGATTGAATTTTTAAGGTTATATTGTGCATAAGACTAAAGCTGGGGGTAAGTTTCTCTAGTGCAAGCAGGCGTGAGTAGACTTGAACCTTAGATCACAGCCCCTAGAGTTTATCCTCAGACCCCAGGAGGACCTGTAAACTTTGTTTTGCCTTCACCATCAATGGCACCTGTGAGTTCTGTTTAAACCAGCTCACTGCGGAGAGGGGCACATTTACATCAGTGCAGAACACAAAACAAATCTGTGGTGTTCAAAAGATGAGGAAATGGGAGTGGGGTCCTCTGGGCTGCAGCCATCTTAATTGTCTAAACTGAAAGGTGAGTGAATGAAAGCCAGCTCTGTGTGCCCCTGTGGTCAGCCTACATGTGCAGAGCAGCTGCAGAAGTGTTTATGCTAAAGATGTATCCAACTATCTGGAAGTCAGTTACAGGAACAGCTCTGTGTAGAAATCCCAGTGTAGCTAGCACACATCTGTTCTTCCAGCTGCACAGGAGTGTAGTGTAGAAACAGGAGGGGTGTCCGCTGGCCAGTAACCCTTCACTGCAAGCATCCAGGACATCCCAAGCGCCAGGCACTGCTGCCAAGGGTAGTACCACAAGGGCACACAGGATTCCTGAGACAGATCCCAAAGCCTGTCAGAAGAAGTCAGAATTCGAGTAAAGTATCAGCTACTCGAGTTTGTTACATCTGAATGGGTCAGCTTAATTCAACTTCAGATGGCTCAGGATAGCCTCTGCTGGCAGCCGGAAGAGCCATTTGTTCAAACAACTCAAATCACTATTGTTTTATAAGGGGGGGGGGGGGGGGGGGAAACAAACCCAAAATAG
>JANHGO010000071.1:32711914-32747452 GCA_024606505.1 Aquila spilogaster
CGATACCTGACTCTGGGAGTTTGAGTGGCTGAAGCTTTCTCTCATCTAGCAGAGCTAGGACTGGCTTTCACACTGGGGAATCATCACCTCCCGCGGCCCCTCCAAAGCCTGGAAAGCTCAATCTGTCTGGCGTGAGCTTGCCCATTGTCCTTCCGCAGGGTGGGATCCCGGCCAAGGCTCCTGCTCCAGGTGCATCTGGGAAGGAACCCACGGTTGAATTTCCTTCTCCGCCATCGGATTCAGACTTCCCACCGCCGCCGCCTGAAATAGATCTTCCTCTCCCACCTGTTGAGATACCATCTGTGTTTTCAGGCAGCACTTCCCCAAAAGTTGCCGTGGTCAACCCTCAGCCTCAGGCGTGGTCGAAACCATCAGTTAAAAAAGCCCCCCCACCCACGCGTCCGAAGCGGAACGACAGCACTCGGCTGACACAGGCTGACGTCGCAGAGTCACCGGCAATGCCTGGCCCCCAAGTGCCCACTTCACCCAAGTCCAGCCTTAGCGTTCAGCCGGGATTCCTGGCAGACCTCAACCGGACGCTGCAGCGGAAATCCATCACCCGGCACGGCTCCCTGTCCTCTGCACGGATGTCCAGAGCCGAGCCCACCGCCACCATGGACGACATGGCCTTGCCGCCACCCCCACCAGAGCTTCTGGCTGACCAGCAGAAGACGAGCGGCTTCGGGGGCGGTCATATATCTGGCTATGCAACGTTACGGAGGGGGCCACCCCCCGCGCCTCCCAAAAGGGATCAGAACACTAAGCTGTCACGGGACTGGTAGTCAGTCACCTGGGACTGGTGCTGTCCGTGACCTGTGGGCTGCTCTGTGACCAGCCAACCCGTGATGTTGTGCACTTGGAGAGAATGTGGACAGTAGCCCTGTCAAAAGAGGTGATCTCAAACTGTAGCCAAGACTAAAGATAGAGACGTTCCCCTCTTGTGGCTAGGCCAAAACAGCTGGGGCTGGGGGTTGTCAGTATTTTACTGGGGGAGGTGGGTAGAGGGGCATTGACTTAACCTTTTTGATTTCTTTTACCCTTCATATGGATTGGACCAAAATCCCTTTTTCTTACTTTTTCTGCATTTGGGGGGAAGATAATTTTTTTGTAGTGTCTGTCCACGTGAGACATGTTTGTGCATGTATTATAAGTGTAGGTATATAATATATTGTGATATATTTCATTGCAATTATAGAAGATAACCAGAATGTTTTTGTAGATCCGTATTTATTGTTTCAGTCACTATATTATTGGGAATCGGACCCTGTAACCAATCAAATCTTATCGTAAAGATGAAACCGTAGGGGGCACTTTAAAGAAAGAAGGAGAAAGGAAAATAAAAAGAAGCAGAGAAAAAAACCCAAACACAAACAATTTGGCAGTTTGTGATGGGTAAATGGTGCAGAGTTGAGATGTTCTGCTCGTAACTGTACGTTGGTCACTGATTGAGAAATACAAACACAACATACCAAAACATTCTGGTCTTAATACTACTGAAAATGAGTATGTTCTGAGGGAGAAAATAGATTTTATATATAGTGGGCTGGAGTGAAATATATTTATACTATAAAGAACCTCCCCCTCCTTTCCAAATAGTTAAAAAATATGCAGTGCTACAAATTAATTCAAAGTTATTTGTTCATGAAGCAACTAGGATAAGTATATATTATTCAAATCCATTATGCATCTTAACTTTATAGTAGGTTCGATCATTTGTTTTTATGACACAAGATGACTTTGTGTTAATCCCTTCTGAAAGCTACCAGGACTCCTGCAACCAGTGCCGACCCACAAGGCTGACCCATGTGGATACACCACTTACACGTGGTGTAACTCTTGCCCTGAATGAACAGGTAGGTTTCTGCAGAGAGCATTACGTTCTCAAATGAACGTACATCGCGTAGTCTCACCCTGTCTGTGCCTAATAAGATGTATTATCCTTACTGAAACAAGCGTCTGCAAACGGTTGAAAGTATTGTTTGTGATTCATTAGTAGCTGTCAGGAAACATTTCCTTCTAGGAAGAGAGAAGGGATGGGTAACTTCAGGCAAGCATAGCTGGAATTCTCTTTCTTTGACCTGCCAGAAACTGTGGCCAATGCATGAATCTGTTAATTACAAAGTTGGTGCTTCTAACAGTCAAGGGGAGGGCTGGAAAAAAATCTTTGAGAGGCAGTAACATTTGCAAACAGTTCTAAGGGGCCGTATGAGTAGGAAATATTTGCTTTGTTATTTGTTTGCCACCGAGTCACAACCACGACATCAGGTACTGGAGTCCTTTTTTGTGCTTGAGAAGTTTCATTATGCTGTTTTACCCATGGTTTGGATGCAGTAAGTTAGTGTCGTTAGCGTACGTGCTCTTGTGTGTTGTGCATGCTCGTTACAGGATAGTGGTACACAATCCATGTCAGTTAACCGGAGTATTGGGCCTGTACCTAGGCCATCCCTGGTTGGTAATAACTTCCTTGGTCATGACAGGGATACCGTCAAGGCTCAGATGTCAGAAGGATTTTATTGTTCATTGTTTACCTTTTCTCCAAAAGCAAATATTATTACATGCTTTCCTTCCCTCAGAAAGTGAAATGAAGGCAGTAGCTTAACCTGACAGTGTCTTCAGGTGTGTAAAATAAGATACAAGCTAAGCTCTTGTTAGAGAAATTCAGGCTGATAAGAAATACTGTGAGAGTGTCTGCTACTCCTTTTTCTATAGTTTTTTTTTTAATTTAAATAATGAAGTTAATGTCTTTGTGAATAATTTATCAATAGGAAAAAGATTTTGTCGATTAGACAGAAAAATGGCACTTCTATAACTATATAATTAAAGGCATCACAAAAAGAGAAAAATGTAATGGTGCTGTCTCTGCTGCCCTGTTTCGTATACCTTTTTAAAATCTGTTTCAGCACCTCTGGAAATTGAGTATTTCAGACTAGGTTTTTTTGAGCAATAAGGATATACACCATTGTGTGCATTTTTAAAGCACTGCTACAGAAAGACACTTTTTTTCTGTCTTTCAGATTGTTCACAAAGTTTTGTTTCTACTATTTTTGTGCTTATAAAGTGTCCTTAAAAGCATTTGTGTTGTTGATTTTAAGCATGCTCAGTATAGCTGGCAAGTAAGTTCATAGAAAAACTGTTAAGCTATGCTGCAATTCATGGGTGCTGTGATTTTCTACATTGGTCCTCCTGCTGCTTCGTACTGTATGCAGCTCCTGGGGCTCATACCCACCAGTGGTGCAAAATGTGTCATAACTCCCCTGCTGTTACTGGCGATAGGCAAGTGGGCACATTCTCTGCTTCCTGGTAGGGTGCACATGAGTTGACGCAGTGCATGCTCCCAGATGAGAGCAATCAGGGAATTCTGCTCATTTTCTCTTTTTCTTTCCCTACAAAACAATTCCACTGGTGGGTGACAGTTGCAGTCCTTTTTCTTCTGTTCATTCAGTGCAGGTGCCTCTGGGATTTGCATATGGCAAAGCAATGTTTTGAGTGCAGGTTTTTCAGAGGTGTTTGAGCTTTGTTCGTGTTTTCCTGTGCCCAAGTTCATTTACCCAGTATCTCCCACTAGACAGTAAATCCATGCTTAATTTTGCAGGCTACTAAAGAGCTTGCTGGGAGACAGAAATTGAACAGCAACTTTACAGCAAAAAGAATGAGCGTCAGCAAAGGCGGCACCCTTCTTAGTACAACTTCCTTCATTAGTAAGTAGTCATCCAGAAATATAGGAAGTGGCTGCAGCTTTCTCTCAAATGAGCACTGAAATTCGGATACAGAGTCGTTTGGAAAACCTGGATGCCTTTTCACCTCGTGAGACCTGTTGACATAACTTGCTTTTCCAGTGTATTTACTGTTCTTACGACAGCAAATACTTATGCCTTATTTACAAGTGAGTTATTTTTGCCCTTGCGCACTGGTCTCTGCATTCTACCATTTTCTCTGTTAAAATCAAAAAACAAAGGAGCCAAATTTCAGACATACAGCAAGAGATGCTTCTTGCTACAAACACAGGGCTGTAATCCTTTTGGCACTATTAGAATGAATATGTGAGAGTTGAGCTAGCATACTCTGTACACAAAGACAGCAGATGCTGTCATCCTAGAATGCTGAAAATGGATAGATAGCTGTAGTTACATGTATATGTACCCTTTGACTTGTAACATCAGGGAAAGCCTTGCTTCTGCAGGAGTTGCTGAGAGCAGATAGTGGCGTTCTGTATTCCATTCCAGTGCCCATTCTGCCAGGCAGTGGTGGCATCTGCCTCTGCAGGTAGCAGTGCTCTGCTCAGCCAGCAGAGAGGAGTTCTCAGCGTGCAGTATGGGTACAGAAAGCAGGGGACCAGTCTTCTCAGATACTTTCATTTTAATTCTGCTCTTGGGGAACTGCTTTGGAAGGGAAGACTGGGCTCTTGTAATAGCAGTAACCATAGGGGAAAAAGGATATAACAAGAAAGCTTTTTTTCAGCAAGCGGTTCTAAACAAATCAGTGGTAACATGTTTGAAGTGGACATGCCCGTCTTCTGTTTTGTCTTTCAAAACAGGAGGGAGGCACGAGTCCCACAGGAAAGAAAAAAGTAATCAAATTATTTCAATTATTTTACATGGAAATTACCTGCTTTCCTCTGCGCAGTAGCTCCCTCATGCAACAAAAGACTACTTGCTCTAACTTGGTGCGCAGCCTCAAAGCCAAAGAGCTCCTCTCCTGAACTTACTGTGCAATCTCCTGCAGAGCAACAGGGAATGACTGACACATCAGGGAGACAACAAGGTACCTGACTCACTTTAGTTTCAGGACTAATGGGAGAGGGAGCGATAATTTAACAAGTGCATTTTAAGACTTACTGTTGTGGAGTTGCACATGTGGAGTTTTGGGTTGTGGGTTTTTTTCCTAATTTCTTTGTTCTGTGCTCTTAGGCAACCACGTAGCACAAATCAGTGTTCTGGGTTAAAATTATTTCTTTCCACAGTTAAAGGAACCAAAAGTGCCATTTCAACAGCAGAAGGGCAAAAAAGAGATTTTTTTCTGCTTATTACAGAAAACTACATAGACTTAAGTTGTTATACTTCAGTGGTGCCATTACAGGTAAAATTCTCTTATTCAAAATAACATAAGTGGGACTTACTTAGAGCATTACTTCCAATACAGTCATGTTAAAATCGGTTGCATCTCCTTGATTAATTGGGGCATTATATGGCTCACTGGCTTTAACTATAGCTGGAAAACATTTGCTGTGGTAGAGAATAAGATTTACTATTTGAAAATGTTGTTGACATAGAGCCCAATTCTTAGAGCTGTGGTGGTATTTTTATTTGTTACCTGCAGAATTTTCAACACTCGATGCTCTTCCAGGTTTTTAGCATCTACTTCAAAGTTGCAGCAGAAGTTCATGAAGGTATTTTCTGTTTGGTATAAATGTGCGTGACTTCCATCTTGTCAGCATATATGCTTTCTTGGGGTTTTGTCTCAGACCAAACACAAAAGCAATATAAAATTCTGACAGACGGTAGTGAAGATGCAATCAGAACATATAAGGATTTTTGTTTTCTTGGTGGTGGTTTTGCCCTTTTTTTCTCATTGTGAAGATGTAGATTATATTCTTGTTCAAATAGTGCTCCTAATCCGGGGACAAGGGGAGTCTTATTTCTTTGGTGGTAGGAGCTTCCTTCTTTGTGGCTCCTTGTGTTCAGCTTTGCATTCCCTTTTTCACTTAGAGTAGACTCCAATCCAGACAGCATTTAACATTACAGCTTTCCCTTACACGTTTCTATAAAATGCTGGTGGTTTTTAAACTATTTATTTTAGAAATGTTTCTCTAAAATTGAATGATTTCCCTTTCTAAATTACTTTTCTCCTTCAGTTAAAAAAAAAAAGTGACAAAACCAGCATTACATTGCAGGGGTCAGCACTCACTAATACTGTGATCCAGTGAGACACAGGCTTTGTCTAGTTTTGAAAATGAGGTGACAACACATGATTGGCCATCATATGTAAATTAAAGTAACTGCCACTGATGCAGGAAAAATAATCGCTTGGGCAGCTGGCTGTTCTGGTGCTTTGAGGCACTCAACTAGGGCAAGGATTCAGTGAGCTCTGTTCATGAGAATTGTAACATCCTCGCTGAGGTGCGCTAGAGAAGAACTGGGAGGAACAGGAACCGGTGCTGTCTCTATGCCCAGTCCCCTACAGCAGGGATTTAGTGAGGGGAGTGAGTGAGAAGGAACTCGAATAACAGATTTTGGAAACTCCCGTAAGTGTTAACACTTAAAGGCAACCTGTCTGTTACGACACTTAGGAATTGAACCAACTGTTCCTTATAGTGGAAAATAGTTCTCTCTTGCTCAGGAATTCCTAAGAGACCAAAGATGCATTCAGAGCTAAATTTCAGGTACGCAGATGTGCTTGCAGCAGCTGCTTCTGGGGCTGAATGGCCAGGGGCAGCAGCTGCTGTTTAGCAGGAGAACAGGGCTGATGCTGTCAGCTGCTGTGCAGCCCTGGCCTTGACTCACCACTGTGGGTAACTGAGTACAGACCTGCAAGGGGCATGAGCAAAGGACAGTTTAGCAAGAGAACCTGTGCACAAAGACTCCCTTGTTGCTAATTTGGTGCAGCACTTTAAAGCTTATACTTTAAAAAGGAAAATCAATACTTTCACAAGTTACAATTGAAATCTTAGGTCTCCTCCTAGTGGACTGCTGTTGACCAGAAATTAACTGGAGCAGCAGTTTGTTTTATGGCTTACACTAACAACTGTTAGCAGCCACTAGTGATATCCTGTACAATACTGGGGATGCAAATGTAAGAAAAACGTGTCATTGCAATGATGATTTGTCTGTACAGCAAACTTGTGATGAGTGCTGTAAATACATTCATGTTTACTGCTTTAAAAAAGAAAATTGCACATTCTGTCTTTCAATGGGATTGCCTCCCCTCTTCTTTCCTTTCCAAAAAAGAAAAATCAAAGCTCTTTTAGACTGCTAGCTTCAGGTTGGGGGGAGCTTTGCCATATTATAAATATATATAAATATATGTATAAATATACTTTTTTAAGCATGAGAGAGGACAAAAGAAATACATTATAGAGTACCCAATATAGATCATTATACAATGGAATATGCACAAATTCAATAAAGATGTAGTTAAATTTAATGATTCGTTTTAATCCTCTGTCTTGCCATTTTCCTTTTTCAGAACCCACCTTGTGTTCTCAGGGCAGCAGCGGTTCCCTTTTACAGGGCTCTGGTGAGCTACAGGTTGCTCATTCTTCATAAAACTGCTCCTTCTTGTTCCTTTGCACAGCTCTTTACAGTGGATCAGAGCTGGCTGTACCAGTAGCATTGTACATACCAGCCACAGGTCTGAAGAAGACCCAGAGTGAAGGCTCACCTTTACCATCTGCCTGCTTCCTCAGATGTGCAAGGTCCTGGCATTACTCAGTGCAGCTCTGCTCACGCACAAACAGCTGATGGCTGGTAAGTGCTGGTGCAGCTCCTCGCTGGGGCCCGCTGTAAGGAATTCACTCCACTCTAACTCTCCATGGGGGATGCTCACCGGCTGCCTGTGCAGCACTCATGAGCTGCTAGAGCAGGGATTTGAAAGTTAAGATTAAAGAACTCAGACAAGAATTCCTGCTCATGGAGGGCACTAATTCTTAGAGGCACTGAGGTACTTGGGCTTACATGTGAAACTGAGGTAACATCTGCCTTGAGCCAAAAACAGCAGCAGCTGCTGCAGTACATGCTGTCTGTCACATACAGGAGAGGGAACTCAGCTCAGAGAACAGAATTTGCACCACAAGCACAGCTGCCTACACTACAGGGAAAGCAGAATTGGAGTGTCATGGCCCCAGGGCACTCATGTCACCACTGAAAGAAGAGAAGCTGCTTTAGTCCTGCAGGCCTAGAGTAAGTGAGTTCTGCCTAAATGCTGGTGATGGAGAATGGTGATAGGAAAAAGTGAGGAAGAGCAGCTCCAGGCAGCTCAGAAGAATCCTAGCCTAAAAATACAGCTGGTACTAGAGGACAGCAGCTCAGACCAACATGGGGGCCTGTGCTGGAAGAAGGAGCTGGTGTCCTAGCAGTGACAATTACAGGAAGTACACAGTCAGAGAGAAGTGGAGATGTGAGCTGCTGAAGGCTGCCAGCTGGATGCCAGTGTTCAAACCTGGGCTGGGGGAAGTGCTGAGCTCACCTTCTCTGAACAGGGCTCCTGCATACACAAGCCACGTCTCCCCCTCCCTCAGCATGTCGAAAAGCCTGTAGCAAAAGACAAGGAATGTGACGCAGTGGTGGCACACTCACAGAACACAGGGTGTGTGCTTTGTTCTTTTTATTCAGGGCTCGTAACAAGAGGGTTTAGTACACAGCAACAGTTAATTCCAAGTACAATTAAAAAAATTTAAAAATTGGGTTTTGCACTCACTTGGAAGATGGTTCAAATGGCACACACAATAAAATATTACCAGCAGAGTCTTGCGGGCTCAATCATTTACAGTGGGCTCTGCATTCCTCCACTGCATCAGCAGTGCCAAAGCCAAAAGCACAGAGTGCTTCCCTTCCACCTGCAACGCAAATGTGTGTGGGAGGGGTTCTGCTTTCAGAAAAAAGTACATGGACAAAAAAAATCCATGTTAGACACTAACATTTCCAGAGAATTCATAGAAACTACTTGTCCATGCAAGTTGCAAAAGACACTTTTTCAAATGTGAAAAGAAGCACTTGGGCTTTACAAAAAAAAATCTCAGATGTCAGCACTTTAGCCAGGTGCTGTAATGGAAATGAATTTGTACACAGCTCTTCCTCATTAGTAAATAGAAGGATTTTTCTGAGGCTTTTAGAGAAACAGGAAACATACTGCACGCATTTCAGCAGTCACCACATACCTGTCCAGCAGGATGCTGGGTGTAGGCTTACCTCTGACCAACGGGATGCTGCTGACTTTTTACCTTCTTGTAACCCATGTTGGAATAAGCAAAGGTGTTAATGAGTATGTTCAGAGCACCAAAGAAAATAAACAAACAGTTCCTGCATTTGCAGAAAGTTGCACAAAACACATCATTGCTTCTTTGAATGAATGCAGAACATCACGGTCTGAATTATTTGCAACAGCAGTTGGCAAAACTTGGCTGCATCAAGTGTTCAGCAACCTTCCTGCAGATAGGAGATGAGGGTCCCACTACTCTTGCAATTGTAAAAATCAAAAGGACTGTTGCTACGCACTGACTTCAGCTACTGAAAAGACTAAAGAAAAAAAAAAATTCCCTCTTGCCCTATTCTGACCTCTGTATAATACCATTTTAGCCACAAAATGTGGCTGTGCCTAATACTGAGTGATGCCAAAGGGTGGGGTAGGTGAAAAACACATTGTAAGCACAATAAATTCTTGAATGTGGCTCCCTGTAAGCTATAGCCCATCACCTACCTGCTCACACTGTTTGTTTTACAATACTGCCTCTTCTCAGCATTAAGTGAATGCAACAGTTCTGCACATTTTGCACTGCCACTGTTGTCAGCAGAGAAACTAAAGCCTCTGCATGGGTTTTGCAACATTTCATTAACTGCTGCAGTCCTCAGTGACTCCCCACTCAGTAACTCCAGTCAAAGCCACAGCACTACACTCTTTCCAACAGCATCCTCTAGCAGCTTCCAAAAAAAGCTCTCCTGATGCTGCTGCTGAGTTACCAACCAACAAAAAGCAAAGTTTTGTCCTTTCCAGAAGGAAAATGTAAAAGTTTTGCATTTGATTTACATCTGAAGCCCAGAGACATAATAAGAGAGACCTCATTTCTAGGGAAGAGGTGCAGCTGCAGTATTTGCTAGGAACTGGTGGAAGCTGCTGGGAAGAGCACAGCAATAACCTGCCATCCAGCATAGGTGCAAGACACCTCAGAAGCGCAGCAGCACAACCCTCCTCTACCACAGGTGAGCAGCAGGCAGGCAAGCAGCACACCCTCAGCCAGAAAAGGACCTTCAGTCCTGCTACCACTTCTCTTCTCAAGCTCAGCTGAAGCACCCTAAATAAAAGTGCCACTTTGCAGAAGCTGCATTGTTGCCATCGTCAACTTTAGTTCTCGGCTGTCACAAAAGTGCTGAAGAACCACACCGGGCAGGGGGTCAAGCATTCTGCCTACTTGTGAACACTGAGGTAGGGCTACCTTGACAAGACCAGTGTTCTGGTGCAAGCAGAAGACAGGCACGTCCTCTTAATCACAGAAGCACTGCAGACGGAGAGCTCTTGTCAGCAAAGAAAATTCTCAGGAGGTGTGAAAAGTGAACAAAACTGATGTGGCAAGTGCTCACCAGTTCTCAGGCTTCCCACCACCCACTGGTAAGCCATCCTGCCAGAGCCCGCAGGGACTGTGCAGGAGATGTGGTGCAAAGCAGCAGCACTCTCCAGACATTTCGAGGAACCCCCCAGTTCAGCTGCTTCCTGTTAGCACATACCACAAAGACAGACTGAGTCCATGGGCCATGCTCCACCTCTTGTCCTCCACTGAGAGCAATGGCTCTTCAGTGTCTATGTTCTCTGGTGCCTGCTCCAGCTAGTGGGTGTGGAAGCACTGTGGGGATGCTCAAGCATAAAATAAGCTGCTTGCTTTTCCTGCCCTTCTCACCCCTCTGTGGCAACAAGGAAGAAAGAAAGAAGAAACAAATATGATCAATCAAGGACAACGGGAAAGAAGAAAAAAATAAAAATCAATGGGTGAGACATATGCAATCGTAGCCACCTTGATGCTGAACACAGGCATCAAAATAGCCTGCTTCAGCACTATCTGGGGACATTCTGTGACCTCCTTTCACACAGGCAAGTGTCAGAGGGACAGCTCTAGTTAACAGATTTGTCTCCAGAGGGCTGAAAGGGAGAAAACTGTTGCAGAAAACCAAAATCTGCAGCTAGAGATTCCTGCCTGTCTATGCGCAATGAAAGCAGCTGGCTGTGGGCAACTTAGCTCTCAAGAAGAGATAAATGCTTCTTTTGGCCATGTAGCACTCTTTGGACTATTCTGGAGTGTCTCCTTCCCCCACCTCTTTCACGTGCATACCCATTGATCTGACTGACAGCTTGTGATGCTGAACACCTCCAGTTGTGGCAGAACTCAGTGAAGAGAAGTTTGCATCTCTGAGGGTGTTGGGTTTTTTCCCCACTTTGCTAAACCCCCTTTTAAAAGGAAACGTAAATAATGAGGGGAAGGAGGGTTTTTAAGAAGGAGATGTACAAGGGACAAAATTAAAGACACAACCCTCACTGACTTCACTAGCATGCAGTCTATGCAACATTAACACAAAAAGCTTGTTTACCTTGGTCTGGTCTATGAACATAACATACCACATCATCCCCAAACAAACCACAGAATTAAAATCTGTACAAAATAAAAAGTATGCATAAAACTCATTTCTTTGCATTAGTACTGCATAATAAAGCATAAAACCAGCAGGAGGTGACCCAGAAATTCCATCCACAGCAGCTCTTAGCAGACAAAAAACTAAATACTATCAGCAGAGACCAAACTAACCTCTCAAAGCCAGCCTTCCAGGGAGCTTCCCACATCTCACCTTCAAGGTTTTGCAGCCTCATCTTCTGTCCTAAGCTCCAACAAGTATGCAGCACTTTCTGGAGTTCACATCACTCTGCTCTGGAAGCTCTCAGCACATAAAGCTCACAAGATACACAACCAGCTGAGCGAAGATAAGGACAGAGGTGTGTATCTCACACCATGTAAGTACACCCAGTCACCACCTGTCAGGCAGAAGTGTTCAAGCACATGCTCTTGACAGACTGAGTTAAAGACTTATTTCACTAATTCATCACCTCCCAGCTGGAATGTGGGTGCACAAGGAGAGAGTATTAGCTCTCATCTAAGCACTCATTAAGCTGCCATAACTCAGTACATTTGAGCACTGTGTGCCGTCATCACCAAAAACACACCCTGGACAAAAGCTCATGGAAGCTCTGGCAGTCCTGGAAAACACAATTCTTTGGTGCTTAGGGAGTGGCTGTGTAGTACTGCTGCAGTGCAATTGCCCCAGTCTCTAGCCAGGCTGCAAGAACCACTGACCTGTGCAAAAAGTGTAGGCACGTCCTGTGACACTGGAAACAGACATTCCAGCTACAGCACAACCAGTGTTTGTAGGTGTGCTCCTAGAGAAATGATGGGCTGAAGGAACTGAACGTGGCTGCTTCTCCTGGTCTTGCTCTAAGACAAAAGCTTTTGCAAAGGGAAGTAGAAGAGTATCTCTACTGGCTAATAATGCTGCCAGCTTCCAGAAAGAACAGAACAGCGTTTTGGCTACACAGCTGTGGACTGAGCAGGGGAGAAAGTAAGTTCTATCTTTGCACCAGTTCCTTCAAAGCCATATTTCTTGCAGGCTTCCACCAACCTAGTTCCTTACCCACTGTCACAGGAATTTACAAACTCTTCTGCAAGCTCACAGCAGGTGATAAATTCACCCACATCCTACAAGCACACCTCACTGTTTGTTTCTTCTTTTCTTCCCCCTCAAGCAGCTATGGCTTCTCCCTGCCCAAGTTTGTACCAAGCATGCGCCTCCAACCTGGCACTGCACTGTTTACCAAGAAGGGGCAAGGGGCTTGTATCAAGTACCCAAACCCACTGCCAATATCGTCACAAACCCAGCCCTGGCAGCGCTTTCTGTACTGCTCTGTTTTACACATATGCTTCAGAAGAAAGCTGCAGCATTACCTTGCCATTGACAGCTGGTACTGGCTGGAACCTGGTCAGATGTCAGTCAGATGTTGTTCGGGACTGTGTCCCTGGCCCAGGAGGCTCTGACAGTACAGAGGTCAGCTCCATTTGTGAAGCAGCAGGACTACAACAGGAGGTTTAATCAGTTTGTTCTGCTAATGCATGACATTCACCCAAAGGCAGTATTTAGTCCTTCCTGAGGGCAGACTAGCATAACCATCATTTTACACTGACAGAATCACCAAGCAGCATTTTAACTGAGACTTAAAACACAAACTATCAACCCAGGGCTTTCACGTTATTAATCCACCCCGGATCCACCAGTACAGTTAAAATACCTATTTCTTCATAATAAGCAATGGAGAGGACTGGGAGAAGAGCTAGGACTACTTCTAGTTACTGCTTGGATTTCCATGGGAAACCAGTACACAACAACAGCCCTTTTTACTTCCACTGAAGAGATTTTGGCAACAGACATGAAGACGACAACTGCCGTTTGTCCTGCCTCCGCACAGGGCTCTCACGGTACATATGCAAATCTAGTCATCAAGTACAAAAAAGCCAATTTACAATACCTGATTGGATTTTTAAGATTATATTGTGCATAAGACTACAGCTGGGGGTATGCTTCTCTAGTGCAAGCAGGCATGAGTAGATCTGAACCTTAGATCACAGCCCCTAGAATTTATCCTCAGACCCCAGGAGGACCTGTAAACTTCACTTCACCTTCACTGTTGATGGCGTCTGTGAGTTCCGATCAACCCAGCAGCACCCATGGCAGGTAGCTCGGTGCGGAGCAGCACATTTACATCAGTGCATAACCAAAAACCAAACCTGCTGCATTCAAAAGATGAGGAAGTGGGGGCGAGGGTCCTCTGGGCTGCAGCCATCGTAATTGTCTAAACTAAAGGGTGAGTGAACCAAAGTCAGCTCTGTGTGCCTCTGTGTCAGCCTACACAAGCAGAGCAGCTGCAGAAGTGTTTTTGCTAACGATGCAACCAACTGTAAGGAAGTCAGATACATGAACAGCTTTGCATACAAATCCCTGTGTTTGCTAACACACAAGCATTCTTCCAGCTGCACAGGAGTGTAGTGTAGAAACAGGAGGGACATCCACCAGCCAGCAACCCTTCACCACAAGCATCCAGGACATCCCCAGTGCTAGGCACTGCAGCCAAACATAGTGCCACCACGGTGCACAGGATTCCTGAGAGAGATCCCAGAGCCTGTCAGAAGTCAGAATGAGAGTGAAGGAAATATCAGCTACTCGATGAGTTTGTTAGATCTGGATGGGTCAGCTTACTTCAGCATCAGATTGCTCATGATAGCTTCTGCTGGCAGCTGGAAGAGCCATTTGTTCAAACAACTCAAAACACTACTGTTTTATAATGAGGAGGAAAAAAAAAAAATAGAGTGGTTGTTACAATTATCCTTCATTCAGCTATTTTGGATGGGGCCCCAGAGGCTGGTGGAGATGAGGAAGCCCTGACAGCTCCTGCAGCAGGAGATGCAGTGCTCTGTCCTCTAGTCTTCACTCTGAGTAATGCATGATGGACTCCACATAGTTCCCTGGGAAGAGCCCTGTCACTCCATTCATGACCCCTTCGTACCAACCATCATCATTCTTCTTGATGACATAAATGATGGCACCTTCCTGAAATGAGAGCTCGTCTTCTTTGTCCTTCGTGTAGTCATAGATGGCTACCACTAGAAAAGAACAGAGGATGGGCTGTTAGAAGAAGTACAAGCATGCACCTCTGTCACCTCCACTATTAGATCTATACAATTCTCAAGCGCAGTTCCCTTAACTAGATGTCATTCCCACGGTACATAATAGCGATGTAAGTTAAAACAACTTATGAAATAGAAAGAAATGCAGTGCCTCTCTAAAATAAAATGTATCAACATTTTTTCATACAGGAACAAAAGAACTTTATCTTACTAAAATGATGAAAGCTGCTTCAGAAAGTCAAAGAAATGCAATAAAACACTGGCAAATATCAAACACAGAAAGTGTGTACCATTGTACAGATAACATCTGTACATCGCATACAGCAAACTTTCCAGCCATGCCGGTGTAGTTGTTAAGAAATTTTATAGGGAAAAATCATATATACAGATAAATACATATTGCATATCTATATACACACATACCTACAAAAAAATATACATACACAATATACCCAAGAGATGTGTCGTGCATGTACACTACTAAAAGGAAGGACTCGTGCCTCAAAGACGCTGTGCTTACTGAGCCCCTTGTGATGAGGTCATTATAAGAGGCTGCACGTGCACCAGTTTCTTAACATTCTGGGTGCACTTCTCAGGCTCTATACCAGAGGTCCGCGCATGCCTCTAAGGCACAGGCAGATTCTAAGAGACAAGTGTCTGAGTCACACTGATCCCCCTTGTAGGAGTGCAAAGAGCACACTCGTTGTCCTAGTGTTAAGAGTCACATGCCTGCCCCTTAGGAGGAGGGGCGTCTGTTTTGTGCATCTGTCAGAGGGAGTTTGAACAGCCATGCATACAAATTGCCATTACAAAAAGAACCACACTGTTCCTTGCAACTTTAAACCCACCCTTTTCCAAGTAGGTGCGCGGTGCCCAGGGAGGATCCTCCTCTGCGTATGGGTCGCTATACTCCACCACCGCTGCCTCTTCCTCCTCATAGTCCTCTGGAGGTGGGGGTGGTGGCGGGGACTCGTCAAACACTGGCTCATCCACGGGTGGGGGCGGGGGAGGAGTATCTGAAACTGAAATGGAGCAGCTCTGTAGCAAGGAAATGGCCACTACTACCATAGCTGCAGGTTAAAGAAATGCTTCATATCCCAGGCTAGTGGCTGCAGAACCCACGGTTAGGAGTTGTGAAAATACACTAGAGACAATACAATTCAATGAAGGAAGGGTCATGTTCCTCCAACGAAACCAGTGAAATTATTTCCTTCCCCCTGTTTCTTTGAAACTTCTGACAAATCTGCAGACAGCGAAGAATTCTGGCTGCACACAAACACATCTCTCAAAACAAAAGCCACATGCAGTACTGAATCATGGCACAAGGAAGCAACACACTTACTGTTTTCTTGAACTCTGGCCACAAATCCCATTAGTGGTAACTGCGGAGTTACCTGTAGGATGGAGGGGGGAGGAGGAGCAAGGGATGCTGCCACAGAAATTAAAAAAGAGGCATTCAGTTAGAAACACGAAGCAGCAAACAGGAAAGTAGACATCATCGCCACTCAGACAATGTAGCACACTGCCAAGAAGCTGAGATAAAAAGGACAACATTCGGAGAAAAATGGCTCAGGGCATTTAAGCACATTCCCAATTCTTACTTCAAGGAGATTTCTACATTTTTAACATTTCCAACCCAGCTCTTTTCCTAAGGTCAAGAACGTATGCTGAAGCAGAAGTTTGATCTGACTAAAAGATTCCCTCAAATTCATTACAGCAGCACAGTACTTCACAAACTGGCCTACCTAACAAATGTATCAAGAAGTTTCCCTATAATCCTCCATCTTTTAGATCAATTTAATATTTATAAATTGGATGGCTTTTCTATTAAAACACCCATAAACCCTTAGTTCTGAAAATGGATGTATTGGATATATATATATAACGGATATATATTTCTCCAAAACATAGGCAAAAAAATAAAACAAAACAGGAAATTAATTAAATGAGGCAATTTTAGGTGAAATAGAAAGACGCCTTTGAGAAACCTTGGACTTCCGGCCAGGAGCCTTGCTGGTAGAACAAAGCACACTTTGCTGCTTCAGAGCAGCAGAGCCTATTCCAGATGTGCCGCCTTATTCTGCAAACCACTGAACTCTGAGCAGCTGGCTTACTGCTGTCTTTGTGCAAGACGTCTGAATTCACACTTAGAGAATACACTTAGTTATCTAATTAAGTTAAAAAAAATTAGTTAATTCTAGTTAACAAAACTGTAGTCTCACTTTCTAAGGATAATGCGATACAATTCTTTTTTTAAGAAAGTTCTGGGAATATTTTCCAGAAAGCACAGCTCAGGAAAAGCACAACCAAATCATTTCTTGTTAGCATAGCATACACAGACATTTAATCATGTCCAAGAGAATACCAGGAAAAAAAAAAAAATCTACAGTTCATGTACCAGTACATTTATTTACCTTACCGAGCTGAACTAATTAAATTTCAGTCTAATCCCAGAGCTGCAATGTATGACTTAGTATTTCTCAGAATTAATACACCTCATCACAGCCAATGGAAAAAAAGATACCCAAAATATTTCAAATTCACATCTCAAAATATACTGTTTGCTCATTTTAGCAACTATGTTCACAAGCACTTTGAATTTCTTCTGCCAGTCATGTTCACCTTCTTTTTTCTACCACACATCACAAACAAACAAACACAAAAACCACAATGGAGTAACCATCGCTTTTGTTGCAAGAGTATCCATGTACCTCCATATAAAACAGGCTCCATTATCTCACCACTTAACTGGTATATCTTAAGAAAAAGTAAAATACATTTCTAATTACAGCTTCTTTGACTTGAGTGAGGTGACCTCAGAGAGAATATATTCCTTCAGGTGTAACCACAACTGCTTGGAAAAGATCCGGTGTTGCATTTCTCAAAGAGGAAAAGGGAACTTGAATTTGAAGTATCTAAATACAACAGCATTCAGGAATACAGTGTTCCTGTCCAACTATGAAGTCGTCACCTTTTTAATTATATATGCTATAAAAATAGTTAGTTTCAAAACGTTTCCTTTATTCAAAGTTGCACGAATTCATACACTTCCTATCTACCATATGAAACTAGCTTCGGACTGCTGGGTCCCTTCTGTGAGTGCTGTGTTCTGTATATACGTCCTTGAAGGAGACAACAAGGCTTTCCAGGTAGAAAGACAAATCACTCCAGACAAGCACCCTAGGCAAACACAACAAAAATCCCTTTGTTTTGTTTGGGTCACATAGTTTAATCAAAATGGTGATGCTAACACTAGCTGACATCATTCCTTGTTTATCTTAACCATAATCATTACCTTCCTTTTGGGTCCGCCGATTGAACTGCAGTTCTGCAACTTATATGAAGTTTATTTGATAACTTTATTATCACCTGTAATAGTGTTATATGTACTGTTTAAAATGGCATATATGTCTGGATACAGTGAAAATTCTCTTTACTGCAAAAAGCGATGTTGAAATGTTTTCTTTATACCTCTTTTCTTTTCCTTCCCATTTATTCCCCTTCAAATTTCAATACGCATATAACCTGCTTAACAAATACCACATATTTCATGCAATGGGGCTGCAGTTTACTCATACAAGCTCCTCTACCCTCTCTGTCCCCAGCAGTACCATCCACTTCCTTCTCAAGTTAATTGCACACATCTCTTTGCAGACTGACTCACAAGTGGTAATATTTGGACCTGTCCAGATCTCTTAAATGCAGACTGCAGCAGCTAACCTAATTCCTAATTCAATACTTCATCTAAAACAACAAAGCCAAACAAATAATCACCAACAAAAACACCCACACAATAGCACTACAGTGCTTTCAAATCAACGTTCAGACTTGCTTTTAATAGGGTCTTTGCTAACAACGAACTTTCAGTATGTCCCTTGCATCTTTCTTTAGCTTTGTAAGAAAAGGTCTCCCTTTACTGTCACATCAATACCTTCACCTCTCCTCAGAAGCACAGGGAGAAGGACACCAGAGACAAACAGCTGCTGAATTCCCACTGACATATAGGAGAACACTACTTGATAAAATCTCATCCTGTTTTTGAGGACAAGTCATCCATTAAAATAACATCACATACGGAACTTCACAGAAGACATAGCAACCCTGCACTCTGTACCAAACACCACTGATGTCAAAGATCTCTAACGCTTGCCTCTATATAACAAGTGCAATGTACTGAACTGGTGGTTAATCACAAGGAAAAAGCACACAAACACACGGACTGATTAATGAAGAATTAATGTTTTGCTGCAAAACCAAACACCTATTCCACACCAAAGCAGCTACCTGATACACATGGTGTAGTAAAGGAATAAACCTGGTCTAACAGATCCTGCAAGTCCTGGGAGATTAAAAGCAATTTATCTGGCAACAAGAGCCGTATTGTCCCAAGCTGCCTGCCATAATGACAGCTGCACGCTCTGCGCTCACACCTCCACTTCAGCATGGCTACCAGCAATGTATTGGAAGCTACCTCAGACTGACTGACAGAGCTGCAGTGGAGACAGCATAGGATTTCAGAGATCTGAAGGCCAGTCAGTTCAACCCTGTGTTGCATTCATCACAGTAGACAAACTTTCTTACCTGGGTTCTGGTTATAAAAAGGTCCTCCGTTTATCTGGTTCTGAAGGCTCGTCTGTGACGTGATCGAAGGAGGACGCCGATATGGCAAAGATCCCCCTATTGTTGGTGGTGTATGTCGAGATGCAGGCCTGTTCATGCTGTAGAACTGAACTGGGTGGCCTGGGTTAGAAGGTTAAAAAGAGGAATGTGTTACCAAGGGAAGAATTATGGCTGCATTCAAGATTCAAAGGCTAGGAAAAGTTTCTGTTCTTTTAGAGACAACCTACATTCTGCAAGCAGTCAGTCAGTTCAGCTGCCAGAACACCGGATGTCTCAACAGCAACACAAAAAAACAACTCCTCCGACTGCTTGTAATCAATGCTAATAACAAAAAAAAAGGAAGAAAAAAAAAAAGCACAAAGGAACGTATGCTACGAAGTCTCAAAGTGAAAGAAATTAATTTTCCTTTACCCATTTTATAAAACATAATAACAGAATTTATAAGAAGTTATCTCATTTCTAAAGCTGAAAAAAAAATATCACTTTGCACTCCAGTTGCCAAGCAATACAACATGTACAAACCGTTTGATCTTACTAAGATTCAAAGAAAAACACAATACTAAGTATCTTATTGCTGCTCCTGAGATATACAGAGAATCAGGGGGGAGAAGAGAATGCTAGAAAATGCTTAAATGGATGGAATAAATGAAATCATACTCAAAGGCCTGTTTGTAAGGAGTTACCAATTGAAGCAACTCCTTAAAAACTTGCTCTCTCCTTTCTAATCACTTCCTGTAACAAAATAATTGATTATGAATCTAACTACGCAATATATGTTTATCATAGAACTCATTAACAGTACATCAGCAATTGATTTTGCACGTCATTCATCAGTACCTGACACTAATCAAGAAGCAAGAGCACTAAGGTAGTTTTTGTGTTCACTGAGAATTCTCCAGCTTACATACGGCATATACCAGTACATGGTAAACTGGACTTCTTACACTGTGATGCATTATTAACTTTCCCAACTACTCTGCTTCCACCATTCGCACAAAATATAACTTTCAGGGTTTGCAAAAATAAGGGAAGAGATGGCCACTGTGATTAAGGAGGCATGCATGCAGTCAAGTAAACAGGGAAATGGAACACATGAACAAGTAATTTCTTTAAAATTTGCACTGTTCTCCTTTAACACTGTATGAGGAGCTTCTCCACTGTGTTCTGATCGCTTTGCAAAGCTTCACACTAGGTCAGTAAGGAAAACACAACTCGCTCACTGTGTCACTTGGAAAAGCATTAATTAGAAATTTGCATTCCTCCTGCTTTGTGCAGGTATGTACATCTCAACCAACACACTTTTTACAGGAACAAGAACAGTTAGGAAGCAATCCACCTAGTACATAAGTGTGTTCACATTTCTCCTAAAGCACCTTTCCAATGTCTCCCTGTTACTTAATGGGCCGTACAAATCAGCAGTGATTGGAAAGAAGGGAGGAGAAGGAGCAGAGAGGTTCTTAAGAGTGAGAAACTACAACCCCATCAATGATAAACTACCCGCTCTCTTCAAATACTTTATTCCAGAGAAACCATGCAAGCAACTCAGTAACAACTCAAGGAAACAAAACTGCAAATAACCTGAAATTTCTTACAGAATTGTAAATACAAGTTTATAGTCATTAAAATATTAATTTCTGCTTGATTTTGACTCGTCAAAAATACAGTCGCAATGTGGCTTAAGAACTGGGATACTGATAGTACATCAGAAATGGAAAACTGATTGAAGTCCCATCTGATACACCTCATATTTGGTATCATCTTGATACCAAAACTCATCACAGTCCAGAAGCTTCAGTCATAGTCAAGGATTCTAAGTATTTTCTAATTAAACACAATTTTAAGAATGCTTCTGGCACCTAGTGAAATACTTTTTATGAGAAACCAACTTCAATGAACACACACAGCAACTGACATGATTAGATTCCGCTATAGTGCAAAGTAGGAAGGCATGTAGCCACATGTAAATTTAGCTATCTAAACCAGATCTTTACGATGCAGTGCAACAATTCCATCAAAAGTTAGTATGGAGTGTGTTACGGTTTGTACATACTGTGTGCAGCAACTTCAGCAAATGAGAAAATGAAAAATCTGGAGTGATTTCATAAGCAGTAGAAGAAAAAAAAGCAAGCTGCATTATACACCACAAGTACCACCACCAAAGCAGTATTAAAACAACATGCTTTAGCACTGTTCAGCATAAATAAACGCTTGTATGTTACTCGACACTGAACACAAAAAGAATGCCCTACTTAACAGTTTGCTGAATGGAGACTTGTCATTTGAAAGCACTGAAGAGACCAGCTATAGAAATGATACTTTGCTGGTTGCACCTTTTTTGTTCTATTCATGGAGGAGAATAATCAGACCCAGAACTCAGTATCTAAAGTACAATAAAATCATAATGTAATAAAAAATTATGTAAATGCAAAGAAGTAAAAATAATCAAGTGATAAATAAGATGTGACTGCTGTTTATAAAACTAGCACACTCTCACTCGTCTGCTATAATGATTACCTTATAGTTGGGTATTAGCAGATATTTGCTAGTTATATTTAAAAAAAAATCCTTTGAGAAAAATCACTGCTTCTCAAGAAACTCTGAAAAGCCTTGGAACATGATCACATCTGGGCTCATCTGCTCACACAAGGGAGCAGACACTCACCTGTAGAGGCCGTGGAAGAAACAGCAGGGGGAGTTGGAGAGGTGAAGCCATCAGCAAGGGGCTGGGCTCCTGCAGCAGCAGCAGCATCTGGGGCAGAGGAGGAAGGGGCAGGAACAGGAGCGGTGGGGACAGGAGCAGAGGTAGCAGGAAGGGGAGAAGTGCCAGCTGAGCCAGCAGGGGCTAAGTGAAGAGAGGAGGAAGAGGCGGAGTTAATAAGGAGATATGTTAGCAAGGATTAGAGAAAGCCTTTGACTATTCAGTGTTAGCTACTTACTAGATGCATAGTATTTTAGAGTGCACAAGGAGATGAGGGAAAAATGAAGCTACTAAAGAAAGACTCATTCTTACGTAGACAGTTCATGAGGGTCAAGCAAACCTGCTGCTTCTTTCCAGGTCTGAAGGTAACAACCTAGAACTTTCCAGTGAGAGCCATTACTTTCGAAAGATGTCTTTAATCTTTGTTATTTAGGCTGTGATCTGCAGCATAGCTGCATTTAGTTTTTGTACAAATTATAAAACATACAGAAGAGGAAAGCCAAAAATGCTTCTTTGGTTCAGAACTGCAAGCCAAAACTATATGCTCTTTTTCACAGAAAGTGCTGAACAAGGAGTACTAATATCACTTCTTATTTCTGGGAAGACAGGTGTAGTTACAGTAAACAAACAGGTTTTCATGACAACTCAGCTAGGCTTGCATTAGTTTTGCACTAGGATTTACTCTCTGCCTGCCTCTCTTTTAATCTAATTGTCTAAAAGCAAGCTGCTATAGATCTGCTTGAACAGCCAATGAAAAAACATCAATTTGCTTAAAAGGGATAAGTTTCCCCCTGCCCAGCAAAAAAGATATTGTGTCCTATCTAGTTCCACGCAGGCAGTCAGGCAAAAAGTGCTCATAAATCAAGTAATATATAAAATAAACACTAAAGTACCTCAGACACTCTCAGAAAATTACTTTATTCAAACTCATGCTATCAATAGCAAGCAATTTTCAATGATTGCATGTTTCTGGAAAATGAATTCTGAGGTTCCTCATGGGGCATCCTCCTCACATCTGCAAATGCTAAAGTTAATGCTGAAACAGGAAGAGGAACAGGAAGTTTCCATTTACCTGGATAGACACTGGGAGGAGATGGCGTGGGAACAGCAATAGGAACACCCACACTGCCACTTCCACTGTTCTCGCGACTACTGCTCCGACTACTTGGGTGACTTCCTCCACTACTCCCACTGCTGCTGTAAGAATCCAAAATTACCCAAGAAATGAATGTGCTGCTCTGCATGCTGAAACACAAATGCCTCAGAAAGCACTTTGCTAATTCAGAGTAGTAACAGGAAACAAGAAAAAAAGAAATGATCTATATAAATTTAACTTTTCCAAAAAGTCCTCTTCATGTTGACTACAGCAGTTTTTCCACCTAGTCCTAGAGAACTTGCCTGAAAATGAAAAACTTCTGTAACCAGTTGCAAAGTATGCCATTCCAATATTGTTAAATCCCTGTAGAGCAAATACAGACTACTTTCCTATGAGTTATAATAGCTATTGATTTTTTAGGCCGTTTATGCCTTCTTATGAGACTACTGAAACATGAAAATTCTAAAATGGTAAAACTCAGACTTTTTTATGCTTTAAGCCAATCTATTTCACTAGCATCAAGTACTTATGATTAAAATGATTTACTTAAAAAGTAAAGATTTCAAAAGAACTACTATATCATGAAACTTTTCTTGTTAATTTAAAAGAAGGCTAACCTTCTACAGAACTTTTGGTAACACAGCTCAGCTTCGTTCTGTGTTTGCTATTACCAGAATACTCAAAAATGCAATGCTCTTTTTCAGCTGCTCAATCTAAAAACATCAAGGACTGTTCAAACAAAGATGTTAACTATAAGCTCACCACGCAGTCCTTCAACATGAAGGACTCAAGTTTTCATAGAATCACAGAATCATTTGAGTTACTTTTTAAGGTCATCTAGTGCAATTCCTCTGCAGTGAACAGGGACACCTGCAGGTAGATCAGGTTGTTCAGAGCCTGTCCAGCCTGACCCTGAACGTCTCCAGGGACTGAGCATCCAGCACACCCCTGGGCAACCTGTGCCAGTGCCTCACCACCCTTCTTGTCAAAAACTTCTTCCTTATATCCAATCTAAGTCTCCCCTACTTTAGTTTGAAACCATATCCCCTTGTCCTATCACAACAGATCCTGTAACTTTCTTTCATCCCCCTGTAAGATACTGAAAGGCCGCTCTCAGATCTCTCTGGAGTCTTTTCTTCTCCCGGCTGAACAGCTCTCCCAGCCTGTCCTCACAAGAAGGTGTTCCATCCCTGTGGCCCTCTTCTGGACGTGCTCTAACAGGTCTACGTCTCTCCTGTACTGAGGAGTACACAGTACTCCAGGTGCAGCCTCACCAGCACAGAGCATAGGGGCAGTATCACCTTCCTCAACCTGCTGGCCAAGTCTTTTTTGATCCAGCCTTTTACCAGTTTTGTAAACATTTCATAGAATATTGCAAACTACCTACTTGAAACAGTACATAATTTTAGTAAAACATTACGTGCTATCACTATGTTTTCATATTAAAGTCAAGGTAACCACTGGATTAAGTGAACAATGTTAACACAGTTCACTACTCCAGTTTTATTAGAGTGCATTTTTGCCATGCCAAATGGACTGCCAGTCCATATCATGAATTAGCAAGCTTAGCTGTCAAGGTGCAAACTGATTTCATATTGTAGCATTTTTATACATACACTTATATAACACTAGTCACGCTTTGTTCAGGACTACACTGGATACCTGTATGTGCGATTCCTCTGGTTCACAGAAGCCGTTCTAACAGGGCTCTGCTGTGAGGGAGCCATATTGCGTGTTGGACTAGGCACGTAGTCATTTGGTACCACCGGAGGACGTACTGGCTCCAATGTACGATAAGGAGAGTGACGCCTACACAAGAACAAGTATATTACAGAAGCAAATTAGATAATACAGACAAAGCCACTTTTTGTTCTTTAAAAAGTTAGCTACATCCTAATCAGTATCAAGAGTTAAAAATGTTATTCTGTAAGTTTTCAGGACCTACTTTGTAGGATGACAAAAACAATTAAGGACGTTCATAATGTACTTCTATTTCCAGATGTTTTCCTACTCATAAACTCAGTTGCACGTTCCATTCTTATTTTAAAAGTAATCTGTATCTTATTTTAAAGGTAAAGCACCATAGTCTGTATATACATACATAATCACATACAGCAAGCAGCATTCCTCCTACTCCTACAGGAAGTTTCCTAAGGACTTTGCCTGTAAAAGCTGGGTTAAATTCAAGTTCACAGTCTTGAAAGGAATTACGTTTCTTACACAGTACAGATCAACAGCGTCATGTGCTAATTTTCCAGCTGTTTAGCGCCACCTGTCAAAGCCACACAGCTGATGATTCTTCTCTAAAGCATGTAGTTCTGTTTTGCAATGACACAAAAAGGTTGCTGTTGGGAAAAGCTGATGATGCCCAGTATCTTCTGGCTGAAATGTGTTCAACAGTATGTAACCAGTGTCAGGATCAGTATAATAAGATGGTAAGATGGTGATGTACCATCTGTTGACCTTTGTGGATGGTTATAGCAAAACCAGGCACACAAAACAGACTGCACAAAAAGAAAATCTTCCTTTTTTTTTTTTTTTTTTTTTTTTTTTTTTTTTTTTTTTTTTTGAGTTCCTGTTCACCTAAGCCCTTCACATGCTCAATAATCGCACTTACCCAATAGTTCCTTTTCCTGACATTGGTGGACTTGGTGGCTTCTGGGTGGGTGGTGTTGTACGAGGCAACCCACCCATCTTCATATTCTGCGTGCTGACCTGCACGAGAGAATGAGGAGAGAAATGGCCTTCTCTAAGCTCAGCATCTAGGGGGAGAGATGCCTTCAACAATTAACTCCAAGTAAAGGAAGGTTTAAACAAAAGATCAATTGAGAGGCCATGCATTCTATACGTAATTTCCACGCTGCTGAAAGTCAAGAGTTGTGCTCAAAGGACTCTTTATTACACAGGGTTTTCAAAAGTTATATATACCAAGAGTGAATTTGCCTCTAGGCTATCACAAACATTAAATCAGTGACAAAACAGGCACTGTATCTGACTTGCTTAAACCTCCCAGATAACCTTTAAGACAAAGGCAGCTCATGTTGCCCTATTCATTGGTAAGTTTCCAAAATTATTTTTGAGTACTCTTTAAAACTACTCAAGCTTATCTAATAGGCCACAATTTAATGTACTTAATACAAAAGCACAAAAGACAACATAATCTCCAAATGTTTCATTAATGTTAACATTTTCACAGTACTATATTATCTAATATACTATTTATTATAAATATTATTAATACACATTTAAAATTATAAAGAAAGCTAAATAGAGAAAAATACGGAGATGCATTTTTTTTCCCCATCAGATCTGTAGCAAATTAATCTCTAAGAACTGATAAATAGATGTATGGGGAAAAAATTTATTTGCAGTGGTGTGATGTGACTGTGGTCACCCCATCCCATTCTTTCAGGTTTCATTACTAACAAATAAACTTTTATATAAAATAATTCACTATAACCTCTAGAAAAAGAAGTCATCTGAATTCCTGGCTGACTGCTCAATCTAGGTATCATAAACAAATATCACCAATGGCATTTTGTTTACCTGTATATTGTCAGCCAAGCACAGTTCTCTCAATGCATTCACCATTACAGGAATCAGTACGCAGCCTTCTTAAAAGTCTCTGTTAAACAGCTTTTGATTTGCAAAAGCTCAGACTATTGCTTGGACGTAGAGATTTTCAACAAACTAAAGTAAGTACACTCATGTCTCTTTTTATTTTGTTCCTGTTGTGTTTGATTTCATAGTTTTTCTCATTTCCAAAAGGTAAATCTTGTCTAATGCCCCATTGAAAAAAAAAAAAAAAAGCATAGTGATCAACACACTAAGAATAATTGCAAGTATTATTAAAAAGGCAAATTACTCCTTTGTAATTTGTCCATAACAATGCACTTAAACCACTAGCAATGCTCACTTTTTTAAACTTATAAATACTGAGACAGCATAAAGAGCAATACATTCAGTATTCTAACACTCAAATTTGATTTCCTAGCTCTAAAGAACCCCACTGCTATCACAATTTCAATTTCCTGGGAGGAAAAGAAAACCAAGCACTGCAAGCTTGGTGACTTTTTTGTTTTGTTTTTGTTTTGTGTGTCAGATTCAAAACCAAACATTTGGACGCAGTTGTGCAAAAGTGCAATGTCAATTTAAGAAGGAAGTATTTTAAACAGCATTATAAAGTCCTTTAAGCCAACTCTAAGCAACAAGAATTCTAAAGTTAATTCAAGTGAGGGATGAGGTAAGCACTGAACTACAATTACTTGAAGGGAAGATGGAAAGTGTAAAATGAAGAACATTTTATTCTATACACGGAATATTAATAGATAGTACAAAATCCTCTTTTTTTCTTTTTTTTTTAAAGTTGCAGCAGCCCTTGTATTTCCTCTTTCATTAAAGACATCTGTTTCACCACCTATTTGAGTTGTCCAAGAACAAAACAAAACAAAAAAAAAAACAGTCACCTCAACATCACTCATTACAGCTTTTTCAAAGAGCCCTTTATGCCCAGCAGAGCAGGACTTGTGGCTGTCTTTACATGACAGCCAGCAGCCCAATCTGTGTGCGTCCCAGCAGTCCCCACAGGTGTTTCAGCTGGCCGCTCTATGGCTTCTCCCTATGTGATGCCAGCACCAGATATCACTTTACAGTTAACAGAACATCCCATGTATGTAACCCTGTTTTCAAGAGTAGTATTACTTGCATAGAAAAAGAAAAATGAAGTGTTAGGGTTCCACTGGGCTACAGAGACATGGGAAGTAGAGGAAGGTGCAGTTAGAGAGTGAAACAACATTGCACAGCCAACAGTCAGCAGAAGCAATACTTATCTGACCAATGCACAATTCCAGTTACTGACAGTTGCTTTTGTTATTACTGCTAACAAAGATATCCCTGGCACAGTAAAGGAAGAAAGCTTCAGAAAACATGGCTGAAGAAAAAGTGACCTTTTGTTAGACAAGGAATTTCAGTCATAAAGACACCATTCTTCAGAAAAACTATGCTGAAAGATGGGGAAATGCACTGACAGCGAGCACAGTTTCAGGCTCTTTGAAATGATTTTTCACCACTGAACTGGAATGCTGAGAAAAAGTTTACAGGACCATCTTCAAATCTGCCAGGACTGACGACTTGAAGACTAGCTACTGAAAGTTAGACAATTCCATCTGAATAAAATCCCCTTTCACTTATAGCCAAATAAATTATTCCAATCAAAATGGACAGATCTCTGGAAACGCTATTATGCAAGACACTAAAAGGCTACAGACTAACTTGAGAAAAGAAAAAGAATCAAATTTAGAACTGTACTAGGGGTAACCTTTGCTGAGATACAAACACTGTAAAATTTCCAATTTTTCCCCTTTTGTCTAAGAGACAAATAATAATATTCAATGAAACTAGTAGCACCCCCTGACCCTAACACTCTGCTGTGTTACTGCCTTTTCCATTTGCATATATGGTCACAAATATAGTTTTGAGACAAATCCTCATCCACAAACATCCCTCATATATGTTTCTACAATCCAAAGCAAGCTCCAGAACTGATGGTCGCATTTGCAGTTACTGTCAATTTTCAAAAATCAGTTTTCCAATCAGAATCAGTTGGAATTCCCAAGTAAGCTGGAGCTCCCTAGATAGAATTTGCACTGTTTCTGATGACATTTCCCCTGGCTCCACACAGCTTTAAGTATCCAGCTGCAACTGGTTTAACTGGAGGGGAAAAGCAAAGGAATGCATCTACCTGTTGGTGGATTGCATAAGTGCAGGACTCCACAGATCCATGGTTGGTTTGTAGCTAAGAGCTTGCAAATTCTTTTATGAAACCTCGTGGCAAAACAGAGCCTGCAACCAAAATCACAAAGCAGCTCACCGTGCTAAAAACAAGAAAAGATTAAGAGAGGCAATAATGACTGGGGCACAAAGTATAGGAAAAAAACCACCTGATTGTGGTAAAAGACAACCCTGTGAATCCATAGCAGCACTGCACACAGTCTATGTAGAATGGATGAAGGGATTTTTCCAACATTTTGCCTCTTTCCGTGGAGGCAAAAAAAAAAACAGAAAACACCATTCATTAAAATTACACAGAAGGACTCCAAATAATTCTAGGGAGAGGACACAAGCACTCTCAGATAAGCATTTCTTTAACTGGGTACCTTACAAAAGCTTTTTTTTTTTTTTTTTTTTTTTTTTTTTTTTTTTTTTTTTTTACAGAAGGTAGCATGCAACAGGGCTACAGACGAAAAGGTCTAAGGACCAGAGCTATAACTCTGGCAGTTCTGGAGCTAGAATGTGATGCTTTGTTGAGGAAGGAACTGCATAAACAACCTAACACAAGCAGATCCTTGGTAAGTAACGCATCCTGGAGGATGCCCTGAGATTCAGCTCCACAGTAACAGCAGTAAAATAAATTCTTTAAAGAAACAAAAGGCCTGAAGTGATTGCTACAGACCATTCTGTTTTAAAAAAGGCACTATTGCCTGAACAAGAAGTGCAGAGATACATGGCTGGTCAGACAGACCTGTTCAAAGTATTTGCACCAACATATCGTTTATTTACAGAGCTTTAAGGCACTTAACTGTTTATCTGCACAAAGCAGATAAAAAAAAGCTTTAAAAAACTTCACTGCAGCAAAGATTCAAATCCAGAACACATTTACTTTTCAGCCAAGCATCTCACTGTTAGATTCATTTCCACGATAAAGTGATTTCCTCCAAAAAGACTGAAGAGTGTATATTCCTAACTTGAGGAAGAACTAAACCTAAAGTCGAACTCTGCACAAAAACTTCTAAGGCATGCTTTACTGTCAAATCAGATTTTCTAGATCTTTCAGGTCAGCAAAAGATTTGGCAACTCTAATAAGAAAGTGTCTCAGTAGTGATGTTCCACGGATTACATTCAGAAGCTCTAAGCAGCTATCCAGCCTTCCTGAGCAATTTAATACCTGACACCAGCAAAAACCACCTAATGCTGAATGAAAACTTCCCACATCTCACTTCATCTTGTTAAAGCTCCAGAGAGGATGGACTCTTTTTTTTGCCTGTCATCTGCTCCCTCAGAGTAAATTCCTTGCCAAGTTGTGCTTGGCCACTTGAAGAGTTATTCTGCGAGTCTAATTAAGCCATATGTCCACCATTTGATAAAGTGGTTGATATGGAAGTGAAAAGTCTGTATTTCAACCCTGTCTTAGCTAATGACCACAAGTAAAAGCTTCAGCAAGTGAGTTTACCCACTTATAATGTGTTCACTTACATAAAGTAATTGAAGAACTGAGTTCAGTAAGAACAAAAAGGCTTCAACAATGTCATTCTCAATTGATCTGCTGACAGGAGATTGTACAGATACTCCTCTGACTTGTAGCTGCAGTTTTCTTAAAATTGTGTCTTAAATTTAAATGTGAGCTATGCAGACAGAAGCATGGTTCACCCCATCAGTCAGTTTAATGCTGGAACTGTCAGCCAAGACTAAGTTTTCTTCACAGCCATGAAAAATAAATACAAACCAAACATTTCATATGAAATCTCTCAAGTTAAGTAAGATTAATATCCACATGGAACTATGGTTAGTGGTCTTCTTTCAGTTTTCTCTTTTCAGGCTGACACACTGTGACTATGGGGACACCTGAAGAGTAACGTACATCCATTAACGGGTTTCTTTCTAAACCCTCACAGTTTTGGCAATGAGGAGATGATTGATATACTTTAAATGCCGAATTGAATTTGTGATCAAGTTCACTCCAATATAATGGAGAAATACGTTAGCTAGTGTTATAATAAAGAATGTTAT
Organism: Aquila spilogaster; assembly: GCA_024606505.1. Taxonomy (NCBI): domain Eukaryota; kingdom Metazoa; phylum Chordata; class Aves; order Accipitriformes; family Accipitridae; genus Aquila; species Aquila spilogaster. Next base: position 32,742,539 of record JANHGO010000071.1, read on the forward strand.
TTTCATTCTAAACCCATGAAAAGAAAAAAAAAAATCTGAAAAGCTGAAGAGGTTTTCCACCACTGCAGACGATACACAGATATGGTAGTCCATGCACAATCTATAATTACACCGCTTTTATATTTTACTTTTTTAGGTTGGTCATTACTGGTTCATAACTGCAACTGCAGAGAGCAATGAAGGAAACTGACAGTTCAGCCATTCCTTTTCTAAAAGCACCATCTAGCATGTTCCGCATGCAGAAAAAGGCACATTCAGCACCAGAAGTATCCATTTCCTACAGATAGACAGTAACAGACAGGGAGGAGATCTATTTTGTAACTCTCAAAAAACATTTAAACACTATGTGACTTGAAATACAATAAATACACTACAATACACTAAAAAAATTTCACTCCCTCGAACCCAAATCCCCAAACCAGATGCACTTCAGGAAGACAGCAATACCAAAATGCTCAATAAAGGCTATAGCCTATTTACTATTCAATGTATCCTAATGCTGGATCATGCAACTTCATCAACCTCTTGTCCAATTTTGAGGCTTTTTGCTGTTAGTTCTGCAGCCACTAGCACTACTAATGTTTGAATTTCTCTGAGATCCTCAAGAATTTGCCATACTCCAGTCTGAATTCTCTGACACATCAGCCATTTGATAGCCTACCACATAAATCGCTCAGTCACCGAGTGGCTCTTTGTATTTAAACACTGCTATCAGTTTCTGAAAAAAATAAGGATACTGCAACTTTAAAAAAATGATGCACCGATTTCAATTATTTTATTTTACACACCTTTAGAACCCCGTTATTGGAGCAATCTGAAACTGAGACATTAATCCCAATCAAATAATTATTTATACCGTATATAGGATAAAAAGAATATTACAAAGGGGGAGGTTCACGTCCAGCTGCTAGGTATTCACTGTTTTTTTTTTAAACACATAGTTAGTACAATATTCCTCCTCTGTAAATGATCTGGTAGATATGCTTAAGATAGTCAATATTTTGCCACAACGCTTATTTTAAAATGAACTGTTAGCTTCCTTACACAAATACACCAATTTCCATTACAAAATGTTTATCTGCAATGAAGTCATTCAACAGATTATCTGATACAGAGGAAGGAGAGCAACACTGTTTTAAACAATCTGCAACATTCACATAACCATCTCCCCATGTGTAATAGTCTCAAAAGAATAAGAATGGGAATCCAGCCCTGGGATTTCTTACCTTAAATCTAAGCAACCACTTAATGCATAAATGGAGCAAATAAAAGAAGTAAGGAAAAAAAAGCATTGAAAGGTTAGTTGAAACTTCAGGATATGAAGAGAAAGGAAAAAGAAAGAAAAAAAGTTAAGCATTCAGCATTAACAAAATAATGTATCAGTAGATCATAGAAAGAGTGGCTAAAGCAGAATGTGTCATGAATAAAAGATTTTCAAGCTGAAACTTTAAATATACGTTGATCACAAAGCCCTTAGATTAACACTTCAAAATTAAAGCTCAGTTGTCAGTACATTGTTTACTCAAGTTCTTACAGTGCTGACTTTAAGTCACCATCCTTCAGAATGGAACATAAGACCTTGATGGATTAACTTCAGAGATTAATTTTTGGAGCTGTTAAAGAATAGACTTATCAATACCCTGAGCTCAACTGACCTCAGTTACCTGTGTTAGCATATTTACAACCAGCTGAAACAAAATCTTCTGGATATTAAGCTAGACAATGCTATTAGTTAACTCTTAATCTGGTCCAATGAGAAATCTCTTGAACAAAGACCAAGAGTAAATCATCATGCCTTGTACCTTTTTCTAAACTTAATGTTAAGACACTAGCCAACAGCGAAACATTTCAAAGCTTAAGTGCTAGGTTTTTTGGCATGAAGTCACATAGTATCTCACGGGATAATACCATACACTTTCTTTCCCAAAAATAAAAATATCAGCAAAAGTAGTCCTTCCATTTGAATATCTTTTGTTCTGTTTTCAGTTCAGCTGATCTAAATACGTTATACATCGCATTTCTTAAATTTCTTGTAACACCAAATGTAAAACATGGCAGAATCTCAACAGCAGGGACTACTCCGGTTCATTCACTTAGCTCATAACAAGAACGTAATGTAGCAAAGAAAGCATAATCTGATTTACTAGAAAACAGCCTGTCTTAAAGTTCAAAGTTCCAGGGAGAAATTAACCAAAAAAGTCCCTGCTTCACAGTTGTCCAGAAAAGCCAGGTGCACCTGTACTGGCCAGAAAGACTGTCAATTACACAAAAGCGCCCAAGTAGGGGTGACCTTTTCCTCAGCAGTACTGCCAGATATAGTACCTTCATATAACTACACACCACTTCAAATGGATTAAACTTTTTTCTTTTCCATCCTCTTGACTAGAAAATCTCTTGGAAAGAAAAGCAGAAGACTCTAATCCAGGAAGCATTCAAAAAAAATTAGAGCAAGTCCCTTTCAGATAAGAAGTTCTTCATATTTTTGCAGCATTGTGGCTTCAGGGAAGCAAGATGAGGAGGGACCACTTAGAATGATATAGTGGCACTTAAATTATCTCCCACCATACTGTAAAGCACCTTTTCCCAAAGAAGGTACCCACTGATGTTTTGAATTTCCAAAGGTGATATAGCTGGTTAATAAACTAGTTGAACTATTTACTTCAACATGGCATACTGGATTTCTTGGCCAAGGATGCTCCCCTGTTTCTCCTTTATTATTCTCAATCCAGTTTGCAATCATTTTCAGGGACCGCAATGAATGCATGCTATACTACTTTTTTGATTGTCTTGATAATAAATAACTTTGTGTCCCAGTGCTAGAGGGGAAGCCCTACAGCAGAAAAGTAGACAGAGAACTAATAATAACTAGAACTTCAATGCTATTTATCCAGTAACCTGCCAAGTATCATTTTAAGGGAAAAATGCCACAGCTCAAGCAATGAACAACTATAAATAGGCAAATTAAAAGCTCCTACCTCATCTTTTTTCTCTCTGTTGTCCAGCAGGTGATCTAGTAAACTACTATGTAGTTACTCAAGCAGAACAAAACCAGCAGGCTGATAAACACAACCGGCCACTTTCTCCCCATCAGCAAGAGAGTGGTTCTTTCTTCAGCACTGAACACAGGATTAACCCAACTGGAACTGATCTATGGATCTTAATGTTAAAGTTTCTAGATGTTTCACTATGCACACAATGCTTCATTTTTTTCTAGATAAATATAGTACATTGCAAACAGTACATTTGGATGCTACTTCAAGTATATCACAAACAGAACAAATGGATGCAAATACACATTTGACTCATCAGCCACTGCATCGTGGTGGGTAAGACTCTGCTACACTGAGGTAAGTAGAAGAACAATTATAAGGGTTTAAAGCCAGTGGGAAGTAACATTGTGTTGTAGAGCAATTAAAACACTTTTTAATGAGTTCTAAAATAATTTCATTAAAACAAAAGTGATCATAAAAATATTACCAAGAACAATATCCAGAAAGAGTTCCATTGACCTGCAGAAATCCAAAATTTGAATTGGCAGTAGATTTTAACACAAGAATTATAATGATTTCCTAGACTAAACAGTAGGTATTAATGATATTGAGGGGTTGTTCTGGTTTTCTTTCTTTGTTTGTACATACTTTTTCTCTAAATTAAAGAGTTACTTGTCTGTTGAAAATCTGATTAAGGTCACAAATTGAAGTTGAATGTTTTGTTAAGAAATGGTGAAAAAAACCTTTCTGTTGACAAGTAGGATGTGAAGAAGACTTCAAGTAAAATTGCTCCAAAGAAATATTTAAACAGGACTGTTAGGAATTTGAATTTTACAAGTCAGGTTAAACAACTTACTGTCATCTAAATCCAAGCTGACAGTTCAAACTGAACATCACAGATAACCCAATGCAGGTAGGTATCAAACAAAAAAAAATTCCGGTGTAGTTTGATTGGAAGAAGCATCTTACTGTACTGCTAACTTACAGGCTTACAGATTTGTTAGTTCATCATGTAAAAACGACACAGCTTTGTGCTATTTACCTTTCTTCTCCTGGAACTTTAACTTTGTCAGTGTTTTCATTTCCATATTTGTTTCCCTGGCAGCACAGTTTAACAAGACAATGATATGCCTGCTAAGACTCTGCTTGCATTCAGGAAATGTTTAGAAAAAAATCCACATACAACTAATCTCACACTTGACATGACTGCCGTTGTGTGCACTGTTCTAACATTTGCACAGAACAGCCACCAATTGTTTTATTCTGATCTTTACTCTGAAATTCATTTTTCCTAGTCTTAAAATGACTAGGATCAGCTGGCTTTGACCTTGGCAGCACTATTCACATTCTGAAACCTTGTACGGCAAAAAAGTTGTCGAGAGCTCACTTAAACAAAGCACATTACAGGATATGGATATGACAGATTGACAGAAGTTAGAGAACAACTAATACTTCTTATGCAAATGCTTTCTTCAGATGAGCTTCCAAGTAAACCAGGGGCAATTAAAGCTGGATCATACTTTGTGTTGCTAATTCAGAGAGAAAAGTGAGAGATGGTCATTAGCCTTTCATTACCCAGGTATATCCTGACAACTGACTCAAATAGTAAGAGCAGCATCACACAAGAACATGTTTAGAAGCATTGTAAAAGCTGAGACCTACAGTACCAAATATCCTCAGAAATAAGATTCAGTGAGTTGTGAGGTTCAGGGAGAAAGGGAAGGGGAAAGAGTAACTGCAGTCTTGCAGAACTCCTCTTATACCTATAGACACACTGGCCAGGCAAGGAGAAACTGGTATATTACCATGAAAAGCATCAAGTTATTTTGTAAATATACATAGACAAGGTATTTGCAGTTTGGCTGTTTTAACAATATCACCTACCTTCACTCCATGTCCAATATCATCTAGAATTGTATAATCA
>JANHGO010000071.1:32747570-32780901 GCA_024606505.1 Aquila spilogaster
CTTTGTGAATGTCCACCGTCTACAAAAGACGCAGTGTATTTACTAACAGTGGTATGCATTTGAATACAGAGTCAGTATAAAAAAAAAAAAATTTGAATCAGTTCCAATGTTTCGAAGATCTCTTTATACTGTGCTAAACATATCACTACATATATTTGATTACATCATCTTTGTTCAATTTACTGTTGAACTTGCCACCTCTAAACCCACATTAATACCTACAGGTTCTTTGGGTTTTCTGTTACTCTCATTCTTTACAGCTTAGCAAAATTCCTCCTCCTTTCCATTCTTAGTAGTTCCCATTAATTTACTGACACTGTTTTATACGATTCCTTCAATTAGCCTTCTTAATTTTACAGTTGCTTTCTAAGCTCGTCTTTGAAATAGGCTCCAACTAGATGAAGTGTAAGGATACCTTCCCAAACCTTAACTTTTATGACCTGAAAAACAAGCCATAAGCAGGGTTTTCTTACACTGTAAAACAGTTTGCTAAACTAGGACTGGTAGTTAGTTCTATGATAGAATAAAATTTCACTCAGACAAATGGACAAGATATTTCAGTCATTACAAATCACTCATCACAAAGCAATGATTAGATTTTAGAAGGTGCTCAGTACTAATTTATCCACAATGAAGCCAGTGGTTAAGTCCAGTGCCTTCACTTAGAGTGCCTAAGGCCAACACTGAAAATCCCTCCCTCCTCATATTACAAGTACCACGGCAGAATCTCTAGTGTAAGACAAAGCTCTGCTGAAAATTTGTTGCCTAAAAACATGTACTTGAATCTTGTTTGGTAACAAGACTAGGAAAAAGTTACCAAAAAGTTTATCTATCCTTTCCAGGAAAGTAAAATCTCTTAAATAACGGTGGACGGAGTTGCTTGCATCATGTAAAACAAAAATAATTCCTTGCTCACAAAACAGTTTTCCTTATAGGAAATTGACCAGATTTGTGAACAAACATTTTAGCTACAGGCTAAAAAAAAAGTAAGAAAACAGCCAGAATCACCACCATTAGGATTTCTAAACATTCATAGGATTTCTTGTTACCACTTTAGTGACCATAAGTGGCACTAGGAAGACTTTTCACAGTTAGGAGACAGGCTCTGCAGTAACTAAGGAACAGGTACAAATGAGAACTCCTTTTCAGAACACACATTTTTTAAATTTTATTTCTCTGTGGGCAGGAATTGGGGCAGTGGGGTTGGTTACACTGTTTTACCCTTTTGTTTGTGCTACTGATAGCAAAACAAGCAAAATGGACCCTGTATTACCTTGTGCAACCATCACAACCTTTAAAACTACAAAAATTTTAAAAAAAGCAAAGAAAAAAAACCAAAAAAAACCCAACACTTCCAAGAAGTTGTTTCTTTACATTCTTTCCAGAGAAGAATTTCCACAAATACCAAGGGCATTATATGGAAGCTTAAATTACTATCTATCAAGATTACCTAGTATTTTCCAGCAACATATTTTCAAGATCTTGCAACTTTGCTAAAATTAAACACTGAAAATGGCTTTGTCATGTACATTTCTGCCACCTCTAGTACCACCTGCCTAGAACTGTAAGGTTTCTACTAAAGCTGCACAGCTATTTCTTAAGACACAGCTATAGAAAAAATAGATTATTCAAGGTCAAAATATGTTGGCAACCCTCTCTTTGGAAAGCTTGAGTTCATTGAGCAATGATTTGAAATTTAATAGGGGTTGTTAAACTATCTGGGACACATCCTCCATCACCCTCACAAAAACTCACCCAGATTTGGCCAATATATAAACTCTGCAGAAATTCACTGTTCATACAAGCTTAACAGAAACACATATACTTCTACGACTACTAAACAACCAAACCACTCTCCAACCAAGTTTGCCAGAGTCCTTCCTGAAGTTCCCTGCGATGACCAGGTCTATATACCATCCCCCAATACAACAGTGCAGATCAGATCTTCATAGCTCTTACCATATTATTGATTGTACAAGCACCAGTGCAAACAGAGCACATAAACATGTTCCAGGCCAGAGTACCAAAAGTGTACCATTCTGCATCATGGTAAGATTCAATATTTTATATTCCATCACAGGTTTTTATCCCTTCTCTGTGCCAGACCTGTGCTTTTGCAGGATAGTGGAAGGAGAAGTTGTGGAACAAGTAGCTGTCAGACCAAAGAGACCATCTATAGAATCCTCACCTCATCTCTTTGAGGAGTTAGAAAGCACATACTTTCTTGACAAGCGAACGGTATGTGACTGCAACAACTTGGAGGACAATCTCATGTTTAATACCACTGAGAAATTCAATCTCTACGATTATCTCAGACTTCATCTGTGATCTAGACATGTCACTAGAGAACTGCAGAAACATTACACTGACCCTTGTATGTTGTCTCACAGGCCTCTGATACCATTTTCTAGAATGTTGAACAACCTCAGCTGCAACAGCGTCTGCACCTCAAATGCTATATGATGTTTCAAATGTACTGAAGCATCAAAACCTTATGGATCTGAATCTGGTCATTCAAAACTAGTTTATGCCTTGGACACTATGCTCTCAGAGCCTTAATTTCGATCTACAAATCAGAAAGAAAGTAAAATAATTAGTGCAGTGTTGGCAAGATGATTTCTTCCTTTCTCTCCATTTCAAGTGCATGACCACTGCAACTTCAAAGATGTTCTTTTAGTATTTTCTTATGCAATTATCTATAAATACAGTGTGAGTACAGATACTTAATGCACATGTTATTGTAGCAGTGGTATCTTGGCACTGTGAAAACTTGTTTCTATGAATGAAAAGCGTTGTTTTTTAATTATTCATAGGAGTTGTGAGTACAAATGGTTTCCTTAAGGACTATGGTGATCAGTGAGGCATGACTACAGTAATAAACAATGAAATGCATAAAACCTAATTAAATCCTAAAGCTCATCTAATGGGAATTGTCTTGCATGATGACTCAGAACATCTTTTTTACCTTGAATAGCTATGGAATGACTAAGAGTATAAAAACGGCACCTAATTCTGGTATATACTCCTAAAATTGTATTGAAAAGCATTTTGCTGGCAAGTTTTTCAAAAATTTCATTTTCTTGCTTAGGAGACTACTGGAGTCATAAGATCTTAAGACACCTATAAAACAGCAGAAAGGAACACTGAGGTATTTGATTAGTAGAGAAAGGAACAAAGATTAACCTGCTACTAAAGAAAATTAAAACATTTATCCTCAACACACAGGTAATTATTGCTTCCAGTACTATCATAAATCCCTTAAGTGAGACAGGAGAATGCTAGCAGAATGTTTATTCAGCAGTTTCGAAACTTCTACTGAGAAGTTTTTGGGGTTAGAGCTGGACTAACAAAACACCTGACTTGGAAAGTCTGTCAGGAAAAGCAGATGAGATGCACTGTGCCCTTCTATAACTTAAAACACTGTTTTCTAAAAAGAAATTTCAGACTCCTGACAGCATTACTACGCTTTTTTTCCTCCATAGCTCCATTATCTTTGGCAAAAGCTTTTAAATGACAGTTTGTTAGACGTTAGGTTCATTATTATCATCTTTTCATATGCTTTCCAAGATGCCTGCAATAAGCCAAGGGATAGCTTGGGGGGGGGGGAGTATAAACCACTCCACTTTTTTCTATTAGGAATTTTCTGGCCATTTTGAAAAATCAAGTTTCCATACTGAATTCAATAAAAACAGCCTCAAGATCTGTAAAGATTAAAATAGAAAAACCATTAAATCATTTCTGGGATTCCAAAGTTAACACTATTTACCACTTCACTTAAAAGTCACTGAACTCAGAGTTTTGAGAAATATTCTCTTCTACCTATAAGTGAAATTTCTCAAAGTATTAAGTTAGTATTTATGCTGGTTTTGGCTGGTTAGAGTTAATTTTTTTCATAGTAGCTGCTATGGGGCTATGTTTTGGATTTGTGCTGAAAACAGTGTTGGTAATACCGAGATGTCTTCCTTACTGCTGAGCAGTGCTTACACAGGGTCAAGGCCTTTCCTGCTCCTCACACCATCCCACCAGCGAGGAGGCTGGGGGTGCACAAGAAGTTGGGAGGGGACCCAGCTGGGACAGCTGACCCCAACTGCGCAAAGAGATATTCCAGACCATACAATGTCATGCTCAGCAATATAAAGCTGGGGGGAGGTTGGCAGAAGGGCTGCTGCTCAGGGACTGGCTGGGCATTGGTCAGTTGGTGGTAAGCAATTGTCTTCATTTGCATCACTACTCTTTCTTGGGTTTTAATTCTCTCTGTTATTTTCCTTTTCATTACAATTCATTATCATCACCATCATCATCATTATTATTATATTTCAGTTATTAAACTGTTTTTATCTCAATCCACGATTTTTCTCACTTTTACTCTTCTGATTCTCTCCTCATAACCTGCTGGGGGGGAGCGAGCAAGCAGCTGCATGATAATTAATTGCTGGCCGGGGTTAAACCACAACAGCACTTTGAAAGTCTAAACTGTAGTGAAATTTCAGAAATAAAAGTCTCCAGAAGTCTCGATTTCTTCTTCTTCTTCTTCTTCTCAAAACATTCCAACTTAAATTTATCGATTTATTGGCAGTCTGTTAGTCTGGGCTTTTAAAATGAAGTTTAAAAAAATCTTAAAAGAAAATGTTGCTTAAATTTAGTGTTGCTGGGCTTTTTTTTTTTTTAAAGCTAATTTGATAGAATTTAAACAAACTAGTTGCAAAATACCCTGAGAAATGGATTATTACTTTAAAATGAGTAACTGTCTAGTTCTGACACGTTAGAAATGTGACATTAATTACCTCAACTCAAGTTGTATGGAACTTACACACAAAGAAAGAGGTCATGATACAAAAATGCTGAAAAGCTACTTGCTCCATAAACAGGTAGCATATACTGTGGAAAATTAGACTTGCATTACTATTTTTGAAAGAGTTTGGCTATTCTTGTAACTTGCAAGAATAAGACAACTGAAAATGGTTACAAGCCTTTACTAACTTATCAATGGAAAGTCCAAGTGAACTTCCCTGCAGAGACCAACCAGCTCACCCATGTTGCTACAGTTCAGCTAAGCAACACGTGCTGACTACAGAGAAGTTTAAGTCTGTGGTCTACTCAATACCTATTCTCACGGCCGGTATCATGGGAGTCAGATTCTGTAAGAAGAGGATGAAGCAGATTTCTCCATCGTGCAGTGCCATTGGAGATAACTCATCACTATCACTCACCTTTATGTTAACATGCTTGTTTATATAATTAGCAGCAGAGAAGAGTTTTAAAGATGACCTTGCTAACTAAGAGTATTTTATAACTAAACCTGAAAAAATATTTCTCACCATACAAACGCTAAAACCTGACAATCTGCCATATTAAATTAAAGAATTTGGACATCAGCAACATTTCACAGTGTCTGCTAACTTGAAAACTGTAACACAGTTTTTTTAACAAGTATAAATATTTATACAGATGATCTGTATTTAGGATTTAAATTTTAAGCCAAATATGAAACACTGCATATCATCTAGTTCTGGACAAGTTTCAAGAAGGCAAATAAGAACAGATTCATCAGCTTTCAGACCAAATCAAAGTAATCCTAAATTTTAAACCAATAGCATTTAATCACTTGCATAAAAATAATTTCAATAGTAATGATTTCCTTATTCAGGACCTATATATAACCTGAAAAACCACAAATGATTATCAGCTTCCTTTTCAGCTCTTTCATTAAGTTGGCATTTAGAAAGAAACATAGAAAGTGACATAAACTGGCATTCTATCAATGAACAGAGAACTAGAATATTTTATCTTCTACAGTTAATCACGTCTTTTTCAGCTGGAGCTACACTTGAACAAGACAAGCACTTTTGAAAAAGTTTTCTTACTAAAAGCCAAATGATTTTGCTACCTTCTTTGGAGAATATGTGAAATTCCAAATCAGAATTAAAAGCAGAATTACACATCCAGAGATCATAATTTGCATTAGTGTCTTCTAAACTTAAATATCAATACCTACTGACCAAAGTATTAATGCACTGCGAGCAGATGGTAATTACCAACGTGTTTTCTGTTCTACGTTACTGACATCATTTCAAGTCAGACTGACTGAAATCGTAACTTGGCAATGAGGTATTACACCATGAGGCATTTTAAGCGGTACTAGAAAAAGTCCACTAAACTTTACACCCAACATAAAAAAGACCCAGGAAGTCTTCTGCAGGTTAGGCTTGTTCCAGAAGAAGTATAAACAAATCTCCTGAGAAGAAATTATTTATTACACAGAAACTGTGACAAAATAAATTCATTTTTAAAAGAAAAATAACCACTGAAATTAAGACAGATTATATAACCATCTACAACATTGGTATCATGGGATGAAGCCATTTCTGACATACTGAATTCAACTTAATAAAGTTCCTTGGATCAACACACTTCGTGTATGTAATATCCAAAATTCAAATACTGTCTGCTCCTCTGATATCATTTCTTCCATGAAGATTTGGGAGCATTCTATATATGGATGATGCAGACTCAAAAAAAACCCAAAGCAAAACAAAACAAAACAAACGCAATTTTCAATTTTACAGCGATATTAAAAAAAAAAAAAAAAACAAACCTAACTTCTTTTGGTTGTTCAAGTGCAGCCTATGAATTTTGGCAGATACATCTTCATTAGGTGTTGGGCGCTGGTAATTTCATGCTCCATTTTAAATAACTAGCCATTTTGTATAAATGCCAAAGACAATCTAACCTAGCATCTCAATCTGCATAAATCTCAGCTTCTCAGAAGGAAAAAAAAATCAAAATGCTATGGCCCTTTCCCCAAAAAGCTACTTTACAGAAACTGTGTGACAAAATGAACCTTCTACATCTATAAAATACAAAATCCAGAGAATATGAATAATTTTATTCATATACAGTCTTTTGTGTCGAGCTCTTAAATAGCTGAAATACTTGTCAGCTGGCACTAGCCTGTCAAGAAGCACATACATACACACACAAGCACACACACACATATATACACACTCAGAGGCATATACACACATACACAGCATATATATGGCACATATACATACACACACACACACAGAGTAATCTGTGACATTTTCTGGGAAAAAAAAAATGAATTGACTTGTCCATGGATTAACAAAAAGCATGAAGCATGCAGCAGAAGAAATCAAACTTCTCAGCTTATTTTTGAGGATGCAGTTGAATGAGATAACTGAGGCAATCTAATAGTGTACTACTACCAGAAGGGAAAATCCTTCCGACCCCTTCCTTTGTACGTGCTCTGGAATTCATCTGACCCCTCACTGAGCCAATTCAGCCCATTAAGCTAGCATAAAATTATTCACTTCTTTTGCTGGTTCAAACCTCTACTAGCTTAGCAACCCTTTCAGCACGAGCAAGTTAACAGACCAGCTCAATCTGCTTATCTCCTACCTTACACAGCTCCTACTTTCAAATGTCTTTCTAAATACCACAATATTCTTTATTTTAATTTATGACATTATCACATGGAGATCAAGAAACCCTAGCAGCCAAAATGTATTGGTCAAGTAAGACACAAAATATTCAGTAAGGATGCCATTCAACTCTCCAGTAACAGAAAAACAGAAAGTCCTGTATCATTGCTCTTAATTTCTCTTTTAATCTGTCATTGGCATGTAAACCTCCACTAAATCTATCATCCATCCTCAGCCCACTCTGGCAGTCAAAATTCTCTCATCATCAGCGTGGTAATGGGACATGGGTTCCTGATAATAGTAGCTTAGTTTATTGCTGCTAAGAAAAACTGCAAACAATGGCAGGAGTTCTCCAGCCATGCACAAACTTGATACGTTAATTTTGCCTTCTGTTCATGTCATTGCAAAGTACATTTTATTAAGAAAAGCCAGGAACAAAGTATTCTTGTCATCTATGCTTTTGTCATTAGATGCCAGTATTACGGCAACAGGAAAAGTAAAAAGATGACACGTATTGTTTTCCACCATCCATTTCATATTTCTTTCTTCTAATTTTAAGTGCCTGTAGCCAATAAATACCAAGTGCAGTAAGTCACCAAACAGGAGTTGGAAAGCTTAATCTGTCCCTTAACATAATATTCTGATTTTTCCATCACCGATTTTTCTGCTTTTCACTTAAGTAGAATGGCCCACTCTCCAAACAATAAGCTGGCCAAGAATACATTTAACCTCTTATCCCGTGTAAAATGCTCACACTAACAGAGATACACAATCACACAATGACACCCATTCCCAGAATTAATATGAGAAGAAATGCATCCTTCTGTTTTAAATGCAACTATATTTCTCATTCACAAAATGTCAGGTGAGAGTTTTACTTGCTATGTAATTTCAAGAACAATCAGGAAAAAAGTCTCACTTGTGAAATATGGTTGATTGAAGACTCCATGCGTCGAAGTTGGGATGCCTGGATATCCAGCATTTGGAGAACATTGTTGGCCAAAGTGTTGATCAGATAGGCTACGCTTGCTAATGACTGAGTTGTGTAGGCTTTGGTTTCTTCCAAGGCTCGCTGCTTATCTGCTGACTAGAAGCAGAAATAAAAGGTTTATTTAGTAAAGTCTCTCACACAAAGATTCTTGGAATGTCTTTGGCCTGTCTTTAAAGCACAAAGAATTACACAAGTCAAACTAATTCTACATCAGAGTTACCATTCTTCCTGCTTTCTATTCATTCCACAAAAGATACTTGTGTTTTAAGAGCTTCTATACTTTATAAAAGGAATTAAGCTAGTATACAACATTGTCATCTTTTCTTGAAATACTTAAAGTGCAAATTTTTATTCAGTATTTTAGCCATAAACTTTAAAAACACTCCGAGATACTTATTCTTTAGTTCTGCTAAACTTTGCACTATTTAGAACTATTTAGTTCTTCTAAACTTTGTACTTCAATTAGATCTCATAACAGCCTGCAAGGATCTGCCAAATACCATATTCCTAATCTCTCCCAATTATTTGGACCTCATTATTGTCACAAATGGTCGTTCACAGTGAATGAACTATAATTACTCCCTTAAAATAGTAGCTGAATAAAATGAGAGGAATCATTTTTAAAAATAACAAGTCCATGTTTTCTTTTTAAACGTATTTCGTGCTTTTTCACATTGTCAGTATTTCCTTCTATGAAGAATTAGTATGATCCATTTTTCTAGTAGTAGAGGACCTAAAAATTTCAAGGCTATCAAGCCAGAAGACATCCATTAGAAGTTTTAAAACATACATACATTTCAAACAACATTAAAAATAATAAGCCAAAAGTCTAGTTGTCAGGGTTCTGTGTTTCTCCTTGAACAATAGTTAACATCACCAAGATCTAATTCAGTACAAAGAATACAGATTAAAGCACTGGTAAAACATACAATTAAGATGCTAAGAAACTTTCCAGTTTCCAAGGCTTTGGAATACACTGAATTTCACTTTTAGGTGATCTTTAGCCACCTCACAGGCTGATGGTGCTGTTTCTAAAGCAACAGTTGACAAATGTTCTCTACTCCCACCTGCCATTATAATACTGTATTTCATAATTTACTTTCCTTTATATATTATTCACAGAGGTAGGGTATCAAGATTCAAGAAATGTGCTTTTATTAGAGGGGAAATATAAAATCATTCCATATCTTTCAGCACAAGCTGAATCTACCATCCATTTTATATGTACTTTGGGAAACACTGAAAGTAAGGACATATCTATTTCAGGAAAATAATTCTTACAGCCAAAGATATTTCCAGAGATGTTGTAGTAAGACTCTTAAAAGAAGACTGCTACCTTTCAAGAAAAAAAACCACCCACACATGTAAACACAGACACAGGACTTCAATTAAACGCTCACATGAAAGATATTCAGTATTTTTTCTTTCCTGGCAACCTTTCCTCTGTCCACAAACAACAATGACTCGGTTGGCCTGTTAGCATTCCTTTTTGCCAGCCACACTGGTACCACCTCCTAGTCTGCTTCTAGAAAGGAGCATAGCAGCAGTTGCTGTTCAGCCATACAAGAGCTCCCACAATGGTGCAGCAGGGGGAGGAATGCTGTAGAATGTAAGCATTCTTGCCTAGCTGTTTCCTTCCCATGCAGCAGACAAAACCAGACCCAGCAGCAGAAGAAATTGAAAATTTTAAGAAATAGCTTCTCAGGGCACAGTATGATGATGTTGCCCAACAGAGCAAACTTGTAAAGGCTGCCTTATATCCAGCTATAAAGAAGTTAGGTAAATGCTATCCCCAGACCCCATTTAAGAACTCACGACTTTTAGCCAGCCGGACAGCATGTCTTTTATATAAAAGAGCTTCAAACTCAGCTTAAGGACTCCCTAATGAAGGAACACAGAGCTCTTTGCCTCTACTCTCACACTGCTGGCTTACAAATGCACTCCTTCTTTCCCTCTCCCTACTCATAACCTCAGCTCAGTCTGCAAATATCACTACAGCAGGCATATATACCACCAGACACTTTCACAGCTATTCAAACTATTTCTGAATGGCAATAATAAAAATGACCAGAAGCTTGTCAGTTTTGCTTTGCAGCTGCTGACAAAGTCTATTTATAAAAGCAGAAACTGCTGATTTACATTAGCACACTGTACATCCAGAAAAGCTGAGTAGAAGCCAGCAAACCCAATATTTTTTCATTAATAGCCCAAGTGTTTGAGAACAAAAGGAAAACAATCTATCATTTTAGAGATTATGAGCCTCTACTATGGTTTTACTGCTTAAAGAAGCACAAATATGAATATATGTTCAGAGCTAGTCCTTCCACTGATATAACCTAATAGGCAAATTCAAGTCACCCTCATTCACACCCATTCAAACCAACAAGGAACTGGCTTCTCAATGTTCAAACACATTAAAAATTTCATAAAACAACAATGCTATAAACACATTTGGAACTGTTACTAGCACACAAACCCTTTTGATTGAGAGGTCTAGTTTGTGTATTTGGCTGATAACCTGAACAACTATGATTTGCTCTGCATGCCTTTATACAGAACCCAAAATTCTGTGAAGCAAACTCCACTCATGCTTGGCACAGCAAAATTAAAGTTTAAACTTTCTCCCTGTGTACTGAAAGATGCAGAATATGTTGAATTTTCAAATTAAAATGACTATTTGAACCTACTGTTGTCAAGCCATTTCACAACAACAACAAAAAAATTAATTAATGACAGCATTTTAAAACAATCAAATTTACCCTAAAAACCTTCAAGAGATGAAAACTTGGGTCTCACACAATGACTAGGAAACAGTCTGGAATACTTATAGCAAATCTAAAGTTCCCCTGTGCAGATGTAATAATAAATGTCAGTTAAAATTTAACTTGAAACAGTAAGTTGTGTTTAGTATGAAATCTAACTTTTAATTTGGAAAGCAGACTTCCAGAGATGGTAACTTATCATATGCTCCTGTGTAACAAGCTCTCCATGTATATTTCTGATGGCCATCAAATTATATTGCTTACAACTGTTGCCATGCTCAAACCTAGCAACAGATTTAGACAACTATATGGTACACTGGTAACTATCTGAGTGTGTAACTATGTAACTAAAGATATTCCTGCAAATAAGATAATGATTTCAAGTTCTCAGTAAACCAGATTCAAACATAACCCTCATCAAACTAAGGTCTGATACTCTGATCTTCAGAACAACAAAATACCAGCCAATATGCTTCATGCCTGACTAAGGCAGGCAAGAAGTTTTTTCAATATCCACATCTACCAAAATTCTCTAGTGAAAGATAAAAATACTAATTTGGCCTTAATCAAACTGATAGCCTCTCGACACTAGTTTCAGTAACCTATGGAATACTGTTTGTATGTAGAATATTGAAAACAAGAGAAACATATTCTGCTATGTTCATTATAACAAAATGAAGACTCGTTACAGTGAATACTTAAGGATATTAACCAGCGTCCTTGAAGCCCTTCAGTTCTCAGAACATTTGCAGTCAGCATGATCAAGAACGGGTAGCAAGTATGTTTTCAGTGCCCTGACCTAAATTAAATGCCATGAAACAGACCATTGAATATCTCTCCATTTTAAAGTTTTAAAATATCTTTAATCTAGCACTCGTGCATGTAAAATTTTGCATGCCTATGAAAAAAATGGACATCGTAACATCTATACGCACACCACTTAGCAAAGCAATGCTTCCAACTGTTACATCAGCTTGATCTGTACTTTTTTAAATGGATATTAAATTTAAGTAATCAAAGCCATGGTTTGACAAATAAGTCTTCTACAACACTGCCAACATTCCTAGTCCTAACACATCCATTCTGTTGTGATAGTACTGTATCTGTAGGGCCGCATGGTGGCTTGAGTACCTAATGTAGTTTACAAAAAAAACTAAGAAACAAATGGTTACTTTAAACTCCAGTCAATTCCATTATTCCCTGCCACGCAAACCTGCAAACACTTGCCATGGCAAAACTAAGTAGATGTTACAAAGGAAGAGCAAATCACATTTACTAAATTATGGTCTGAGCAACTAATCATGATATTACGGACTCAGGTTCTAGTTTCATCAACAGTACCTGTGGAGGTAGATGTCCCCAACACAAGCTGCACAATCCCTTTGCTGTAGTGAATTAGACCAGGAGGCGAGTCCCAAATGAAAATTATCTGATCCATAAACCAAAATATGAGTTTTCCCTCATCCAAACCATTGCATAGCCACAGAAACTCAGGGAAGCATGCAATCAAGAATAAAGAGGGAAGAACTATCCAGAGTTGCTTCACTTGCTAAAGAAAAGGAACAAGTGCTGGAAAGTAGATATCACTGCAGTTTTGCCAGCCCTCAACTACCTATAATTTTTTTTCACAAGACCTGTGGACAGTGCCTCATTTGTTTCCCTTAATATTTTTCCATTAACTGTGTTAAGAATGCTGCTGCATCTCCACCTCTTAAACTTCCAGCTTTGACTTTTCAGACAATGTTAAGAAGATACTTAGCACCACAGCTGGATCATCTTCACAGCTTTAAAAAGATAAAATGTTTGGATCATTGATGTCTTCTGTGCCCACCTTATCCAATTCACATGCAGCAGCTTAGCATCTATGCTGTTTATCATTTTTCTCCACACAATCCACACATCAGGTGGTCCATGCTGAGTCACAAAGCAGCATGCTTTTCTCCTGCTCTCAGCAGTAACTAAGAGCACCATTTTAACTCAGGACAGAGAGCTCATCTGATGCTCCTGCCACCCACATATGGGATGAGGATGGTGTCAGCTACTATTGGGAGAGGCTACCTCTGCTGCAGCGGGAAGTGGTACCCCATGCACTTAGCCACAGCAGCAGCTATTGCTCTGCCCAGCCCTCCCCTGGAGAATGTTTTCCATTTGTAGGAAGCACCCACTACTAAAACAGTTGTTTTGCCTCCTCCAGAAAACAAAACAAAACTATAGACTAGATGGAAATATTTCACAGGATGGATCCAGTCTGAGAGCTACAACATAGACTACAGTGACTACTCTATCCAGAGCTGGGGCTTTTAGATAACAGAAGATCAAAGTCATTCAAGTCAGCTACAAATGCACAGACTTCACATTCAGTCAGAAAAAGCATGGATTACATACACAGTGCAATAGTATGTGCTTGCTTTCAGACACTGGAGAATTATTAACAGTTTCCACTTTCACATACCAGTCCAAACAAAGATGGACACTAAGTCTAATACAGCTCAGGAATGATGATACAAATGCTCACCTGAAAATATTTCTCATTTTTATATTAGATTGTATAACCCAAATTGCTAGCATTAGAAAGGATGTGGAATTCAACCTGCACCAAGCGCAAAGATGACTACATTTCATGTCAGGATGCAGAGCCTAGGCATTACTTTTTCTAGCCACTCTGAAAGTTCCATTTACATAGCATAATTACATTATCAGATTTGAATAAGAAATGGCCTGGACTGCTGACTATATAAGATATCCTTTTAATTTAGGAATTAAACCTCTCAATGTTCTTTCTCCTGCCTAGGGAAATACAAACTTTTGTATTTATACAAAAACAAATATAAAAACAAATTACAAAGAAGAGAAAATTATACTGAATGGAAAGTGTGGGGCAGATGAGAGAATAAAACATGCAGTAAGGTATGCAAAATGCCAAAATAATTTGGCTATATGAACAGTAAAATGAAATCTTACATGCATACAGAGCACAAAACGCAGGGCTAGAAAGGAACCGAGAATTTAATGCATTCTCCCACCCCAAAGTGAGATCCACCAGAACATAGTGGTAAAGTCTGTTATGCCACTGTTAAGAACTTAAACAATTTTGTACAAAAGGACAGCCATTAATGCAGAAAGAAATTCTACAAGGAAACAAATAATGGAGGCAACATGAGCACTATGGGAAGATTTACAGAATAGATGGAGGCAACATGAGCACTATGGTAAGATTTACAGAATATCAACCCAACTAGATGAAAGAAGAAATACTACCAAATGCTACAAATGCTACCAAATGAGAAGAAAAGGAAAGACTTCAAAGACAGCAACATGTTAAAAAAGAAAAATACAGCTGTTATGAATTGGAAAGAGCTAATTAAGAGAGCTCTGAAAGTGGTGCATGAGAGGAAGCGCTAAAAGCTGCTGGCAGTTTAGTTGGTTATTGTAGCTAGGTTTCTTCCCTGCTCTAGCTCTAAAAAAAAAAAAAAAAAAAAAAAAAAAAATTATTATTTAACCACTAGTCATCATCAACTTGGAAGATCAAAGTTTTCAGTTGGGCTAACAAAACTTATACAACAAATTCTATTAGATGAGCAAAATATCTGGACCTATGAGTTGATAAAGAAATTGCATTTCTTATTACAGAATATTAACACAAGTTGTTGCCTTTAATATTAATATGAAAAAAAAATTCTTCCACGATTAACATTTAGTGTTGAATTGAGAGGGAAAAGAAAAAGAGCTTTTCATTTCTGAGCCTACTGTCACTCACAACTACCCTAAACCTAAAAATCTCTTAGAAAAAAGACTTCTGAATGGAAAAATCTCAATTCATATTCAAATCAACTCTTCAGCATACAATGCATTTATGCAGTAATATTTAGGTGTCGAAGTGGAAGCTGAGGTTAAACAGTTTGACATGGGACTAACTACACTGAAGGGTGTGTCCAGAATTTAATAATCACTTCCCCAACATATACAGCATCTCTTGCTATTGTTCAAAACAGTAATGTTTAGTGAAACAAAACTCATATTTAATACATGTGACAAAAAAGTAACAGTGAAATTTTAAGAATGAGACAGAAGATTAGTTTCATTTAATCAATGTAACAGTTGTTTCTTTTGATTACTGTTAATACAAATCCAAGCAGGCATTTGTCTTAAGACCAGCAAGCAAAACCCCTCAGGTTTCTGTTGAGGTTGCATCAGCTTTAAGAAGCCTCAAGAACAAAAGCTGCATGCCACAGAGTTCAACAAGCTTGTGTTATTCAGTACGAAATGTGCCCAACTGCAATACTGACAAAGCACACTTCAGTTTTACTGTGGAAAAACAGAAGATTGAGCTGTTATATCATCCTTTCCATTTTAATTGTTGCTAAATTCCTTAAAGTTACTGAAAGCCTCATACATAATTAAATATTTTACACACATTTATTCAACTGCACAGATGGTATTTGCTTAGCCCATCCAAGTGCTTTCTGAGGTCCTTTCGTAAGCTAGAAAAAATGACTGAGAAGAAAACTGAGCATCATTAATCCAATCATTATGCCAAAATCATGCCAAAAAAGTTACATAACTGCCAGTGAAAAATACAATAGCTTTCTGTTCTAACAAACTACCTCATTAAATACTTACTTGCTAAAGAATATCCCTTACTCCTTTTTCACCACCAGAACTGCTCATTCCCAGCATGAAAAACATGTACCATACAATTGGTAAGTAGCTGGTCTATAACATGCAGGTGAAACAAGCATGAAAACACAGAAGCAATCACTGACATCTTAGAACAGAAGGAAATGAGATCTCCCAGAGCTCCTGAAAAAAGAAATGCCACAGAACTACCAGAAAACCTCAAAATTTCCCTTTCAGATGTGCAGGGGGATCCATGTATTCTATTAGTACACTGAACACAGGGGGAAACGCAGTCTACCTGTTCTTAGTATAACTAGAGCTCCAAAGTACTTGGAGGTGGGGGTAGATTTTTTTGTTCTCTGTCAATTTTAATACTATAATCTCTAAAATATTCACCTCTGTGTAAACATTTTTCTCTATAAAATTGCTTATTTGTGTAATTATTGCTGTTATCATTATTTTAGGAAGAGGGAGGGCTAGCTTGATTGCTTCGTGACCCTACTCAAATGTATACACATTTATTTTAAAATTAAGGGAAGTTGATAGTTATCTTGCCCATTTACATGTACTCTACACCCTAAACATTATGAATTAATCAAGTGTTAAGAAACATAAGCAAACAACATTTCAGATATGAATGGGAAACACTTCTTCACACATACCCTTCCACAAACCCACTGATAAGTTCTCAGGCAACTTTCTATTATTCTGTATTCAGAAGAATACACAAGCAGCAAGATACACTGAGGCCATGCAACAGGGGAAGCAACAAGATTAATGGGACTGGTAATATGGCATACAACTTCAGAAAAATGGTAGCTCTAGACTTTGGAGACAGTATTTTTGCTTCATAATTTTAACATGACCTTATCTGGACAGCTAACTATAATTAAAGTAACCTGCTTGACAACTCTTTGTCCCATCTGTGAAGAACAGAGCATGTTAGTCTCCTAGTGACATGACTCCTTTTTTATTAGTGAACTACCCTCAGAAGTGACAATACACAATGGAAGAACCAGCACTACAATGAAACTTGAGTTGTGAGTGGACCATCCAGGCACAGACAGAGGTTACAGTCAGGCACCTAAACCATCCCACCTTATAAACATCTGTCAAACTGAAAAGTACATTTCCTCACAATTGCATCCAAAGTCTCTACTCATCACCTAAATGAAAGCATTTCACTTGCTGTTCACACAAAGTGCTTTTAAAATTTAAAACACCTTTAAATGTGAAGTTACTGAAGTAAACTCTATCTGAATACAACTCAAAAGGGGATTAGGACTACTCTCATAGTACTGTGAATTCTGTATATTCTCAATCTAATCAAACACATTACCTTTTGAGCTGAGATCACATAGTAATCTAAGCACAGCAATCAACAAAGCTGTGTAAGTAACTCTGGCATTTAGGCCAAACACAATCATTACAGAAGATACCAGTTTTGGAATTAAGAATGTATCAAAACTATCATTAGATTTTATAATTCAAACAACATTCAAAGAACAAGCAATAAGTGTGATATTTAAAAAAGAAGAGCCATTTCCAAATGCAAGGTTAATTGCATTAATCATATTCCACTGATATGAATATAAGATTATTGTAATTATTATAACTTAATTATTATGATAATTTAGCTTAATTTATCTGAATACTAATAACAAGCATGCTAGCTGAGGAATATACTCTTAGCGTTCATACTTTTGTAAAGTCTTTGACATCAAGTTGTTCTGTTTTTCAGATTACTAAAAACCTGTAATGATGCACTAAATGTCACTAGAATTTCTTGATCGTGACTTCCTCATTTTTAAGCCAGCTGAAACTCAGTATCAATAATCTGCTGCAGTCAGTATCAGCTCATTTGCATTAAGTTGAAGTCTTTTGTTTTCATTGCAGTTGATTCATTTGATATTTTCATTTCTGTGCTGAGCCTCAAAAATGTAGGTTTGATTAACAGCTAGGAAAGCTACCTTTCAAAGAAATATACACGAAGCCTAACGTCCTAAATGGAAAAGCAACTTTTAAGAATAGAGACTGTATTCAAGGCTGTCAGTGAGGGCAAAACTAACTCACTGGTTTGAAATCTATGACAAGCATATCAGCCTACTGCACCCAAAAGAAAAAGATAACAAATGATAGCTGTGGACAAGCACAGCTTCCCTGACATCTAATCACTTGCACCACTGTTTTCATGCTGCCAGCATCACTGCAACAAATCTGTCATTTGTTTCTCTTAACTGTCACCAGGATCAAACTTAGTATTTATTTCCATACATTCACAAGCACAGATGACCCGTTTTCACATGCAAATGTCCTGCTCTCACCAGAACCGGCAAGTTCCTATTCTTTGAAAGTAGAGCCGAAGTCCTGTTTATGCAAAAAACCCCAGGGAACACTGCATTCATATAAGCCTACTAGACGAGGTTATAATAAAGTTTGTTCAACACATAAGTATTGTTTAAAATGATAGATCACAAGAAACTGAACAGCATGATAGCATCCAAATGCGTTTACATCTAAAATGTAGTTAACATGTAGCTATATTAATAGTTATTCATCACTGCTTTACAGAACCAGATGTAGCTCTTGCTTGAGAAGCAAGCAGCAGTGAGGGAAATCCCCATGTGCATTTAAGACTCACCACTCATTCTGTTAATCAGTGCAGGCTTCACCCTACTCTGTTAGCTCTTCTGCAATAACACAGCTGAGAGAAGTGGATCATTTTCTAGTTCATACAACAACATAATTATTATCAGAGTTCTAAATCCAAGGCCAATTTTCGCTTTAATACCACTACAAAATCAACATATTTGCAGCCATAAGAGACTAAGCCAATACAAATGTGCTGAACGAAGAACCTCAGAAACAGCAAAGATCCGCAGGCTTAACTCTACTATCTCATGTATCTGCTCTCTACAATTCTTCATTCACCAAGGATGCTTTAGCGTGCAGAGTTTTCACTGAGTGTACAAGTAAAAATCATTGATTAATTCAATTCGACTCAAATTTGATTTTACAGCAACTTGATAAAAATAAAACAAGTCATTGTAGCATTTGCAAAAGTTACCTTTGAGATGCAAAGTGGCCTTCAGAAGTTAGAACAAACTACAGTCATACAGTAATTACATTCTGCTGCACAAAAAATGTTATTTGCACCAATTGTTTTCTCCTTAGCAATACCAGATGAACAGATTTTATCCCCCTCTCTCAAGAAAACTGACAAAATCTACCATTTCTATGAAAGTATGTCTATTTCAGCTTCCCAAAACTTTATCCGGTCACAGGGGTTTATGTAACATCTGAGTTATTTCCCAACTTTGCCAGTTGCTTCGTTCCACTATAAATTCTCAATTCAATTCATTACATAGCAATGACTGAGGCCAACTAACGGCTTTAATTTAGAATCACATGCAGAGTTATCTGTGGCAGTAGAAGCAAGTTCTGCTTCCTGTTCCAAGTGTCCCCTGCCAGACATTACAAACTCATAGCAAGAAAATCTAAGTAGGATGTGCAGCCATGTCATCCACCATCGCAGTTTATAGTCTAATGTATTAATGTAATCAGTCAGATGGCAGGACAGCTTGTAATTGCCAGAGTATAACTGCAGCATATAAGGGGAAGATATACACCCTTTTCAGCCAATAGCTCCCAAAAGAGAGGCAGGCAAACATGGAGATGACACCCACATCAGTTACCACAGCTACATCAGGCTGCCATTGAGCTGTGTTGCAGAGTCCCATTTCACTAGGCACTGTAAAAAGGAGTAAGGTAGCCCAAAGACCACAAGCTGCTGGAAAGCCTTTGCCGTCTGTCCATAACAAATACAATCCTGTTATCCCCAGAACTCTTCCCACATTGTCAAGCAAATTAACACAAGTCTTTCAATTGCCATTCAGTGTCTCTACTTCCTCACATGAGCACATCCCAGAATTTTATATTATATTTTAAATTAGCTACCTTTGATAACTATGGCTAAAAAAAGCTTTAAGAGAAATA
The DNA here is from genome assembly GCA_024606505.1 of Aquila spilogaster. Lineage (NCBI taxonomy): Eukaryota > Metazoa > Chordata > Aves > Accipitriformes > Accipitridae > Aquila > Aquila spilogaster. The sequence goes on from JANHGO010000071.1 coordinate 32,767,382, forward strand.
AAGGGGCATAGCTACCAGGTAACAGGAATATGCCATTTCAAAGATAGTAGATAGAGGAGAGGGCTTAAACTAACTGGGGGGAGGAATTCACACAATCACTCTTCCATTTCTAGGAAATAACCACACTTAGATTACACAAATCCCTTCACAGTGATCAGTTAACTCTAAATTTGAAATTATTCTTACTTGGCACTTTTTAAAGCTGCTGCCAATTCGGACATACTGAAAGGAACAAACTCTCTTCAGATACATAGCCCCAGTCCTGACAGAACAACAACAAAAAATAATTCTTGTATTTCATATAAAAAAGTAGAGATCAAAATACGAAACCTTCATGCAACAGTTGCAACACACAATACTCCTCCAGGAGGCAAAAGAACCACTGGCAGCATACTAGAACTTCAAAACCCAGAGATTTATGCTCAAATTAGCAGGGCCTGGGAGAGTTGCAGTGACAGTTGATCAGCTCTAAAGCACGTAAGTAAAAAAATCAGAAGAGGCTTCCCTGCATTTCTCCATGAAAGGTTCCCCAATCTCTCCTGCTTTCTTTTTTTGCTTTTAAACAAACAAACAGGACAGACTTCCTTGCCTATTGCAGAACCATCTAAAGGCCAAAGTCTCCAGCTCCTCCAACGCTGCATCATCACACATGCCAGAGTCCTATCACCCAAAATGCGCATCTGCACCCCATTACATGACCAGACACACACATACTCTTATCTGACTCTGAAAAATCACAACAGTCCACACAACTCACAGGCCATTTTCCTTGCCCTCACTGGAAGAGCTTGCCTGACAGAAAGCAGAAGCAAGCAGACGACAAGTCTATTTGTTCTTGATACCCATATGTTCAGCCTGCTGAAAGCTGACCTCTGTTGTACTACCCATCTGCTAAAGGTGGTGTGAACACTTGATACCCAGCCATAACTGAACCAAGGATGAAGACTTAACTAAACAAACTACCACAATCAACAAAAAAAAGTAAAAGAAAGGTAGTCAGTGCCTTCTTATTCAATAGATTTGTTCCCTATGTGCCCTGAGAGCTCTATCTGCTCACTTTTCTGGCAAAGAATGTTTTCACAACCTTTTGCTCCCGTTACCATAGCACTGGACAAAACACAATATTGGCAGAGCAAGAATGGGATTCTAGCCTCTTAGGCAGAAACTGTTAGCCAAACTCTAGATCTCTGTTCTGCACTCCTTGAGTAACTAGCAAACATTTAAATAATATAGGAGTCATGTCCTCAAGAGAGGAGCTCCAGCCTAATTCCCAAGGGTAGAATGCTAGAAATAAGGGCTTTTCAAGTTTACGAATTTTGTTCATGTTTGTAATAGAGTTGTCAACAGAAAAAACCAGAAGGTTGCAGGAGGCTTTTCATTTTAACTAGACTCAAACTTTGCTATGCTGCTGCAATTTAAGAATCTCAGAAAATAAGCAGGAAAAAACCCTTTTCTGCAGGCACTGTAATTAGTAGTTATCCTCTTTTTCCCAGTTTAACCAGCAGTCTTGGTCCGTTTACTTCAAAATTAGAAGTTAACTTTCTGTCAATTGCTATGTAGCTCAAGAACAGCAAGCAAAGTCGCTATATCCAACCTGCAGCACATAACACCACAGCATAAAGTTTTCTGTAATTATTTCCAGTGACATCTGTATTTTACGCACACATTTTCCTAAGCATGACCTACTTTCACACTAATTGCAGTGCTTTTTGCCCAGAAAGAGACTGTTCCATGCAAGTGGTAACTCAATTTTTTTAAAGCAATAAAGCATTTTAAAGCATTTTTACATGCATAAAAGGATGTGCACTTAATCTTCCATATTAACTACATTGCAACTGTAATGCAGACATCTCCACACAAGTTAAATACTGCTTCTTTCTGCAAATTAGCCACTTACCTATTTTAAGAATTAACAAATACCACACTGAGGTATAAAAAAACCAATATGCTTGATAAACAAATCCAACTTGGGCAAAGTTTATCATCTCCACATACAATAATTCTTACATTCCCCAGACTGGAAATAACTATGATTGTGTTGCAGGTCACAGAGACATTTCAGAATTTCTCTCCAGCAATATGGAGAGTTTTCCATCTGCTTAAGAAAAGCCAGAACTTGAAACACATAATCTGCCAGCGGTAAGGGTCTTCTTGCTTAGCTACAAAGAACCATGGTTCAGAACATAAAGTCAGGATGAGCCTGAAGAGACTACATTTTTCTGAAAATTCCTTCAGAACAGTATCAAGGATTTCATACAGTGAACGTTTAAGACTGCTGTCTTAAAGCAAAGCATTGGCATTACCTGATAGCCAAAATAATGGAACTGGACACCTCAGCAGAAGCTCTGTGAATTCTACATGGTTGTTTTTACTCCTTCACCCAAAGAAAGGAGATTATGTACCAAATACCTTCTTTTAATCAAGAGCTAGGAGGTTCATAAACCTAAATGAACATGGTTAATCCCATGAGAATGACAGCAATACCAAACAAGAGTTTCTATTTCTAAAAAGTTTAAGTTCCTTTGTTCTAACATTTAAATGTCAGTTAAAGACAGCACTTAACTATAACTCTTGTGAACACCACACAAAATTACATGCTAAGACTCTTTGAAAAACATAACTTCAGCAATATCCCAGTCAACATCCAGAAGCAAATCTCTGTGCAGGACCTTGTAGAAGCAGGAGCCAAGGACATAGTTCTATCAGCATACCTTGCAAAGAATCAGACAATGAAGTTATTTGGGATCCAACACAAGATAGAGCTCTGTAAACTTGACATCAATTATAAAATGAAAGATAAGCAGCACATACAATGACACAAGAAGTTCTACCTAGTCTGTCCCAAAAAAGTTGGTTATCACAAAAGCTGCCAGGGTGCTTCAGAAAAGGACAGATGAATGAATCAGACAAGGCCTCTGGAAGTAGTATACAGCATCTGCAATGCCCAAAAATTAGCAGCTGCCCATCTTTGCACACGTATTAATGATGTTCCAGACCTCAGCTTCCACTAAAGAACATTTTTTACCACAAAAGTACTTGCAGGGACTATTTTAACATTATTTCCCCAGAACAGGCACGTATTTTTTCTTTTCTCTGTTTGTCTAATGTGAGCCAGATTTCCACCAGGCCCTTTTAGATTTGTTCAGATACTGATTTCTGCACGTACTGGTGCTGTTCTGCCCAAGACCTGTATAAGTATCCCTTAGCCGCTCCTATATAAACCAGGACACATTTTTTTTAAAGCTATGGAACACCATTTTTTTTCCTCCAATCAATATTTATAGAGTGATAAGAATTCATATTGGACAGACAAGACACCATCTGTCACAACCATCTTGGCAGAAGCTAAAAATGTGCTGCTATTTTTCCCCTACAACAGCCAAATCCAGAGTGGCCCAATAAAACTTAAACTCAGAACTTTCATGAAGTAAATCAATCCATTATTATCCTCACCTAACAAAATTCCTACTAATGAACTCTTTCAGATGCAATAGTCTTAAAAATCAATTTTTACCCACAATTTTCAAAGAAAACTCATTCTCAAATTGGGAAAACCCTTCCTGCTATACAAGCTAAATTAGGTCACAAATGTTCTGGTAGAAGAGTAACTTTAATCTCGCAATTAAGAATTACTATGTTGTCCCCCACATAGGCCAACCTTCATCATATCCAACTACAACAGCAATACCAAATATTTTTATGCATTCTGGTAACTCTCACAATGGCAAGAGGTCTCAGCCATAAAATACATTGCTAAGGATGCAAGTATTACACGCAGTCTTGAAGCCAGCCTACTCAAATTGCAACAACAGCATGCCTGCAGCTTACAAGCATACCTGTAAGCACTATATGGTAACGTAGTGACTACTCATGTCATTATGCTTAGATAGCATAACGGTGTTACACTGAAGTTACGGAAATGAAAGACTATAGGATAAAAATAGAAAGTGACACTGCAAACTTGTGAAGAACACAAGAATCCTTTCACAGCAGTTTTGTGCTTCATTACAGGATATGAAGAATCCCCACCTTTGTGTTTACATTCACCATAATTATGACACAGAATGAGTCTCAAACTTCGCTTATTCACCCAATTTCAACAACATTCTTGTTCTGACAATCCTAAGCTCTTCTTTGTCACGAGAATAGAAACATTAGAGAAACGCAACAACGAAATAAGAACATTTCAAATGCTGAATGCCTTTCCTATGTCACAAAAGGTTCTCTTGCCTTGCATTCTTTCATTTTTTTTATGTGAATTTATTTGATTTCAAGTTGTCCTAACAGATTGTTACAACCGTATATTCAGCAAGTTCTACTACGATCAGAAAAAAGGGGCTTTTCTCTATACCCTACTAAATTAAAGTGCTGCACAAATGACCTTTTCATTTGACAAGACATGTTTAAGTAATATCACCTCTCTACCTATCTAGCTATGGCAACAAAACTATCCTGAAAGCAAAGCAGAGTTTCACAATATGAATGACAGAGAGGCTTCAAGACAGAGAGGCACAGCAAAAGCAGGAATTTTCAAGCTGCTTTTTAGACAAGCAATTCTCTCCATTTTGCAAACTGCCCTGCCAAATGCATAACCTCTAATCCTCCACCTTCCTAGACACAGGCAATTGGCTTTTTTTCAAACACTCACTGTCTTCCAGTCATCTTACTCAACAGCTTGTCCCTAAACCACAGGAAATACCACCCTTTTTCTCTCCCTGCATTCAGCAGAAGAAATACAACCAAACAATTCTTGAAGGACTGTGTTCAAACACAGCCTTAACTGCATATGAAATCCAGACCAAAAGATCCTTGAAAAAAACTCCTTCCACTCTGTAAATAAAAGCAGTACTTACCCTGATTTGTAAAGTATGAGATCTAGAGATGAAAAGCATGACGTAAGACTGGTGTTACTTAAAACCAAAAGAATTAGGTAGAAGCTGATTGCTCAAGTTGTGATTTGGTTTGTGCAGAGGCATGTAATGAAAAGAATAGCATCTATTTGTTTAGCCAACAAAACAAAAAGAAGAAAAAAAAAAAAAAGAATGCAGTTTGACAAATGAGCACAATATATACAAAATGAAGAAAAACCTGAAAAATCCTTGCATTTCAATCTCCACAGCTTAACATCTCCATCTCCAACAGAACCTGAACAATAAATACCATTTTCAGAATTTTGGCTGTTCAGAGCTGCCCTGGGAGTTTCACTGAAAACAGCATTTACAACGGGGTAATGCCAAGAAGCCTGAAAACTAAGGTCAAATCAGTTCAAAAAATACCACAGGAAGACTTTCATTTCTCTCCATCAAAAAAAAAAACAAAAAAACCCCCAAAAAACCAAAAACCCCAAACATTTTTGGTCCCCTTTATCAGAAGGGGAAATGAAGTCATACCTGTGTAGTAACTCTGCAGTAGACCCCCCCCAAACCGAACTTCAGATCTAAAATTGGTGCTTTATGTCCAGAACACCTTTCTTCCTCAAATGATAAAACACATCACACTGCTTATGGAAAAAGACAGGTCCACAGAAACTCCTACTGCTGCCAATATCATTACGCAGCCTCAAGGGCAGCACAGAAAATGGAAGAAAATGCTGCTTGGTTTTAGGGTTTGGTTTGTTTTGGGGTTTTTTTTGTATAATTCATTTAAAACTGAAAAGAAAATTTCCGTAAGTATGTTTCTCACTTTTAAGGTATGTCACACAGAAAATCTGATTTGAGATTATACACTGAATATTAAAAAGTTGAGCAAGTTGCTTATAAAAGAAGCTAAATTTAGTAGAACACAATACTTTGAACCTTCAGCAGGGGCAAAGAAATCTCTCATTCTTCTCTGGATCCTTAACACAAGATACAACTGAAAAAAGGTAAGAAAATTTCATGGAAGGTGAAACAAAAGGAAAATATTAACCTTTGTTCATCATAAGAAAATAAGCAAAGGCAAAATCCCCTTCTCTTTATAGTACTTTTAAGTACAGCCTTTCAGAGGACAAGTTGATTACTGGCACTGTATTCTCCACTTGTTCATTTCATGAAAAAGTTCTTTTTTTATGTATGTATAAATGGTTAAATAATTTATCCCTCTGCATTAATTATCCATCTGTTGATCAAGTGAGACAAGTCATAAGAGCCCATCTTGCATAGTACCTACAATTTATAAACCTTACTTAAATGAGGGAGTCTTAACATGCTACAAACGTCTACAACAGGCTCATTACAGTGAAAATTTTTGTTTTCAAGGATGTCTGCATTTGGTATATATTATTATAGACTTATGTACATAAACGAGAAAAAAATTAGACTTTTATCCCTCCCTCTTGCTCCAGTCATCAAAACTGGACTCACCCTATTGTATTTGTATTATATATAAAATTTTTGACTAAAATAAATGTAAAGACTGCATATGTATTTAAAAAATTTAAAATCTAAGTTTTAAGCAGATCACAACATGGTAATGAATTACAATAGTTCTATTAACTCATCCCATCAAGTGGTTATAGAAGTGTCCTCAATTTGGGGATAGTTTAAATTAACTATTATCACCACCAGACAACTACAACAGAGATTCAGAGTCTACAGATAACTGTTTACCTTCTATTATCCAAACTGATTGATTTATACAGATATACATATAGTCATGTACATTTCTTCTTTCTTTTAGGAAAGGACTGCTCTTATAACAATGCATTGAGAACCTGGCAAAAAAGGCTGCAAAAAGAACATCCTCACTAGTTTAGGCTGACTACACACTACTCATCCAGAGTGTGCTCCTTGGAGCTTCTGCATGCTCAATCATTCTGCCCCTTCTGAGACAGAGTCACTCCATGGGCATCATTTCCCTAAGGACATGAACACGAATAGGCCTAAATCTTTGAAGATAATTTCTGAGATCACCAACAGCTAGGTAAAGTGAGAAAACTGAGAAGTAAATCAGAAAACACTGCACACTGATTTATCATAAATAACAAATAAATGTAATGTCACAGTTGTATGCTTCTCTGCAACTCTGTTCACTCCCAGTTCTCGAGTTATTAGCCATAGTGGGAAAACCCAATTAATTTCACTAGCACCATTTCAGCACTCACATATATACTCCACCACATAAAAATCTGTAGTCCTCTTTCTTACAAGTGAAATTTGTCTAGATCTTACTTAACTGACATGAGCAAGTTGACATATTAATTCCCTCTCCTTGGAAGGCCAAACCAACACCAACTTGTGCAGTAAGCATTTCAAAGGATACAGAATATATGGTATTCAGGATACAGAAAATATTATATTAAATAGAAGCAATATCCCCAGTAATCCAGTGAGATGGATTACAGTGGACAATAGAAAACACTTCATATAAGGGGCATAAAACTCCATCATGGACAAATTCAGAATAAATGCAAGTCAAAAACATACGAAAGAAAAAGATAAAACTGCTTATATTCTCATTACTTATTTAAAATGGCTAGCCTTTCTTAGAATACCATTAAATCCTGAGCCTTAACTCATAGCAATAATTCCACAGATTATGTTAAATAGCATTACCTACCAAACTAAATTTAGTATCCCTGTACTTTACCCAAGAAAAGTGGAAAACCAGTGTACATAGTTCATACTCTTCCTAACATGATTTGCATATTCTTATAATTTATTATTTCTCTGTCAAAAATAGCAGCCCCTTTTTCAAGGTTCTGCTCATATGGGCATTTTTCAATCTCTCTGACATCTGCCATCTACCTCCGCCTCCTATTTTGCTGTTAGCACTGTGAGGGATAAAAGGTTGGCTTTTGTTTTAGTTCTCCTTTTAGACATATTTATAAATAGTGAAAATTACTGTAAACTTTCCATAATGGCATGGTATCTTCAGTATTCTATAAGAGGTTTTTTCCTTCTTTTGGCTAAATACTTTGTGCTTGTCCTCCCCACCCCCACCCTCCAGACAGATAAATATATGTTAACTGATTCAAAATAGCCATTTAATTGGGGATATTTAACATATTTACATTCCCCACAACTTGCAGCAGACCTGTGTTTTTTACCCAATAAAAAAGTAGGTAGACAACAAACTTTTGCACTCTGCAGCAAACATTCTGCCTCACATAATAAAGCTATAAACAAGCTCCACTTCTCATGCCAACCTACAAACTTGCCACCTAGTTAAAAAATCAGAGTGAATTACAAACTTTGCAATACCCAACACCTCTCAAAGTTACAGTTTAAAAGGACATATTTCAAAACCATTTTGAGAATTTGCACTGTATATTCAGTAAACGCACAGTATTTAATGATTATTATTAAAGCAAATCAAAACAAATGAGTGTGCTTTGAATTCATACTAGACTACTCACTAATAGATGGCTTTGTATATTTTGTTTGTTAAACAGACTAAAATTTTCTCTTGGAAAAGAGATCAGACTCAAAAATACTATTTCAGCTATGTTTATATATCCCTGTCTGCTAGGAACAGCAGTACCAAGAACAGACTTTGATTGTTCTATGAGACAGACTATACAGAAAGACAAGCACTAATTCTGCTTTCAGAAGTCATGTATTACCTAAAGGTTATCTGTCATAACCCTTTCATGTTTAACAAGTGTCAGCCCCTACTGCTCACAGTTTTCACTGCTGGGGGGTCAGAAACACCTGACATTTTCACTACTAACCTTCAGACCCAAAGAGCAGCACTGCTGCTGTGCAAAAGCTTGAAATAACCAAGTTTGATGCCTGATACCTTGAAGAACTTCTCTCTTACCTTAGAAGAGTCAATCTGACAGCTCACTGCCCTCAGCAGGGATGGTCTCCCTCCTCCGTCGCTTCACACTCCCACCATCACTGAGCAAAGCAACAATGCTTTTCTTGTCCTAGTTCGTTTTCTGTTGGTTTACCTAACTGAACAGGGCTCACAAATGATCAGATAAGGACCAGACCCAGGACAAGGATATAGTTAGACCTAGAAGCAGGAAGATGTTAAATCAGCTTTAGATCAGCTCAGCAATCTTGCCCCTAAACAGCAGCAAAGCCTAATATTTGCAGAAAGAAATGCACCTAAATTCAGTGTGCTGTGATTACATGCTTCATCTACTGACACGCAGTTTTGCTTCATAAAGTATGAGTTGCCCAATGACTAAAGTTCCAGGTACAGGTATCCAACAAAATTTACAAAACTTGGATTACTAAGCAAGACATTAATTTCAGGTGCACGATTAAGTGTGAAAACATAGTACTTAAAAACAAAATCCAAGAAAAAAATAGGCCAGCAGACTCTAGACATAGACTCTACTGAAAATTTGCTGCAAAACATGATACTTAAATCAATGTTTTCTTCAATAAAATATTCTGCTGAACATACCAGAGTAAGATTTCACTTGCTTAAAGCACTGACTGGAGAAGCTCTTCGTCTTACATGGTGCACCACAGTGGTGCACCACTTCCTGCCTTAAAACCTACAGCACTAAGCCACAAAGATTAACAACTGCAAACGCAAGTAAAACATGAGCAACAGACAATAAATTTTAGAGAGCTTATTAACTGTAGGATGCAGAAGCTTGCTACTCTGAATTACAATTCTTGATCAATATTATTCAATAACCACAATCTGAAAATAAACTATAGAAGGGAACAACTAGAATGCCACTTGTAACTAACATTTAGGTTTACAACACTTTATATTAGAAACTTGCATATTTACAAATTTTATTTTCACACCTCTACATACAGTATTACCACCAGCAACTCCCATTACCACTAGTAAAATGGCTCATGCTATTTCCACATCCACTCAATAGAGAATCAATCCTACTCTTCCTGAACTTCAGGTTGAACCTGTGACACTACTGAATGCATTAAATAAGCTTTCCTAGCAAAACACAGCACAGTTAATGCAAAGGAAAAGTAGGTTGGTTGAGTGATAAATACTTCATGAACTTTGCCAGCTACATTGACTCACTTAAAAGGAAACAGTCAAGATGGTCCTATAGCTAGATTATCCTCACTAAATTTACCAACCTAACAACCACCTCACTGTAAACCCTGAGTATAGAGAGATGTGCAATAACAACCTGTGCAACCATTTAATACAGTTACAACTCTGACAGGCACATACTGTGACTGAACTACTTACCACGGAATTTTATTTCAGCAAATTATAATCAAAGACACATAAACAACATACTTGAAGTACTTTTTTCTAATTTTGTCATAAATATTGAAAACATTTGGTGTCCCTTCAGAAGATTTTTCTTTTTATATATCCTGATAATGCAAGGGAGGCTATCTAACTCTCCTTCAAGCAGCAGTATCTGCCAACCTTCCTTTAAATTACCAGGTCCTTACAGCTTAGGTACTTGGAAATAAAGTAAGTAAAAGGGAAGGAGGAAAAGAAAAAGTAACGAACCCCAGAAGATCATTAGTATTATTACTGGTTCTTTTCTAATAGCACCAGAGTCTACCATTCAGTTACTTCTACCTTCTGCCTTAAGGGAACCTGGAGAAAAGAGGATTGTGAAACCAATTGCGGGCTGAATATGAGAGAGCACGAGAGGGTAGACACTGAATAAAGTAGTAAGACTTTCACTTAGCCAGCCAACTACTTCAAATTTGCAGAAAGCATCACTTCTTGAAATCAAAAGAACAGTGGCCACATACAGTCTTATTAATCGCCAAGCTTAGTTTCCCCTTAATTGTTGGGATTTAGTGATAATAACAAACACAAGTAAATGTTAACACAACAGGAGTGCACTGAAGTAACATCCCCTCAGGCAACTGGGTGTACTGGCAAGGTTTTGGTAGTGGGGTGGCTGCAGGGGTGGCCTCAGTGAGATCAGGAGCTGCCCCCAGCTGGCTCAGACAGAGCCAGTTCTAAGCTGGCTCCAAAACAGACCCACCACTGGCCAAAGCTGAGCCAGTCAGCGATGCTGGTGGGGCCTCTGTGATAATGTATTTAAGAAAGGGTAAAAAACACTGCAAAGCAGCTGTGAGAGAGAGGAGTGAGAAAAATGTGCGAGAAACAACCCTGCAGACACCAAAGTCAGGGAAGGAGGAGGGGGAGGAGGTGTTTCCAAGCACTGGAGCACAGATTCCCCTGCAGCCAACGGAGAAGACCATGGTGACACAGGTTGTCCTGCAGCCAATGGAGGACCATGGCGGAGCAGATATCCACACTGCAGCTCATGGAGGACCCCATGCTGCAGCAGGTGGATATGCTCTGAAAGAAGCTGCAGCCCATGGAGAGCCCACATCGGAGCAGGCACCTGCCAGGAGATGCAGCCCGTGGAAAGGAGCCCATGCCAGAGCAGACTCCTGGCAGGAGCTGCGGCCTATGGAGAGGAGTCCATGTCCATGCAGGAGCAGGTTTTCCAGCAGGAACTATGGCCTGTGGAAGACCCACACTGGAGCAGTCTGTTCCTGCAGGACTGTATCCCATTGGGAAGGACCCATGCTGGAGCAGTTCTTGAAGAACTGCAGCCCATGGGAAGGACCTGTGTTGGAGCACTTTGTGAAGGACTGTGTCCTGTGGGAGGGACCCCATGCTGGGGCAAGGGAAGAGTGTGAGGAAGAAGGAGTGGCAGAGACAATGTGGATGAACTGACCGCAACCCCCATTCCCCATCCCCCTGCACCACTCAGGAGGAGCAGGTAGAAGAGTTGGGAATAAAGGAGTGAAGTTGAGCCTGGGAAGAAGCAAGGGGTGGCGGGAAGGTGGTTTTAGTTTTGGTTTTGTTTCTCACTATCCTACTCTATTTCTAATTGGCAATAAATTAAATTAATATTCCCCAAGTTGAGTCTGTTTTGCCCATGATGGTAATTGGCAAGTGATCTCCCTGTCCTTACCTCAGTCCATTAGTTTTTTTTCTTACTTTCTCCTGTTGTTCTGCTGGAGAGCGAGAGCGCAGCTTGGTTGGGCACCTGGCAGACAGTCAAGGTTAACCCACCACAGCGTACTACTTCAATTTTAAAATCACACAGTTTTTATGAAGTCCTACCATAGCCTGGTGGGCCAGATAATACCTATGTATTCATTCATTGCACTTAGGAGTAAGATACCATAGCATATTGTCCATGTATCCAATATCACTGTTTTACTAGTTTCCTAGTATTTTTAAAGAGTTTCAACTTGTCAGCATCTTCCTGAAGTTTTGACTAATATTCACTGCAGCTAATCAATATCCACTTTCATGCCTGCAGAACAAGTATTCCACCAACACTAAGCTTAATCAGCTCTACACTGAAGCTGGATTATAAAAGAAGCAAGTTTAAGGAACAGAAAGGGTGAAAACAACTTTTCCCTGATACTCACATTTCTGATGGTTAAATAAATGTTACAAACCTAACTCAGTTGCCTTTGTTAAGGTGATACACATCTTCAGTAAAGAGAATAGAAATCTTTCTTGAACTTGTTTTTAAACCATAATACCTGCAATTCCCTATATACTTACACAAGCTATATACTGATACCAGTCATGACAAGCAACTCCGCAAAAATTTCACATTACATTACTAAAGACGTAACCATTAAGTTACTATTTGTAAAGGACCACCATTTCTGTAGTTTAAAAGTAGCACGCTAATAGATGCCTTATTCTCTTGTTCAACCTACTGGAAGATACTTCCAAATCTACAGCTACTTGGCTTTGCTTAGAAGGTCTAATTAAAATTATCAGATATGTGGAAAACAACTACGAAACTCATCCACCTATGGACTGTAGTAAAATTACTGAAAAACAAGTAGTTTTCAGTCTTTATGTCTATTTAAAGCTATCTGCAGGAGCTGAAAGCAGGTACTTCTAATAACCAGAAGGATGAAATATTAAGAACAGGAATAAAAATCCCCCTCCCATCCTTCCCCTCACAAACACCAGAAGGCTGTTTCTGTATATAAAACACAATACAGTCACAGCAACCTGAAGACTATGAAGAGGGGAAAATGAGAAGCTTACTCTTCAGTCTCTAGAGCTGACAAGTAAAGCATAATAATCTTGAAAAATTAAGAAATACAGAGCCTTTTAGAAGAATCTGGACAACACAGCGCACAAAAATCCTACGCTCCTTCTGAAAGCTAAGCAGGGCACAGAGGCTTGGCTCTTCACTCAATTCTGCATGCTAACTTTGGTGGTGGGACTTCCCCCCACCCCAAATCTGTTCCTGCTAGATACCTACTGGCTGAAATGCCTCCATCTGGCAATTCTTTCTGAGTCTTTCAACAAAGAGTTAACAGACACAAGCATCCAATTACTCTAGAAAGCTCCATGCAGTGCACAAAATGAAAAGTTGATATTTTAAAAGAGCAATGATCATGAGAAACAAAAAAAAAAAGATTATTCCAGAATAGACTTAATACAGGACAAGCTCAAAGAAACCGGACAGGTCAAGATAGTGTTGGAATTTATGTTAGTATACCAGTAACAAGATGTGCAAATCGCATAATTGCTTTGTCTTGTTACTTACTTACACCATCATAAGTAGAAATTTTCTTTAGGATACTCCTGGACAAAAATAATGCAGCAATATGAAAATTTTGTAAACATGGCACACTGTC
>JANHGO010000071.1:32788350-32798422 GCA_024606505.1 Aquila spilogaster
TGCGCGCGGTCCCCCCCGCCGCCCTCCTCCTGTCCCCGCGCGCCCGCTTCCGGTCCGGAGGAGCGGGGTCGCGGCTGCAGGAGGGGCTGGGAGCCGGCGCGGCGCTCCGCGTGCCGAATGCCGCTGTCGCGCTTCCAGCAGCCGCTGCCTCCTGAGCCCAGGGTTGCAAACCTGGAGTTCCGCATTCGAACACACGGGTTTTGCTGTAATTAAGGAATAAAGCCCAGGTGCCGGTCCTTCTGCTCATTGTTAATGCACCTTTGGACAGATACGGGCTGAGCCTTTGCTGCAAAGGAAGAAACGCCAACCAGCGTCAACCTGCAAAGTGATGCTGCGTAGCAGGGGGCTCACATCTGCAAAAATCGGCCACGGTCATGCCTCCCCCTGGTGTATACCACCTCCACCATTGGTTCCGGGCCTCATCTCTATCCTCCCCAGCATCACATCGGCTGCCGCAGCTCCAGTAGTTGCTCACACCCACACTCCCGGGCACTGGGGCCAGGCTGGAGGCAGGCTGAGGCTTTCCTTCCCCCTTCATTCACTTCTCAGGTGTCAAACCAAGCTGTCATTTGGCAGCTCCCCAATGAACCTGCGTGATCTTCCTCTTGGCAAAACGAGAAAGCTGTCAAGATGCAAAGAGGAAGATTCTCCAAAGACACTGCTCAGAGTTTACACTTCAGTTGGAGGCATCAGGCTGGTCAGGGCCTGACTTCACTGGAAACATGTGAGGGCCCATCTGTTCGCAGCCCTGTGCTCAGCATCAGCAGAACTCACAGGGAGCTCCCACTGTGGCTCAGGCAGCCCCTGACCCCACAGTGGCCCTGCCTGTATGAGAAAAGGCCTCATCTGAAGTACGTGTGCACAGCTGCCCAGCAGAGTAGCAGGACTCACCTGCCTGCATAATTAGGTGCTTGTTATCACAGCATGTTTACATTTTAATAGGGTACTCTTTTGTGGATTTAAATTTCAATATGAAGAGCCCTCCTGGCAGAATAATGGTTATCCTATAATTCTCTGTACACATACTGAAAATGATTAGAAGCAGCGTTTAAATTAGACCAACCGAATCCAACTACCACTTCCCTAGATTTACATAATCGACTTCCCATCTGCCAAGTGATGTGCTAAACTAATTTTAAGTTTTTACACTCTCTGAGCCCCAATTGCAGTATTCCACACGTTAACTTCTCCAAGTTTTAATTCTTCTGTGCAATATTTTCCCTTAGTACAACAGCTTCAAGATTGAGAAGCAAATGCATTTTCCACCTAAACACACTAGGAAAACAGTCCCCAGGAAAAAGAAAGGTAAGCATTTAGCTTACTCCAAGCTCCCTCACACACATCAGTTTTTTACCTCTGTCCCTCACCCAAGGGAGTCCCCACACACAAAAACTTGCCCAGACAAGCAAATCATTTGGTCATGTGCAATCTCGCAGCTGGGCACTCTGTGTGTCCTACATACCACAGTCTGAATTACCAATTCTTAATTAGAGAAAAGTAATAACGGGGTAGCTTGGAGGCCACTATTTTTGGCACCACGGGAAGGCAATGCAATCAAAAGCCTCTTCTATTTTCTTTGCTATATGGAAGATGGAACGGCACAATCTCTACTCCCATTTGGACAGATGACCTGGTCGGATCTCTGACACAACATGATGCAGGTTTTCAGTTAATTTGTGTAAGGAGCCCTGTTCTAGCTTTATAACGTTCTCATTTCTGAACATTTTTTCCTTCATAAAAAAACAAATTTCATGCTTTGTAAACAGCAGAAACAAAAGCCTCAAATCCCTGTGCCACTGTATCACATGGAGCAAAGCAGATCTGCAGCTGCACAAAGGGCAAAGCACTCTGACACCAAACAGATGGTCATGTGTACTGACCATATAAATAGGCCCATGCCCTTTAGCTGGCAGGTAGCATTTACTGCAGAGATGAGGGAAAGAGGAAAAATTGGGGGAATGAAAAAAATGAAGTGTAGCTGAAGTATGTACTTTCGCTCCCTCGACAAAGACATAGTTGTGCCAACCTGCTCAGATTAGATAGTGTCGATCTGCCTCTGGATGGATGCAGATCTTTGCTAGCCTCATAATGCAAAGCACCTGAAGGGAACAGCAGCACATTTAACATTCCAGGCTATGCCACAGCCTCGGAGTGGCCTGGTACAGAATGAGGCTCATACACATCCAGTGCCTGCAACAAATGCTTTCGGGATCCTGTGGCATCTTAAGCACTCAGCCGCCAGCCCTGGCTGTGAAACAGTGAAGAACCCACACACCCTGCAGCTGCACATTCTCCTCCTGCTTCCGCAGGCATTCAGCAATTTGCTGGGCAATCAAGATCGCAACCACAGATAACCTTTCTGCTCATGATAAACTGCTGTTGGGTAAAGTGCCTACTGTACACAGGGCACAAGTTACCCACGGGGTAGTTTACATCTTATGGAAGTGCTTGCACTAACATCGCTATTTCAGAAACAGACAGAGGCAGTGCGTGACTGACATCCGCTATCTCACAGCACCTCGGGACAGGCATAGGACGTGTTGCAGACACTCCGTCTTTCTGTACTAGGACATGTCTCTTCCTAAATATCAAGCATTTTTTCTAGGAATTCAAGTTTTCTCTTGAATGTTATTTCAACACAGCATTGTGTGAGAAGGATGAAGCCAGTACAAGGGAAGAAGCTCTCCAAGGGAGGACGAGGTCAAACTAAAAAGGAAAAGTAATGATCTCTTCCTAACATTTCAGCTTTAAAAGAACACAGGCAACAAATGGTCTCAAAGACAAGCCAGCACAAAGCACAGCTGATCATCAGATTCCCTTCCAATGTTCAAAGAACAAAGCACTCAAAGAAGGAGTTGGAAGGAAAAAATGCACCAATTTGTTTTTCTTTCCATCAGTATTCCATCTCAAAGATACCAACCCAACTTTCAGTCCATTTCCATCCTGTCCTGACCCCTGTGGCATCCCCCCAGGTCTGTCTGACATTACTGCTGAGGAGACAGACCCTAAAGGGTTGATTATGGAGTTAATGCTCCACTGCAGTGCATGGGAAAATCACCCTTTCTCAACTATTGTTTCAGGCTCGCTACAGACATCAGATGTTACTGGCCTACTTACGCTCTCCTCATATTTGCACGTTTCCTCAGCAGCTACAATAGTTAGAAACATTCTCCGAGGTTTTAGTTTCTTCCTGGTTTTAATTAAAGTTCAGATTCTTAGGTACTCACATAACTCCAGGAACTTGGCCTCTGGAGCTTTTTTGATCCTGTCCTGTTTGTAATCATGTTTTAACCACATAAACCACTTTAAAAAGTTTGCAGAGCTTTTTATATTCATAGAAGCCAACAAACAACTGTGTGTTGTTTCTGAAATTAGCATAACTCCTCTGCACAGGAAGGATAATAAATCACATCTGTAAAGTCATCCTTCCTGCTTCCATCACACATCTGGTCAAGCACTTCCACTGACTGCAAAGGCAGCTCCTCTTTGCCATCAGTCTGCACCTCCATCTTTCTCCTTTCTGCCCTCACCCTTGGCCAGCACCAGGGAGCATTCCAGCCATTGCTGAACCCACAGGTACCTTCGACTGTATAGTAACAGCACACATCTCAGGGATGCAGTACTAACAGGAGATGAAGACTGATAGCTCCCCATCAGCTTCCCCCACCTTAGCCTGGAATTGGTTTGACAGAGCATTTACATGCAGAAGGAAGCCAGGCCTTCCTTGTCTTCTTTGAGGGGGAGCTTAAAGAATTCATTTATTTCAAAATCAAAGACATCTCTGAATCACAAGTGAGCTTTTAGCAGTAAAGAGTTACAGTCTAAGCCATCCCTCTCCTGTTACAAACTAGTCAAAGTCACAAGGTCAGCATCCTGATTTGTCCTGCCGACCAGAAGAAGAACAACAGTTTCCAGGCAATGAAGAACATGGCTGTGATACAATGGATGGGGTTAAACAAAAGGCTCTCTTTATCTGCTTTGAAGGTGCAGACACCAAAGGGCCAGGACTTATAATTGAGGCAGGCTTGATGCTAATTTGGTGTAAGGCAAATGCAGTGGTGTAGCTGCCAGCTCATTTTAACTAGCTTATTCTATATCATGTCTCACACACACACACACACACACACACACACACACACACACACACACACTCTCTCCATCTCTCTCTCTCTCTCAAAGGGTCAGGTTGTGGATGATGCATAATGCAAGTGACATTTCTGAATGCGTGTACAACAAAGGACTGAATATTACAGTTATCTATGAAAATCGCTGAGAAGAATAGCCCAGCAAGGGCTTTAACACACATGATTATGTCTTGAAAACCTGAGAGGCAGGCAACACGGGTGACCACCACTGCCCAAGCCTGCTCCATTACACCAGAAAACTCTTGGTCACCGCTCTCCAGGTTCTCTGAAATGGATCCAGAGCTATGTGGAAAAGAATGGGAAGCAGAATTTGTTCTTATCTCTGTTTTTTGCTTCTAACATCTATTCTGTCTGACTCCTTCCTTCATGGAGACTCAATAAATATATCAGAGATTTGACTCCTTATGCTCTTAGGAAGAATCTACATTTCAGATTTCTATTTTTTTGCACCCTAGACTCTGTGCCTTTATGTGGCATGTCACGCAGACTGCGTGCATCCCCACAGGGCTGAGCTGCAGCAGAAAAGCAAGTATTTCAGATCTAAATCATTCTGAACACAAGGGGCCAAATTCCTCCCCCACGCAAGCTGGCAGAGCCAAAGGTAGAGGATGACCCATTTCTGCATTCTGCATTTGAATCTCCCACTAAAGACTATCAGCATGAAATTTTGTCCTTGCTGATGTCTCTGAGTGTTCAGACATTGATTTGGTGGGACTGGGTATGCGGGGAAGATACCAAATGCAGGAGAAGGAGATATTCTCTCTCCCCCACCCAGCCTGCTTTGGCTGGTAACAGTGCAAAACAAAGCAAATCCTGTGACAGACACATTGCAAACATCAGTCACAAGTGAAATACTCAGGCTATTCCAACAATAGCCTTACCACCTGCACTCTTCAAAAACAAACACAAAAAAAATCCCACTCCCACAGCCATAAGTTATGAACTTTTTCTCCCCATGTAACCATTTTTACTTATTTTACCCAGGAACTCCAACTTTGTCCACGTAACTTTCACAGCTCTGCTTAGTTTGCTAATTGTTGGGTTATGGGATATTTTTTTTAAATATCATACTTGCAGACACATTAACTTTTGCTCCTTTTCAAGTTTCCTGAGCTGGACGCATTGTTTCTCAAATCGCAGTGCACTGATCAAAACACAGCTCCAACGCCTCGTCCTTATCTCTCTGTCTGCAGACTGCCACACATCTCCTTTCCCACAGATGACCAGGAAACTGCACAATGAAAGCTGACATCTATACGTTGGCTCAAACACATTTTACTTGAGGTCCCAAGAAGACACTCCCTCTTTCCACCACCTTGTCTTGCTCCTCAGATTTAACTCTTCTCTTTGAAAAGAAGAATATAAACAGAAATGTTTCTGTGGGCTTGTAGCCTTACTGGTGGATATCTGGTCACCCCACCAAAATCAGCTTACCTGTCTAACTATGAAAAAATGTTTCTCCAGCTCTTCCATCAGAGCACTTAAAAGCACCATCCTGCATCGGTGTGCTTTGCAAACTACTTGCAGATCAGCATAAAGTTGGTCTTCATAGTTAAAGCGGTGACCTGATTCTCAGGTAGCATTGGGTCACTGCACAGACCTGGCACAGATTTCTTGTATGAGACAAGCTCTCTCTTTACAGCTCTGTTCCTTCCCTGTGTATGAGCAGACCTCTGAAATCATGTGCATGCAATCCTACATCTTAGGACCATGATGAAAGCAGGAGTCTCACCATGAGAAAGCTTCACTATTCATGATTTTATGATGGACATACCCAAGAAAAACACACCTTCCCTTCTTCTGGCGGCTGAAGCCCACATCAGGCCAGCTTACTGCACTGGGGCTATCACCTTGTGAGCAGGCAGAGATTCAGGACAAAATGTAGCCCTGGCATACAAAACAGGACCCAAACAACCAACTGTCATGCATCAACCAGCATACAGGATTTGATCTGTCTCATATAAGTAAAAGGATATTTATTTTTTCCATCTTTGTCTCTTCAGCACTGTGTGCAGCTGGGGTGTACAGCAGCTGTGATACTGGTTTCAAGAGCCCCTACTGCTTCCACATCCAGGGAATGGTATTGCTGCAGGAAACAACCCTCCTGTGGGGCCAGAGGTGAAGGGCTCAAAGGCCACGGGTTGGTCACCCTTCACCTAGGGTCTGCAGCTGAGCTATTACTGAAGGATAAATAAAGCTGAGCTCTGCTGTTCAGGGACATCATACAGGTCTGTGCAGAACCCTGGCCTCACACAGAGATTTATTTGAATCAGGAGCACCAAGGCAATTCATTCTCTAAATAACCTCATTCCTTGCTCTGTGTGCTCACTACCCACGGAGCCCAGCTATGCATTAGTTCCCCTCCTTCCCTCTGCACTTTTCTGCAGTGTATATCTGCTAAATATAATCTGACAGCTTACTTACTCAGGTCCACAGCCTCAACACCCATGCAATGCTTCTCTGTGCCAGAAGCTCTATCTTACAAGTCAAGCTGTAATCTCCCTCCCACCTCATCTTGCATGAGGAATGAGCACATCCTCACGTCCTCTCCATTTTCATATGCTTCTCTCTTGTCCAAAGGGGGTCGCACAGCCATTTGGGTGGCATCCCCCTCAATTATCTAGCAGTCTCAGAGCTACACAACCAAGAATTAATACTTCTGGTAGTTTTGCAAATGCCAGCCAGCCCACAGCTCTAATCAGTTTGTCTACTTCCACTAGTACTAGTTTTGGCTTAATTCTATGTCTCCTTGAAACCATCACACATATATAACTTCACTGGATAAGGTTGCTCCCACATTCATGTAGTATCTCACTATTCTTTAATAGTTTCCTGCCCCAACAGCTTCAAAAGGTGTCATATTCCTCCAGTGTACATCCACCAAAATGTCTGCCTTGTAGCAGTATTACATGACCAAATCTTAGGGGCCTATTATTTATTCTAGAAAAATCTGGTCCTCAGTAACATCCCCAATCAACAGGCTCATTTAGCCACTTGATAGCTGTGCTCCATTCAGGAATCCAGAGCTCATTAGTGAGTACTGAGTGTTGTTTAAGTATATACATTCCTAGGATAAAGAGATTGATTTGGGGCACAGACTGGCTATCATTTCCAGCATGTAGGAAGGGGAGGAGGATAGGAGCACACATACACAGCTGGTGCACTTTTGTTCTCTACTGCCAATTCGATTTTTCAAGCTGTTTTATACCAAAAATAAAAAATAAAAAAAGAGAGAAATCCTTATCTTAAAAAAATGTCTGGGAGCTAGGTGAATTCAGCAGCTCTTAGGATAAAATGCCCACAGTAGCCTTTCCCCTCCCCTGCCTCCTCAGGAACCAGCAGTATTTCTCACTGCTCTCCATTAACTACTTTTATTATCAGAACGTCTGCCCACATGAGTAATTGAGTGAGTCATATCAGCAAAAGACTTGGTGGAGTTTTATGAGGAAGCCGCACTGTTACTTTTTTTAAGTCATGGTTTAATTTACAGAATGAGGATTTTTAGCTGTGATGACAATTTCAAGACCAGCGCAGTAGTGGGAGAAAGAAACAGAGAGGTGATAAGCATTTCCAGTTCTTGAGGGTAATTGAGAAAATGTGATTGCTCGGCTCAGTTTACCACACCGGAACATTATATCTATAAAATATATAAAGGCTAATGCAGGATGTAAGTTTGCAGTATTTTTGCCTTTACTGGCAAAAGTCACTATCAAGCTTCCTTAAGCACAAAAAAAGGTTCACTATGAACTACGGCATATACAGCAATAAGCCCTACCTAGCCATTGCTGCTATGCAGCTACTGGGATATAAAACCAGAGGCCTGATCCAGCAAACCCTAAATATCATTTCCTTTTTCTTTGCATTGCTACTATACTGGATTTGCAGAGACTTTCAGGCACTTAGTCAAGCAGGTACTTAATGGGATATTTAGAATTAAAACACCCAAACAATTTCAAAAATTTGGTATGTAAAAGCCACAACTAGATGCTAGGCTAACATATGAATAGTCAGTGGCATTCAGTGCAATCACACAGCATAAATAACAGTCACAGTCATACAAAGGTTTGCAGGCACGGGCCCACGCCTGAGGTTAATCTAGAGCAGACAGCTAGCAAGCAGTGGGTTTGCTCCTTCCTTTTACAAGAAAAATACTACAAAATCACAAGGTGCAGACTCCTACGAATTTAATACGAATTCTGCATGGTGGAAACGCTAAGTGCTTCAAACATTTTCTGTTCCCAAATACCCTGCTCACCAATGAACGTGGGGCAGCTCTAACCATTGGTTCAGCTGCTTTTTCACAATATGCAATGGTGTATTCTTGCAGGCATCCCTGTCAACTCCCATTAACTCACACGGCTCATTCTTCTCTCAAGGCATCTTTCTTCCACACAGACTCCTGGAAGAGCTTGCAAAAGCAGGACAGCCACATCACAGAGCCAGCACATGGTCAGAAGCTAATCTGCCAAACAGTGGGCAACTAACTACCTTTCTCCCCAAGCACAAGCAGCCAGCCTGCCTGAAGGCAGGGCTTTTTGGCCTGGAAGCTCTATTTGCAGGGCTTAGAGCTATGCAAGGATGCTCATAAGTGATGTAACAAGGGAACAGCTCCCTGACACAGCAGCAAACCATTTACAGCCATCTAATGCTCACAGTGTCCAGAAACCCATTTCTGTAACGGGCTAACTTACAAGCACCTGAGGATGGAGTAAGAGTCAGCTTGTGACACACTGGATGCTGATGGTTGCCAAGCAGGGCCTGAAGTTGCTGTTATTTAGATATTCCAGAGTTCCTGCATCTTCCAGGGTTCAGCTGTAAGGCAAACGTGTGGAACTAGAGCATCAGTGTGTAGCACAAAATGCACAGTGGTCTTAACCAAAGTGAAGGAATAAACATTATATATTTAATCAATCAACTCGCAGCTAATAAGCCCTGCATCAGCAGGTCAGTTGCTTTTCAGTCCAAGAAATTACAAATGCACTGTCATGTTGGTGCTGACATCAGGGCATGAATGTTAGTCCCAAAATTGAAAATAACTGCTCTTATAACAGTGAATTCCAATAGAGAATCCAAGAGTGATAAAATTCAGATTTTTCCACACTGCCCGTTAGGTTTTATCAATGAAGATGTAGGGACGTTGATAAGTTGCCTTACCTAGATCTGAGTTTATTCTGTATCAAGGTCTCAGCCAATATAAACAATGCTACAAGGTGCCGATTTCCACAGTCTGACGATATGAACTTTGCTTTTTCAGACACCCTTATTTGCTTCCCCTCTCTCACTTCAAAAGATTAGTGCCCAAATATGACTTACTGCTTTTCTCTTTAGTGTTGTTTCCTGGATTCATGACCCAGGGATATTGGGATGGAGCCTGAAAGGCTAATAGCACCCTCTCTTTATGTATGACTATTCTTTCCCACCCAGCCACCTCTCCCCAAGACTGCTGAACACAAATAGCTTGTAGGAATCATTTAGTCTAATGCTGAAGCACAGACCCTGATCCAGCAGATATATAGAGCTGTAGGAGCATCAGTTCGATCCGTTAAATTAAAGAACCGAATCCAGCCAACAGCTATGCCCAGCAAGCTCTGGCTTTTCAGAGAGGCCACCCAGGGCTTTCTGCCGTAAAAGTCTGAAAGGGAAGATGATCATTTTACCCTTGCTGCAGTGTCTGAGTCATTACTGTGTTGGAAGTGACTGTTAAAAAAAAAAAAAAGCCTTTTTTGGTGAGATGAGAAAGTTGGCAGCCAAGCAGGCACAGCACTGGCTGTCTCACTGCCAGGATTGTGACAGAGCTGACCTGCCTGGGTGCCAGCAGGGAGGTGGGAGCACAGCGTGCCAGTTGCCCACAAGGAGCTCAGCTACTCGGAGATGGAAGAAGAAAAGCTTCAAGGGGCAGCCCCAGCACTAACACTCAATAAACACTG
>JANHGO010000071.1:32798522-32827329 GCA_024606505.1 Aquila spilogaster
TTAAGTTTTTATACTCCCTCAGCCCTAATTACAGTATTACACACTTTAACTTTTCCAACTTTTTTTTAATCCTTTTGTGCAAGATTTTCCCTTAGATCAATATCTTCAAGACTGGGAAGCAAGTGTATTTTCCACCTAAACGTGCTGGTCAAACAGTCACCAGAAAATAGAAAGGCAAGCATCCAGCTGGAGACTCCAAATTGGAGGTCGAGATCCAAAAGCACAGGGAGACCACTATTCTTCACATGCATTAGGTTTTTACCTCTGCCATTCACCCAAGGGAGTCCCCTACTCACAAAAACTTGTGCAGATAAGCCGATCCTTTGGTCATGTGCAGTCTTGCAGTTGGGCACTTTGTGTGCATGTCCCACAAACCACAGTTTGGATTACCAATTCTTAATTAGAGAAAAATAATAATGGGGTAGCTCAAACGCTACCTATTTTTGGCACCACGGTAAGGAATCACAATCAAAAGCCTCTTCCATTTTCTCTGCTATATGGAAAAATGAACAGCACAATCACCACATCGGGGTATGTGAGTAAACATCCCGTTTAGGCAAATGACCAGGTTAGATCTCTGACAGATCCTGCTACAGGTTTTCAGTTCACTTGTGCAAACAACTCTGCTCTAGTTTTATGACGTTCCCATTTCTGAGCAATTTTCCCTTAATTTTTTTTTTCACAATTTGTAAACAGTAGAAACAAAAGCTGAAAATCCCCATGCTTGCTGCATCACACGGAGCTGAGCAGATTTGCAGCTGGATAAAGGACAAAGGACTCTGACACCAAACTTCCAGTCATGTGTACTGACTATATACATAGGCCCATGCCCTTTAGCCAGCAGGTAGCATTTACCGGAGGGGTGGAAGAGGGAGGGAAAATTGGGCAATTGAAAAAGGTAGTCTGTAACTGAAGTGTGTACCTTCACTCCCTCAGCAAAGACATAGTCATGCCATCCTGCTTGCTTCACATAGTGTCTGGATCTGCCCCTGGCTGGATGGCAGGTCTTTGCCAGTCTCATAATCCAAAGCACCTGAAGCAAACAGCAGCTTATTTAACTCCCACAACTATTCCAGAATGCCAGCGGTGACCTCCCAGCACGGAGAGCAGCTCATACACATCCAATGCTGCAACAAATGGTGTCAGGATCCCAAAGCGTCTTAAGCACTCAGCCTCCAGTCCTCACTGTAAACCAAAATGAAAAACCCACGCACCCTGCAGCTGCACATTCTCCTCCTGCTTCCTCGGGCATTCAGCAATTTGCTGGGCAATCAAGATTGTAACCACAGATAACCTCTCTGCTTATGAGAAGCTGCAGCTGGGTAAAGCGCTTGCTGCACAAAGGGTAGGAGAAGTGACCCATGGGGTAGTTTACATCTCATGGAAGTGTTTGCCCTAACGTTGCTATTTCAGAACCACCTCAAACGGAGGCAGTGAGTGTATGATTGACATCTGATACCTCACAGCACCTCCAGAGAGGGACAGGACATGTTCCAGAGATTCAGACTGTCTGTTCTAGGACATGTCTCATTCCAAATACCAACCTTTTTTTTCTAGGAATTCAAGTTTTCTCTTGAACTTTATTTGAAGACAGCACTGTGTGAGAAGGACAGAGCCAGTACAAGGGGAGAAACTCTCCAAGGGAGGAAGAGGTCAAGCTAAACAGGAAAAATAATGATCTCTTTCTAACATTTCAGACTTAAAAAGAAAACAGGCAACAAATGGTCTCAAAGAGAAGCCAGCACAAAGCATAGTTGCTCATCAGTTTCCCTCCAACAGTTCAAACGACAAACCACTTGGGGGGCAGAAAGAACCGCTCTGATCTGTTTTTCTTTCCTGCCAGTATTCTTTCTCAAAGATGCCAGCCCAGACCAACTGCCACTCCTTTCCCACCCTGTCCTGACCCTTATGGCATCCCCCAGGTAAGGTCCGACATGGCTGCTGAGGAGACAGACCCTAAAGGGTAGAGAGTGGAGTTAATGCTCCACTACAACACATGGGAAAATTCATCCTCTCTCAACTATTGATTCCAGGTCACTACAGACTGGAGCAGATGTTACTGGCCTACTTATGCTTTTTTCATATTTGCAAGTTTGCTCTGCAGCTGCAACAGTTAGAACCATCCTCTGAAATCTTTCTTTCTTCCTCTATGTAATTACAGTTCAGATTTTTATGTACTCGCATAACTCCAGGAACTTGCCCCCTGGAGCTTTTTTAATCCTATCCTGTTTGTAATCATGTTTTTACCACATAAACCACTTTAAAAAGTTTTTTATGGTCTTGCATATTCTTAGGAGCCACCAAACAAATGTGTGTTGTTCCTGGAATTAGCATAACTCCCTTGCATGGGAAGGATAATAAATCACATCTGTGGAGTCATCTTTCCTCCTTCCATCACACATCTGGTCAAGTAATTCCCTTTCACGAGGCTGTGAAGCCAGCTCCTCTTTGCACAGCTTCTGTTCACTATCACAGTCTGCATCTCTCCTTCTCGTAACTGCTCTGTCTTCCTGCTTAGCTAGCATGGGAGTATTTCAGCCCTTTCTCTCACCTACAGCTAATTTTGACAGTATGGTAACAGCACAAATCTCAGCCATGTCGTACTGCCTAACAGGAGATGGAGACTGATGGCTCCCCATCAGTTGCAGCAGCTTCACCCACCACAGCCTGAATCTGGTTTGACAGAATATTTATATGCAGAAGGCAGGCAGGCCTCCCCACACTGTCTCCTCTGAGAGGGAGCTTAAAGGACTCATTTATTTGAAAGGCAAAGACGTATCTCAGTGATATGAGTGGGCTTTTAGCAGGAAACAGTTGGAGCCTAAGCTGTACCCATGCTGCTACAAACTAGTCAAAGTCACAACCTCTGCACCCTGGAATATAAGACAGGACCCAAACGACCGACTGTCATGGGTCAGCACACAAGGTTTAATCTGTCTCATACAGGTATAAGGACTTTTTTTTTTTTTTCCATCTTTGTCTCTTTAGGACGGGGCTAATGGAGTGAGGTGTTCACACTCCTGAATTCCAATGGGGCAGGGTAACCTATTTTGCAGATGCCAACCTTAGCTAACAAGTTTCTAGTGGGTCGGGGCTGAGCTGGGTGTGCAACTGGGGTGTACAGCAGCTTGTGACATTGGTTTCAAGAGCCCCTATTAGACTACTGCTTCCCCAGCTAGGGAATGGGATTGCTGCAGGAGACATCCCTAGCGTGGGGCCAGAGGTGAATGGCTGGAAGGCCAAAGGTTGGTCACCATTCACCTAATGGGGTCTGGGGTTGAGCCATTACTGATGGATAACTAAAGCTGAGCTCTGCTGTTCAAAGTAATCATACAAGCCTGTGCAGATCCCTAGCCTCACACAGAGATTTATTTGAATCAGGAACACCAAGGCAATTCATCTTCTCTAAACAGCCTCATTCCCTGCTGTGTGCTCACTACCCATGGGGGCCAGCTATGCATTAGTTCCCTTCCTTCCCTCTCTGCGCTTTTCTGCAGCATGTATTTGCTAAATATAATTTGACAGCTTACTTTCTCAGGTCCACAGCCTCAACACCCATGCATTGCTTCTCTGTGCCAGAAGCTCTATTTTACAAGTCAAGCTGTAGTCTCCCTCCCAGCCCATCCTGCATGACGAGTGAGCACATCCTCGTGCCCCCTCCCTCTTCACACCCATCATTGTTGTTGGAAGGGGCTCGCACGGCCATTTGCAGTAGTACATCCCTCAAAAATCTAGCAGCCTCAGAGCCACACAACCAAGAGTTAACTCCTCTGGTTGTTTTGCAAATACCAGCTAGCCC
Source organism: Aquila spilogaster (assembly GCA_024606505.1). NCBI lineage: Eukaryota > Metazoa > Chordata > Aves > Accipitriformes > Accipitridae > Aquila > Aquila spilogaster. The sequence goes on from JANHGO010000071.1 coordinate 32,802,322, forward strand.
TCAGCTCTAATCAGTTTGTCCAGTTACACTAGTTCTAGTTTTGGCTTCATTCTAAGTTTCTTTGAAGCCATCATACATGTATAATCTCATTGCATAAGGGGGTCTCACATACAAGTGGTACCTTACTACTCTTCAGTACCTTTCTGCCTCACAAACTTCAAAAAGTGCCATATTCCTCCAATGTACACTCACTGAAACGTCATTGAAATCTGCCTTCTAGTTGTATTACCTGACCTATTGCACACCAAATCTCAAGGGCGTTTTCCAACCAAAGGGCTCATTTAGCCACTTGCTGTCTGTACTCCTTGATTCAGGAATCCAGAGCTCATTAAAGTATTGAGTGTTGTTTAATTATATACATCACTAGGATAAAGAGATTATTTCAGGGCTCCAACTGGCTATCAACTCTAATATGTAGGAAGAGGAGCAGAGGAGCAAACATGTACAGCTGGTGTGCTTTTGCTCCTCTACTGCCAATCCGATTTTTCAAGCTGTTTTTATACAAAGGAAAAAGCAGAATGGAGAAATCCTTATCTTAAAAAAATGGCTGGGAGCTCAGTGAATTCAGCAGCTCTTAGGATAAAATACCCGCAGTAGCCTTCCCCCCTCCCCTGACTCCTCAGGAACTAGCAGTATTTCTCACAGCTTTCCATTAACTACTTTTATTATCTGAACGTCTGCCCACACGAGTAATTGAGTGAGTCACATCAGCAAAAGACTTGGTGGAGTTTTATGAGGAGGCTGCACTGTAAAATTTTTTTAAACCACAGTTTAATTTACAGAATGAGGATTTCTAGCTGTGGTGACAATTTCAAGACCAGTGCTGCAGTGGTGGGAGAAAGAAACATAGAGGTGATAAGGATTTCCAGTTCTTGAGGGTAATTGAGAATACATGAATGCTCAGCGCAGTTTGCCACACTGGAACAGAACAGCTATAAAATATATAAAGGCTAATGCAGGATGTATGTCTGCAGTATTTTTACCTTTACTATGTAAAAGTCACCATCAAGCTTCCTCAAACACAGAAGAGGTTCACTATGAACTATAGTGTATATATAGCAACAGGCCTTACCTAGTTATCACTGCTGGGATATGAAATCAGAGGCCTGATCCAGCAAACCCTCTATATAATTTCCTTTTTCTTTGCATTATGGCAATACTAGACTTACAAAGACATCTAGGCATTTAAATAGTCAAGTAGGTGCTTAATGGGGTATTCAAAATCCAAACACCTAAAGAGCTTCAAAAATTTGGTTTCTAATCACTGAAAGCCACAAATAAGATTTAAGTGCAACTGTGTCAGGCCAATATATGAACAGTCAGTGGTATTCAATGCAATCACACAGCATAAATAATAGTCAAAGTCATACAAAGGTTTGCAGGCCCAGAACCATGCTTGAGGTTAATTTAGAGCAGTCTGTTAGTAAGCAATCAATTTGTTCCTTCCTTTTAGAAGAACAATATCATCAAATCAAGGTGCAGGCTCTGGCAAATTTAATATGAATTCTCCACAGCAGGAGGACTAAGTGCTTCAAACACCCTCTCTGTTCCCAAATACCTTGCTCACCAGTGAATGTGGGGCAGCTGCAACCACTGGTCCAGCTGGTTTCCCATCAATATGCGATGGTGTGTTCTTGCAGGCATCCCTGTCAGCTCCCATTAACTCACACAGCTCATTCCTCTCCTCCCAAGGCACCTTTCCCCCATTCAGACTCCTGGAAGAGCTTGCAAAAGCATGACAGCCACCTCACAAAGCCAGGGCATGTTCAGGAACAAATCTGCCACACTTTTCTCCCCAAGCAGGACAGTTGCAGGTGGTAGCCAAGCTGCCAGAAGGCAGGGCTTTTTGGCCTGGAAACTGCATTTGTGGAAGCTCAGACCTATGTGAGAATGCTCATACGTGTTGCAACAAGGCAGCATTCTTCCGCTCCCCCGCACAGCAGCAATCCAGTTACTGCTGTCTAACGCCCATGGTGCTCCGAGCCCTGTCACTGTACCAGGCTGACTTACAAGCACCCAAGGATGGAGTAAGAGTCAGCTTGTGACATACTGGATACTGAAGGCTGCTGAGCAGGGATTGAAGTTGCTGCATTTCTGTTATTTAGGTACTGCAGAGTTCCTGCATCTCCTGGTGTTCAGCTGTAAGGCAAATGCATGGAGCTAGAGCATCTGTGTGCAGCACAAAATACCACAGTGGTCTTAAAGGAAGGGATGGAATAAACATGATATATCATCAATAACTCACAGCTAACAAGCCCTGCATGAGCAAGTCAGTTGCTTTTCAGTCCAAGAAACTACAAAGCCAGAGTATGCATTTTCACGTTAGTGCTGATGTCAGGGCATGAATATTATTCCCAGAATTAAAAATAATGTATCTGACAACAGTGAATTCCAATAGAGGATCCAACAGTGACATGAAAAGTGCAGCTTTTTTCCACATTGCCGGTAGGCTTTATCAATGAAAATGTAGGAAAGTTGACAAGGGTAATAAAGTCACCTTAGCTAGATCTGAGCCTTGCTTGTTCTGTATCAGGGTCTCCACCAATATGAAACAATGCTCCCAAGTGCCAATTTCCACACTTTGACAATATGAACTTTGCTTTTTCAGACACCCTTATCTGCTTCCCCTCCCTCACCCCAAAAGATGTTTTTCTCTTACTGTTCCAATAGATTTTTGTTCCTTTCCTGGATTAAATGGCCTAGGGAAATTTGGTTAGGGCAAGAGCCTTAATGGGTGAAGAGCACCTTCCCTTTTATATATGACTATTCATTCCCTCCCAGCCTCCCCTCCCCAAGGCTTCTGAAAAACAAAATACTTGTAGGAATCATTTAGTCTATTGCTGAAACACAGCCCCTGAGCCAGCAGGTACACAGCACTGCTGGAGCATCTCATTCCATCAGTTACAGAGCTGAATCCAGCTGATGGCTGGGCCCAGCAAGCTCTCTTTCAGAGAGGATACCCAGGGTCTTCTGCCATAAAGCTCGGAAGGGGAAGATGATCGCTTTACCCTTGCTGCAGTGTCTGAGTCATTACTGAGTTGGAAGCGACTGTTAAAAAAAAAAAAAGCCTTTTTTGGTGAGACTAGAAAGTTGGCAGCCAAGCAGGCACAGCATTGGATGTCTCACTGCCAGGCTTGTGACAGAGCTGACCTGCCTAGATGCCAGCAGGGAGGTGGGAGCAGAGCGTGCCAGTGCCCGTGAGTTGCTCAGCACTGCAGAGACTGGAGCAGAGAAGCTTCAGAGAGGTTCAGAGGTGGCCCCAGCACTGATACCCCATAAAGAGCTAACAATTCCTGCATAATAGTGTCACTGGAGCATCACTTGCCCTCCTGCAGCAATGCTCCACTGTCATCGAGGTAACCGAGACACTTACCAGGGACACATTTTACCTGGTTCCTCTGCCCTTTCAGTTCTGCATCCTCTCCTCTTTGGCCAAGGCAAAAGGCCTCAGCTACCTTATCACCACTACTATTGCTTATCTGTATGTCAATTATAATTAAGATTTTGCTCCAAGTTACACTGGTTTTAATGTGGAAACCTGCAAGATTTGTCCTTGTGACTTTTTACTAGCCTAGCATTGATCTATTTAAACTACTTTTCCCATTAAAGAGATGATCAAGTGCTTGCACCAGAGATGCTGGTGCAGATACAGAACTATGACTGATGCTTTTTGCCTCCTGGAAGCAAGGCTTTTCTTTACAGGAGCATTAACATCAGAGCAATCGCACGTACTTCATTTGTCTTGGGTTCAGGCTCCACTGTAAAAGAAATACAAATGACCTGAAAAGTAGGGGAAAAAATTCTTTCCATTCCAGCCCTCCCCCAAATCTTTTTGTGGGAAACACAACTGTGTTTTGAATGCTAAAATTCACACAGATTTAAAAATACTTATCTTCAAGGAATGTTGCCATGGAAACCCTTATCTTCTCTCCTTCCCCACCCTCCATATGTGAGGAACATTTCCTTCGTCTTTTTTTTTCCTGCATGTGGTAGTTCCTCTTCCCCGTCTGCTACCGCCAAAAACCTGGCATTGAATCCTAAGAGATGTCAAACAGGCCTTTTGTTTAGTTGCGAAGTGATTGCTAAAAAACAGTCCTGAGCTCAACTAGAGAGAGATGCCAAGATGGGTATATACTCTCAGGCTCCAAAGAAAGATGCCTGGAATATTTTCCAGCAATTCCTGCCTCAGAGAAGTGGAAAGAAGCAGCAAGAGCTGCCACAGTAATTACAACAGTTCCACTTTCTGGTAGCATAACCCACAAGTGATGAAGACTGCTCTTCTCATTAGAAGCCTTTTTTCCCCTTCCTTGTCACTCTTGATAAAAGGGGTAGGGAAGTGAGTGAAGTCCTGTATGCTCAAAGTACTTTCATGAAGGTACTGCTCTACCCCACTCCTTTTGCCCCAAAGCTACAAGAAGATCCGAGCACAAAAAGAAAGTCAATAAACTCTAGACTTCACTCTGCTGATCAGGATATATCTATATCCAAGGGTCAACGTCAGGGAGCCCCTTCTGTAGCATTAACAGAAACCTTGGGAAGGTCATACATGGCCCTGTTGAGGGGTGAGACTCTACAGGTGTCTTCTGCTATCAGTGAGAAATGTGTGCACAGTACCCAAGACAGAAAGAGTGAGAAGGCAATGCTACTTACCTGTGAGTTAAGCAGTACCAAAACGTCCACAAACTATGCAGGCAAGACAGATAAATTGTTTTCCCAGTTTGGATAAGCCAGCAGCCCCAGGTTCACATAACTGCACAGCTAACAGGGGAGCTGGCATGAGAGCTGCCCAAGGTATTTTAAATCAGCAAACATCCACTCTGCCCAACAACCAACATTTACTTTTGCAGCAAGTAGGACAGAAGTTGCCAAGACCATCCTTTCCATTTAATGATGGAAAATAGAACATACAGCCCTCAACTCTGTGCTGCATGCCACAGCCATTACCAGCAAGTCCTTAAACTGCTGGGAACAGAAGGATGTTACTAATTTGCAATAATGGCTCTATATGCAGCCCAGGTTAATTAAAATCTAGAGGTAACACTATTCATGAATATTTTGGAGGTAGTGGGAGGCTAGCTCAATAAGCTATCTGCTCTGCTCAAAGTTATGTTAACAACCGTCTCACCAGTTGCTACCAGTACAAGGGGCAAAAGCATAAGGCTTTGTCAGCCAGAAACAGCCATAACAATCAATTAGAGATGGCCTGACTGCTACCAGCACCTGTGCTGGCTGCCTGCTTCTGAGAGCAGCAGGTTGCATAGGCACAGAGATATATTTAGCCTTTTACCTTCCATGAGTTTGCAGCCCTCTGTAGAAGCTTGTTCTACAGTAAGAGTCCAAGGAATGAAATGACAGCTTTTCTGTATGCTTTTCAAAACCATCCTGTGAAATTTGTGAAGCAGCTTTCTGGTGCAGAGCAGGAATATGAAGCACAAAAAGCAATATTTCCCTATATTATAGAAGCAACCTCCCCCTCTCGGCTTTGTTCCTCGAGTAAGGCATTTTTTTCCACAGGTTGCAATGCTTCCCCGCATCCCCATGTTACAGCCAGAAGGGATCTCTGGGCCTTAGATGTGCCCTTAGTGTGTGGGTCTGAGCAGCAGGACTGACAAAACCCTACTGTCTATTGACCGGACTCCTGAGATTGGCAATCTGCTACAGTGCAGGCGCTGACTCAGGCTTTTCCCTAGGCTGGCATCTAACAATGCTTTGGCTTTGGCTGCAACCTTGTGACATGTCTAGCATAGACTCCCTATGCCCAGTCATCTTTTTTTTTCCACAAAATTTGTAGGAACATAACAGTGTTGAGATTCCAAACCACGATCCCTGTCAAATGCAGCTGATTTGGCCCAAGGGCTCAGAAGTTATTTCTTGTGAGAAGGGAGAAAGGGCCAAACGTAAGTGGGGAGGGAGCATGCTCTACAAACACAAGTCTTCTTTAGGAGACCAGGCCAAACAAGAACGAGCTGACCGTGCATGCCGGACAAGGGGTGAGGGGAGAAGTGGGACAAGACTGGTACTTCAAGCTTCCTATCAGAATAGACTAAAACTTCACAAGAAAGCTCTGGTCCATGAACGTTCCCATACAAAAAAGGGGGTTTGCTGCGCAAGAAAAGGATCTACAGCTGGGCTGATCAGTGTCGCACTAAATCCTCATAGTTAGGCTGTTTGAAATGACCCACACAGATAGAGGGAGGAATGGAAACTTACAGACTTCAGCAAACAATGTGGCTGTGACCTCAGTGTCACTCCAAGCAGTGCATAACAAATGCTTGAGAGCGCCTTAGCCCCCTCCTTTCCCTCCATGCTCAACACGTTTCCTCAACTGATGAGTCAGGGTGTTTTTCTGACAGCAGTTTTGAGTAAACACAAACTAATAATTGGCTTTCTCCAGCAGTTTGGGCCACATTCTCTCACAGCAGTCACGGACTCCTATAGCATGCTTGGTTACTGGCCCAGACTGAGAACACAGTCTCACAGAATGTAATATTTGTGCAGGCTGACAGAAAATTCATAACAAATTACATGGAATTACTCCCATTTTTGATTCCTTTAACTGGGGAAGGGCTGCTGCAAAGCAGTTGGCCTGTACAGCTCCAGCAAGGGCAGAAAAATGCTGTAACAGAAGGGTGGACAATTACACTTAGGAAGCTTTTCTGGTGTCTGAAAGCTTCAATCCTACAACACGGCTACAAGGAAGCAGATCTTCACCACTCAATTATATGACAGTCAGCTATTCCTTGTCTGGTTTCTAGCAGGGACAGTGCTATCCTACCATTTTTTTCCCAAGAAGGCAATAACTTAGCCTCCATTTTGCCTCCTCTGCACACCAGGGATGCTTTAAAGTAAAATCCTTTACCACACTGATTTCTCCAGAAGGTTTAGGAAACATCTGCAGCCTTCAAGAAAAACAGGCCTTTTTGCATAAGCAGTGAAGCAAAGCCTAACATGAATTGCCATCTGGGGACATGACCAACCTTCAGTTAAATGGAGGTCAGATTAGCAAGAGCTTTCTTGCAGTTCATTATAAAAATCAATGCAAGAGAGGCAGCAAGCTGAACTGCACAACTCTCCTTTTTCTGCCCAGCAGACAAAAAACAGTAGAACGGCATCTCTGTCTCCCCTCTCCCCCAACACGAACTGCACTGGGGGGGGGATCTGAATCTCTACATCTCCACCAAAAGCAGAGCTGACACATTAAACCCAAGAGCAGAATTTCCTTTGTCTGGTGCCCACAGAGGCTGGCATCAGATGTTAACCCCGTAAGAGCTGACAGGACTGCATTCAGGCTGGCACTCGGCAGCAATACAAGAGCCAAAACATTTTTATGAGAGCAGCAGATTTCCTGAGCTGGAAGGTGGCAGTGAAAGGAACAACGTCTGTAGAAATGGGGATTGCAGCTACCCTGTATGCGTGCCCTGTCTGCAAAGGCAGTAGAAAGTAGCTCTAATGAGAGCCACACACTCCTGGCCTGCTCTGAGGTGCATTGGTAACTGTGTGCAAAAGCAGCTCAGGCATACACAGCTGCAGGCTGAGCAACACCTCACCTACCACCACACAGCTTTTGGGTGGGAAGGGGCCTAGGAACTGGAGCTAACAGAGAAGTCAGGTTTATGGGGAAAAGACATGAAGATCAGGTAAAGGGTGATCCTATAGAAGAGGGGGAAAAAAAAAGGGGGAAACACAACCTGAAAAGGAAGCCAGATGGCAATTACTTCAATGAGATGACAGGGTAAGAGGTTCCTGTCTTGCAAGCCGTTCGGTGGGGCTATGAAAAATCTTTCAGGAGCTGGCCTACGATGGCCAAAAGAGAACAAAAGAGGCAGGGAAAAGCATGTGAACATGTGGCGTGCGATGCTGCTTTGACTGGCACCCATTTTGGAGGAGGAAAAGGATTCTTTGAAAGGCTTTTAAATTATTAAGTACAAAATTAATCCAGAGCCCTATAAAATCAGCACTCTCCAGTATTTGCATGACCAGTCTCATGCTGACCCCGTGCTGAATGAATTGCAAGCATTTGTCAATTTCTGATGCTGATTAGATTAGACACTGCCCTCAGAACTGTCAGGGTAGAGAATCCCTTTCTCAGGGATTCATTCTGTGGTTTTATTTAATTTCATATTATTACTGATGCTTCTGTTTTTTCAGGGGCCAAACCAATTTTATTCCTCTTGGTTTACTAGCATTTCTCAGTCATCCTTTCTCTTGCAACCCCACAGCATGGCAAGATTGCACAGCAAGAGAACTGGTGGTGCAATTCCCGTCCCACTTAATTTCTCTCTTTCTCTCTCTCTCACACACACTCACACATACTTCTCACAAGATATATCTGCTGTTCTTGACAGTTATAGCTATAGCTCAAGGGAAGGAAAGACACTTTGAATAAGAAGACCTATATATAGAGAAAGGCTTTGTCCTTGTGTCTCCAAGGTCTTATCTAGCTAGGACCCATGAAGAAGCATTCCACCGGATAAGAGAGGCACTCTTATCCAGCTCTGGCTGCTGTTGGAAAGGGGCTAGATTAACCAGAGGTCTGTTCTTTGACTAGCCAACACCCAATAGTTCATACATACACCACTGCAAGGTTTTGTTGCTTCCTTCACAATAGTTTGGCCAGAGATCCAGAAGCAAATGTAAAAAAGGCATACAGATTAAATCTACTTTAATATGACTACTGGTTGAGTTTGAAAAAGTATCCAAGAGAGGTATGTGGTTAAGAACATGGAAGGTAACAAAATTTGGATGTAAAATTCCTTGGCTGAGTCAGTGTGGTGCCAGCATGATTCCCCCTAAGACCCTTACTCAGAACTTCACTGCTGGTACTTTTAGCCCCTTGTTTTGCTTTCTCTTAGCTTCTCTTAGACACCGTTATCCAGGCTTCCTCCTTTGGTGAGGTTACCAGCTCATATTTGGTCTCCATGACTTGTCCTTTCACTGGGTGGAGATACAGTTTCCTTACCAGGACACTCAGCAGAACTGTAGCCACCATATAGGCAAACCTGAGGGAAGAGGCAGGACAAAAGAATAAAAACCTTGCTATGATGTAAATCTGCCAAAGGACAACTGCCAGCTTGGACAGATTGTCTCAGCAGTAACAGGAAGAGGCTGAAAGCACCTTCTCTCCTGTCTGCCAGAGAGACACACAAAGACCTCCCTCCCTGTGCTTACCTCAACTCCGGGCACTCCTGGCTTCCTGAAAAACCCAACAAGGAGAGGTTTTTCGTGGCCAATTCCTCACTGAATCTCTCTGGATCAAACCTATGAAAGACAAAATACACTGAGGCTTTCTGTGCGGACACAGGATCCTTTCCCCAGACACATGTGCACAAACACATGAGTAAGAAATTGGCAACACAATACAGAATCTCACTAATTTGCTCTCTCTAAATCACACTGGGTAGTTCCACACAGATACATGAAGGCAATTGTGCATCCACTCCATCTATGTTCCCAGCTGGTCAGCTGTGTTCCAGCTTGGTCAAAATGCTGATAAACTGAGTTAGCGTGACACAGGGCTGGAACTAATATGCATTACTTCTCAGCAGTGGGTATTTAGCTTGAGTACACAGCTGACCTGATGCTGCTACCTGCCCTCTATTCCCCTCCAGGGCACACACAATCTGATTTGTCTCCCCCTCTCTCTCCCCGTGTCCCTTCCTCTCTCACTTCCAAATATATTTCCCTTTTCTCCTTGCCCTTCTCTTCAAGCAGCTGGTGTGTGTGTGTGTATGTGCTGGGGGAGGGAAGCTGGTGACTCATTCAAGTGAGAAAAGTGGTTTCCAGCATTAGGATGGTGCAGGCTGTGAGAAAACTATTACCCAGGGCTGGCATGAGTTAAAACAAGACTCCCATAATCAACTAACTACAGGGAGACTAATAAAATATCATCCAATTTAAATAGAAAAAAAAAAAAAACAAACAGGAAATTTGATGGGTGGAAGGCAGTTCTCTTTCACTTTCTGCTAAACCTTTCTGCTTATACTTCAAGCCTTTGGGCTCCCTGCCTAACCATCCAAGCTCTGCTTCTACCAAGGTGAAAGAGCATGTGGGTGCTGACCCTCAGTAAAAGGAGCATCAAATTTATATTCCCCCTGAAGTGGCATGTTACAGATGTTGTAATAGGAAAGAAAATGCAGCTGCCTAGCAAAAAAATAGGGAGGGGAAACAGCCACGCACAGTGGTTTTGTACAGTAGGTAGGTGAAAGGATCACAAAGAGCTGATCTATCTCTGTCACAGAAATACACATCTACCTCAGACTAAACCCCAACCTCCTTCTCCTTGGAATAAACACACTGTGTTCATAGCAGTCCTCACTGTCCCTCCCATGAGGCCTCAACAAACCCTTCCTTAAACACAGTACGTGTCCGAGCCTAGTGGGCAATCCCTGCCAAGATGCTCATAGATCAGTGCATCAGTGCCTGACCCTTTTAAGAGCTACACTTGCAGGAGAGGACAAGTGCTGTTCTAAAGGCTCTATTCTTTCTCCTAAATCTCAGCTGTCTGTTCTCTCTGTCTAGCGTAACTGACCCACATTTTTTTCCCAGCCCAAGTGAACTAAGTCAGTTACATGTTAATATTTGCCACATGGAGGCCCCAGGAAGCTACAGCAATTTTTTTCTTTAACCTCTGAAATACTGGCCTGGATCCAGTTTTGTTTTCACAGATAGAAGTAATGAGGTAGCATTTCCGTTCCCCCTGAAAAACCAAAACCTCAGACTGACGTTTCCTCCCTTGCATCATTGTTTCATGATGACAAGCAGTGATTCCAAAGCCATTCAAATCACTGTTTCTCTGTTACAGAAAACCTTAAAAAGAATTTACCAGCATTTGCCAGGGAAGCTGTGTGTGTGCGCACAAAAAAAGTTTTTATTAAACTCTAACACATACACACATGCACATGCAGACAGGAGTATGGGAGGATCATGACTTGAATTGCCCCAAAATCCTGCCCATGGAGACGAATAAAGATCTTCATAAACTGATTTTCTTACAGACTCCCTTTCATCTCCAAACTCTGCTTAAGGCAGGCCCTGCAGCCAAATGGGCTGTGCTGTAAGATCCAAAGAATATTAATTAAAAAAAGGAAAGGAATTAGTTGCAATAAAAATCTTGGTTCTACATACTTGTATGGTGATGGCCAAGATGAACTATCCTGCAGCATCACACCAAGAGCATAAAGCACAAGTGTCTGTAAAGAAAATTAGGACATGTATGTCAGAGCAGAAAGAAATGCACAATTAAATACACCTCTGGGCAGCCCTGCTGGATGATGATTATTCTGTAGACTACTCATTTATTAGGTGGTTTAAAAAGATAATACGCTATATTCATCTACAGATTTCCATAATCCATGCCCAGATGTTAGGATTTTAACTTCTAAGGCCCATGCTGCAACTGTTGGTGGTTAGAGAGGGTCTGATCCCATTCCTCTACTCTTGCTGGCATGTATGTATGGACTACTTTATTCTCCACAATGGAAGGTACCACTCTGTGTGGGAAATATGGGTGATATGATCAGGCCTGAAATCATGCTCTTTTATGCACAACTGAGCCCATAAGCCCCTTCAAAAGATGATTCATCCCTGGTGGACCCAGAACCAGAAGCACATTTGCTCAGCAAGAGAACATGAATTCCCAGAGCTTCTCCCACAAAGGAACTGCAGGGCAAACTTTGAGCTAAATTGTACTTTCAGATGACAGAGCAGCTGCTCAGGTTCAACAGTGTCAGAAGAATTGGCCTTCCTGCCTCGCCCCTCTGTGGGAAGAAGAGGAAACAGCAAAATCCCCTCTAGGAAAGGAGAGTGGCCAGTGCTCCCAGTACTGCCCTACCTCTTTGGGGACAGTATGTTGGTCGACTCTGCCCTCCAGCTCCTGCAGCTGTGCAGCAATGGGAGTAAGCTTTGCTGTTCGCACGGTCTCACACAGGACTTGCCGACAGTATCTGCAGCCAGTAAGACTTGGTTAGTTTAACCCTCCCAGAGAGAAGCTTGTCCACATCCTTGTGGCAGCAAGGAGAGCTGAGTCACCTGCTGCATTTAGGGCTGCAGTCTGCTCCTGAAGCTGTCTGAAGCCACACTGAGGCACTTCATTTTTTTCTGGCAAGGAGTCCCAGCATCTTTGCAAGAAGCATTAAACCTCATTATCAGCTTTTAGGGAAGGTTATCAAAGTCCCTCTTCACCACACTTTTTTCAGATTTTAAACCAAACTAACTCTGCTAAAAAGCATAAACACACCAGCCCTTTTCTTGGATTTCTCACCCATACAAGAAGCAGCAAGAAACCCACATACTCAATACTCCCTTACTGAAACTCTAACACTAGTCCAAACACAAAATGCACCCAGTGGCACCAACAGATGCACGAAAAATAAAGGCACACTGTTGACCAGTCATCATCCTAGTTCTGTGGCTCTTTGAAAAGATTATTCCATGCTTTGTCTCTAAATATGCCTAACATGAATCCAACCATTAAAATGACTGATTGCCTCTGCTTCTGGAAAACTAAGACAGAAACCAAACAAACTTTGGCCTGGCAGCCAGGGCACTGATTCTGTGCTCTCCTCTGACAATGAACCTAAAGGGTTTCCCATAGACACCCTGAAAGGAGCAGCTTGATCCCCATGTCTGGAACCCTACAGCAGATTCTCTCTGTGCTGCAAGTTTGATCACTGTGGTGTGCTGTGGTTTGATCACTTCCAGAAAAAAGAAGGGAGTAGCTTTTGGATGCCTTCTCCTGGCCCAGTGTAGGCTGGGCATCAGGCTGAAGCACATGAGATGCCCCCACTACGTGAGATAACCTTCCTCTGCAGTTCCTTCCATGGGACCCACCTGAGCTGCTCGATTTTCTCATGTGTAATTGGTCCCTTCCCCAGAACACGGTCCATCTCCTTGTAGAGATTCTGCTGAACATCTTCTGAGGTTGTCAGGAAATAGACTGCCCAGGTACACACTGGGGAAGAAATCAAGACAAGACTGGACCCAGAAAATGCAATCCTTTACAAACTGCAATCAGTTTTCTTACTTCCTGTATTTGCAACATTACTTTTTGACCCAGAAAAGGGTGACCTCTGTTCACAGCAGGCTGTACTGGTTCTGTATTCAGTGGTGGGAGTAGTGGCTGAACTCCTGTGCAACAAGAGACCTTGCAAGCTAAAATTCTCTTTCCAATGCTATGAGGAGCTCAGGGAGCTGTTCAGGGGACTGAGCCATTCAGCCTCACAGCTTTGGGGAAGGGACCACACAGCCCAGCAAACCCTGAGAAAGCAGGGTTATTAGACCAACCATGCAAATGAAAGCCTGGTTTGTCCAAAGCAGCCTTTAAATTCCCTTATTTAGGCAGCTTCCCCAGCACATGTCAGGTGTGTGCTCCAGACAGCCAGCATCTGGGGCTCCTGACAGGGAGCAACAAGAACAGTACAGCTCTCTGCAGCAGGCTGGCCAGCACTTGTCTCCCCTACATCTATTTTGTGAGGTAGTCAAGAGATATCTTCAACAGCAGAGTGGAAAAGAAACCTCGCATAAGACATAAGTGGGTAAGATGCAGTTTCCCTAAAGCTACAAGGAAATGCTTCTACCACTCCAAACTGCCTATTCATGAAAACTATCTAGAATCCCTGAGGAGTCAAGCCCCTCAAAATTACAGTCTTCCTGGAGTACTAGGAGAGGGTATTCTCTGGGGAGAGTATTATCATAGCTGCCAGATTAACTTTCCACATTCTTTAACAGCCAGCTACACCTGGGAGGTTTTCTTTAGAGTCCCAGCCCCACTGGCTGAGATACAGGGCTTGATAATCATCCCCCTATCATAAGAGATTTTACACAGCTCCAGTTTGTATTTTTATTTGGGTTTTTTTTCCATAATCTTTGCACAAATCCCAAAGTAGCTCCTTTGAAAGGAGCTTCCTTCCGTACATGGAACACACCTATCCTCCAGAAATTCAAAGCAGCCAGTCAGATTCTAGCACTCTGCTTTAATTTCCTTCCCATGTGCCAGAACCTATTTTACAACATGATCTTTGTGGCTTACATCTTTTGGTGCTTTTTCATCAAATTTTGCATCAGTTGGCTGGGGTTAGAGTGCAAGCGAAAAGCAATGGGAAGAAATTCTAAGGTTCACCAAAAGACTGGGGAAGGTTGTCAAACAGAGCTTAGTTTCAACTCACTAGCTATAAGGCTGTGTCGAGAGTCTGATGTAAAAATTAGCTTCTTCTATATATCTGCAGCTCAGAATGACTGAATATATTTTTTTATTAGCCTAGAATAAGTCTCATGTCATCACACACAGTTTTAGACAGCTGAGTGTAAGGATGGAAAGTTACCTACAATCTGTACTTACAGTTAGCAGTGATTATGCATCCTGCCAAGGAGAAAATCATTGTATCTTCCAGAATCTAGGAAATAAAATCTACTTCAGAGAAAGAAGTTCATAAGACTGAAAAGATAAAAAAAGAAGTGGCACATTCTCCACTCAAGCACATGAAATCCCTTTAGTGCAGAGAGCAGGAAATACATCTAGAAGACACAGACTGAACTCTCTATAGAACTTCCACTGGAATGCCACATAAGACATGCTTAATATTAACATACTTCTGGTTTATAAAAATAGCAATGAAGCAGTGGCAAGGAAAGCTACCAAAGTCTAATGCAATTAAACATTGTAGGAGTGGAAAAAAGAATGAGAAACGCTGCTTTAGTAAGGAATCTGACCTAAGATGCAAAAACTTAAATTAATCAAAGGCTACAATGTAATGAGCTGCCCATCTAGCAAAACTCCATGACTGTGTAATGACACAACAGCTGCACAGACCTGCTGGTCACTCAGGCTCCCCTGCAGCAAGGTGTCTATAAAGATGTGCCTGTTGAATGATCTGCCTCGACGCTCCTTTGTAACTTTCCTTAAGGTAGATTCCATCTCCATCAGAGCTTTGGAAGCAAAAAGAAATGTTTATTTTAAAACCTGGTCATCCTGAGTGCTGCAGAGAAGCAAATCCATCTCCCCAAGCAGATTTTCAGACCAGCTGTCCCTGCTGGGCTCACTTACAGAAGCAGCCTCTGTTACATGTTACTGTCAATTTGGAAGGCGGTATCTCCAATTTAGCTGAAAATGTAGGAACCAAATAAGACAGGTTGCCTATAAAAAGCCACCCTTACAGGTATGACCGAGACCTGTACTCTATGAGCTGAAATCACATAAGGGGAAGTCAAGTAACAGTTAGTGTTGAACCATCAGAGAACGTGTTTAACCAGCCCCCATAAAAAATGCTTAAGCCAGATAACACTAATTGCATGGCCTGTAGAGTTATAATTACTGACTGAAGCATTACCGCACCTCCAGCCACTGACGGTGTCCCTTTTGCTAGGGGTTCTACAAGCACGGTGCAAGAGGATGGCTCTGTGCTAAAGAGTCTGCACAGAGAGAGGAAGGTGGGGAAAACGTGGAAGGGTTTTGACACAGAGTCCACACACCTGAAGATATTTGGGTGCGTAACTCCTGGTGGCTGTTGTGGGAACCAGGGGGAGTTAGGGACCTAGATGCCATTGGCTGTCTGATTTAAATGACCTACTCAAGACTATCCAGGAAACATGGAGCAGAAGTTGGATCTGAAACTCAATTTATCAAGGCCCAATTCAGTCCCTTCATCTTAGAACTACCCTTCCTCCCTCCTCTCCGCATAGGAAGGGCAGCAACACTTAAAATACAAGCCTCACTGTCTGGAGTTTGTGAAATTGTAATGCATCATCCTACTACAACTCAGGAACAGTCCTGAACAAGTGCCCATGGGAGAAGCCCATTTTAACAGGGCAGTAGTTGTCATCAGGTTCTGAAACTCACAGAACCAGCAACATAAAAGAAGGAAACACTGGGTTTGGAGGATTTACAAGCAAATCCTTAGTTCTATATACAAGCTACCTTTGTTTAACATCTTAGCAATCAATACTGAAAGGGTTTAACTATTAACAACAAAAAAAGACAGGACAACCGAAAAATAAAATAACTTACTATGAAACATATTAGAAATAAAAGCACTGCCATAACACATGAAAATCATGTTACCTTGTAATAGCACATCAGAGACTATCGCATGGAAGGTATCCATCAAAGCAGTATCCATCTCTACTTGTGTCTTCTAGCCTGTTAGTGACTGTCTGGCAGCACATTCACCAAATGGTGCATCATAAGAATGACCATACAGGCCAAACCAAGTGGCTTCATCTGTCTCCACCTAGCACAGTTGCCTGTCTCCAAGAGAGGTCAAAAGTGGATGCTAGGGAACAGAACAGGAAGGGAGCAAGCATACCCTGATACTTCCCAAGATCCTCTATCAGTTTCCAGACTGGACAGACCCTAGAACTAGACCTGGAACTAGAGTTCTAGCCCATCAAACTTCTTGTGCAATGTCAGGCTTGTCACTCAACTCCAAAACAATGATCTTATGCAAGAATAAGAAGGACACATCTGCTAGCTTATGGCACGATGACCAACTCTGCAGAAAAGCCAAGACAGCTGGGCACATTAAGTGCTTCCATACGCTAGCTAACTCAAAGTATTAATCAGAGTGGGAGGAAGACTGTGATTTTGGGAGGAACCTACCATCTTCATAGAGCTTCTTCCTAGTCATGTTTTTGTCAAGGGACCCATCCAAAAAACCTTTCCCAATCTCCGACCAGATCTGAAAGAAGGACAGAGAGAAGAGCACCATCACTCACCACAGGCTGAGACTGCTGTGATTATTCTATTCTTCCCTATTCAGGAAAATGAAAACACCAAATAAAATGAAGACTTGCTGTGAATATGGAACTGGTCTCCTCTTTAGGACACCACGCCCCATTCCTAGATATTACGTCTATGACAGCTGAAATTGAGTTGAAATGAAACAACTGTAATTACAACTGTAGGGGAAAAGGCATGGGAATCTTGAATGGGAGATGGAATTGTTCCTTTCCCACTCTACCACCAACAGATTTAACATCCCCAGATGTGGACACAGCTTGGGACCTCCCCAGATTTTCCTTTCTCCACAATGTCACAGAGCCTTCAGAAGATCTTTGAAAAGGAGAAGTTCCACTGGCATTCCCAGTAGAGTTTAACTGACTCAGGTACCAAACACCTCTCAAGTGTCATTGGATCAAGGTTCCCGATCCCCACAGATCCTTTAGAAACACCTTAGACTAATGACAGCAGGATCAGCAGTAGGATCTTTCTGATAGTTTCAGCCTGGGACAATTGAGGCAGAGCCCTCAAGCTCTTAAGCTTGTTAGCTTAATGTTAAAGTCTCAGCAGTAGCCTGTACTAAACTATACACAGGCACAAGCTGTTTGCTGTTGGTGTGGAAAAATATAATAGGAGATCTTCTGGCTCTTCATAACACTTACTGCATCATGGTGCCTGCGGAATCGGATGACTTCCCGGTCATCTTCAAAGCTGCTGCCCATAGCTGTCTGCGTGACAGACTTCATGGCAAAGCCCAGCATGTGCTGGCAGAGTGGTACGTGTTGTGCCTCAGGGAGCGAGAGCCATTTGGCTAGCAACTCTTCTGACAGCTTGAGAGGGAAGGAACCATTAGTTGGCAGTAATATCAGCAACCTATTTACCAAACACACCCTGAGACATTCCCAACCAGTTCCTAAGGCAGACCACACTTTCATGGCTATGGCATGAAGCTACACTCTTTCCAGGGCTTCCTTCCATTGTTAACTTAAACAGTAACATTTTAGTCTCCAATCTTCCGACTCTTCCCAAGGTTTTCCCCCAACAAGGCAGCCCTGTCCTCCTCTCTTGTTCCCTCTGTCACAAAAGAAACCTTAAAACCTTTAATACTAGTGGCTCCAGACTAGGAAAACAGATCTATTCTGGCTACTGGACTGAGTCAACAGAACAGTTCTTCACCTGTTTGCGGTCCCAATAGCTGGTTCCTTGCTCCTCCCTTCTGTTCTGGGAAATAAATCTAGAATCCAGATGCTCCAGTATCTTTAACTGCATCTGGTATCTTGGCATAAAAAGTGCCCAAGCTCAGCCCTTCCCTCTAAACCACTGGAGCTAAGAGAAACCAAATATTCACGCTGTGCTTGAATGGGCAGAGGCTGTTTGCTGTCTCAGATGCTTATAGTTCCAGCACTAATTTGAATGCAGCTCCTTTATCCTAGTGATCATGCTCACTAAACTTTCCCCAGTGAGCCACGCAGGGCATCTCTGCAGTAACAAAGGCAGTTACGCACCTTCTGGATGAGAGCAAAGTTACTTTGCAAGGACTTGGTCACACCATTTTCATACAGCTTTCTCCTCATGTGGCTCTCTCCTGTATCCCCATTCAGGCTGGACTGGTACCTCAAGAGAGACTTCAGCATTGTCTCAAAGGGATCCACTGAAAGCAAATAAAGGAACCACCATTTGAAAGTCAGGCAGTCACACCACACAGGGATGATGAAAACAGCAACCTCTTTCATCAAGCACTGCTACTTCTGGGCAGCGAGCAAGGCATGGCTCCTTCCCCCAGGAACAGTATCTTTGGGGCATGTGCTGGGTTTGGCTGGGATAGAGTTGGTTTTCTTCATAGTAGCTAGTATGGGGATAGCTTTGGATTTGTGCTGGAAACAGTGTTGATAATACCGAGATGTTTTCGTTGCTGCTGAGCAGTGCTTACACAGAGCCAAGGCCTTTTCTGCTTCTCACCCCACCCCACCAGCAAGGAGGCTGGGAGTGCACAAGAAACTGGGAGGGGAGCCAGCTGGGACAGCTGACCCCAACTGACCAAAGGGATATTCCAGACCGTATGGCATCATGCTCAGTAAATAAAGCTGGGGGAAGAAGGAAGGGGGGGACGTTCGGAGTTATGGCATTTGTCTTCCCAAGTAACCGTTATGCATGATGGAGCCCTGCTTTCCTGGAGATGGCTGAACACCTGCCTGCCAATGGCAAGTAGCGAATGAATTCCTTGTTTTGCTTTGCTTGTGTGCGCAGGTTTTGCTTTACCTATTAAACTGTCTTTATCTGAACACACGAGTTTTTTCACTTCTACTTTTCTGATTCTCTCCCCCATCCCACCGGGGTGGGAGCGGGCAAGTGGCTGTGTGGTCCTTAGTTGCTGGCTGGGGTTAAACCATGACAGGGTCTCAAGCTTCTCTTGCTCTGTATGGGCTGGGACCTCATAAGGTCTCTTCTCTTTGGCAGGATACCATCCTGTGATCAGCTCCCCCTGCAGAGGTTGCCAGCCGGCTCTACCAAGTAACTCTAGTAATAATGCCTTGGAAGCTTGTTCGCAGCTTGCCAGTTGTGCCATTGACTTGGTGACAACAGTGAGTGTGGCACGCTCCTTCCCCTTCTCCTCCAGCCTCATCTGCAGCCCCTCTAGCACATTCCTCCCTGACATTTGGTGTGCCCTCCTGCCCTGACCATAGCTATAGACTCAAGACATAGCAGCTCGCATGAGAGACTTGGCCAGAGGTTGCTCCCTGCACTCCTTACCTTGCTTCACAGCCCCAGCAAACCTCATTTGACACCCTACTGCTCCTGCATGATTTCTGTTGCATGCACTGATTTCCCTGCTGACGAGCTCTTCCCAAATTAACACCCACCTCTCTCAGTCAGGGCTGCCTCCAGCAGAGAAGCTCTTACAGAAAACAGTACCCCACTAAGCTACAGAATTCTTTCTACTCTTCATCGCCTTACTTTCAAACTTCCTTCCACAGACACTTGCAAGAGTGTACAAACTAGACAAAAACACATATCCTCCATCTTCCATATCCATGGCTCACTTCAGTTAGATTTTTAACTCTGAATTTCACCACCAGGGGCCTCTACTTAATAAATTTCCTAACGTATACTAGGTGTCACTGCAAAACTGTGCAATAAAGTATGGCATATGCTTTTCCCTCTCTGTAAACTTTTCTGTGGATCTTGCAGAACTGGCAGAATCTTTAAGGAACTATTTGGAAGCAGCAATCAGGGGTTTTTCAAGAGGCATATTTTCACTGTTTATCACAGTCTGTTATTTCTCCCAGATGGAGAGTGAAACCTCTGAGGCATCAGAAAACATCAAGGCTGGGCTAGACACATATGACTCTACCAACTGTGGATGTATCTAGCATTCCCAGCAGAGATCAGGGCCTCATTATGCTACTGGACAAACATACAAGAGACAATTCCCACCTGCAGAGGACTTACTACCTAATGACACAAAAGCAGCTAATGAGGCCAGGGGCATGAATATGGTAAACTTTCTTAAATGCTTTTCTCTCACATCATTTCCCTTCCAATGTTTTTAAGCTCTGCATCTCATCCTCTTTCCCACTTTGAAAGACAAGGAGTATATGCATGTGTCTTTTGGCACAGCAGATGGTACCTGCGGCTCTCCACATGGAGCAGGCTGTTGCGTGACTCTAGCTGCTGCTGACAATTCCTCCTCCAAGGTACTTTGCCATGGAGTGACTGCTGCTATTCATGCCACGATTCCCTGCTGACTGGCCCTGGCAGAGCTAGGCACAGTACTGGGGTAGCCACAAAGACACATGGCTGGTGGTAAAGCCCACACAGCAAATCTGGCAAGCAGAGGCATTTGGAGAGGCCAGAGAATGCTTAGCACCATCACCTGCAGAAACTGCAAAGTTCTCCTGGTGCATATGAAAGAAAACTGCTAGATCAGCCACAGGCTCCATTTTTTTCTCCTCTGTCCCCAGTGCAAACTGGCAGTCCCATGCGACTGATACAGTCACTGTTGCGAACTGAGGACTGCAGAGCCCAGGCTGCCCTTTCCTGAGGGCTGGCCCTGCCTCACAGTATTTGGGAAACGACTGTTCCTCCACAGCTACAGAAGGCTAGTGACTCCGCAAGGCACAAACCGTGTCTTGGAGACAGAGCTCTGTCCTGCCAGCACTTCCATGGACTTCTTCCTTTGTCCTTGTCTTGAAAACATCTCTAGGGTTACACTTTCAGTCCTCTTAGTGAAGCATATCAAAATTTCAGCTGTTCCTTCCACTTACAAGGAAATCTTCTCCCTCATCCCAAGAACCTCAGTGCTGTCCTGGACACCATTGTAAGTAAATATGGAGAAAAGATCTAACTCTGAAGAGCCAAGACAGATGCCTAGCAGAACTGAACATCAGAGACGGAAAGGACCTCTGAAGCTGCACAGTACAAATGCACACAGAAGAGCAATGAAGCTGCCCTGCTCAAACAGGCCAGGACCCATAACTCCATCTCCAGCATTCAGCATGCTTCATGTTCGTTGTCCCAACCCAAAAGGCAACATCGACTCATGGGAGTTTTCCAAGTGGGTCTCTGAACCCACTGCTCCTGGCAGTCCCGAACTAGTCCACCCTCTTCACATCCACACCCTCCGCACTGGGCCTGGACTGCTTCCCCAGAGCCTCTCATGGGAATCACCAGTATCAGCAGCAAAGTTTGACTTCCTTTGAATTCTCCTTGCAAATTAATCTTAAACAAGCTGTAAGAGGCCATGAAAATGTACCAACTTCAAACACTGCTTTAAGCATGAGGAAAAACAGTCTCCTGGCATTGGGAACCTGTTAATAACTATGAATGCAATTAGTCCAACTTCAAGGCTCTCATGAGAGATGCACTATCAGCACCTCTCTCTCTTTTTCTCTCCAAGAAGTTTGGCCATACCTGTGACACACACGAGATGAAAGGAACCTTTCTATGCTACTCAGAGCCAAACCCTACACCTCAAACTTGGAAACCAACAAGCATGCATCTAAGAAGAGCAGCTCTGGCCTCAGGTACCACAGCAGACTGAGGAGAAGTCACATGGCAAGGGTTTTCAGGTGGGGCTGGAGAGTCAGCAGTTGGATATAACCCAGTCCACAGTGGGCTATTTTCTGCCCCACAGCGCTGTGTGCACATAAGAGATACAGACAAGACCAGGTCTCCAACAAAACTGCAAGCTGCCCACAGCCAGTTCGTGGCCGAGAGCTACCACAACATCTATTCTCACTCACTAGGAAATGGTACAGGAACTGCTTTGCTACAGCCACTCAATACTACGTGTTGTTTATACCTCAAAGTTCCAGGAAAAAGAATCAGTAAGATTCCTCACCTCTAATAAAGTTTGAGCACTTCTAACAAGCATCAGTGCTAAAAGGAAAGCACTGATACAACTAACATCGCTGCTTTTTCAGGTCTGAGTTCAGTACAGATCATGAGAACCCTCCTTCTTAGGCCTGCTGCTGCTACCTTTTTGAGGATATAAGCTCTTCCTTCCGCTGGGCTGAACACACTTTCCCTGGCTCCTCCTGCACAACAGGCTCCCCACTCCTCTGACAGCACTGGCAGCCTTTCTTTGCGCTTGCTTTATTCAAAACCATGCCTGAGTACAGAGGTCGGAGCCATACACAGGATTCCAGGTCTGGCCCATGTTCATCATGTGAAATAGTCTAGATGCTTTCCTCTCTCTACAGAAAAGACATGACTCACTGTACCCTTTTCTTTTTTTCCATAGCCCTGCGATCCTGCAGGCAATTAATGCAGCCTGCTCTTGTTCCTCCCCTTCCTGCTTCTGCTGCCCCAGCCCTCAGGGGTACCCATCTCCCTCTGCTTCCCTGTGTTGACAAGGGGTCCCAGCATGATGCCATCAGGGCAGGCTGCTAACATTAGTGGGAGTATTTCACCTCCCCAAGCCAACATTTCACTTTCCCAACACAACCCAGCCTTGCTCTCTCTTTCACTTCTCATATCCCATTACCTCCAGTGTCAGTGATGACCCAAGCAGTGTCCAAGCAAATTCTGAACCGAAACCCTGACAGAAACACAGTCCTATCACTTTCCTTGTCCAGAAGTCTAATTATCAAAGAAGTATGACATGCATTTCCTATTTATCCTCATCCTTAAAAAAATATGTTTAGCCCTTGGCATAGCAGGACGCCAGACTAGTCTGTAGCTGCCTGGGTCACTTCATTTCCTACATTTAAGTGGAGGCACTGTATTTGTTTTTCTTCAGTATTTGGGTACTCCCAAATTCAGTACGTTTTTGAGAACTTGCCTGCTCAGGGGCCTGTCACCACTTCTCTGAGTTTTGAGAAACTGACTGTCTGCTCAATTTCCCCCAAACACACTTGAGCACATTCAGATCTTTCAGGGTGGGTTTCCACCTTCTGGAGTGTCATTGCTATCCACTGTGTCTTGCTGATCTTCGTTAACTCCCACTCCTTCCACAGATTGTCACCATTTTTTTTGAGCCTGTCATGCAACTGTACAAGAAGCTTACCCATCACGACCCCAGCATAAAGTGATGCTGAGATATCTGCCTGTGCCTAAAGACAGCCTACAGGATCAGGTCAGAGGTGTGCAACCAGCACCTCATTCAACCTTATAAGATGAAAACTGGAAAAACTAAGCAGTTAAACCCAAACACCAACTGAGTTAACTTATTGTCTGTGATCACCTTGGGAAGCAAAACACCCACTTAAGAGGCTTACAGCATAAAATAAATACCCTCCAAGGACTAAGGTGGTCAATTCAGCTACCAGCACCACTGACCACTTCCAAGACTGGAAGATCATTAAAGGTTTTCAGCACAAAATTCTACACACCAAAGAAAAACGAAAGTTAAAGAACTTCTTCAAATAATATAAAACCCTCCACACTGAACCACATAAGGGAGCTATCACAAACTAGCACAGCTGTTTTCCGACTTAATTTAGCAAAGTTCCCCCTCTTAAGTCATATTTCAAACTGCTTTTAAGATGTGTGCCAAGTGGCTACAGGATCTTCACCTTGCTGTTTCAAGTGACTAATGAGCATGATGCTTTCCATAAACATTTGCCTGTCAGGAGATGGTAAAAGACAAGCATACCAATTTCTAGATGGCCACTGGACAGCAGCAAGTCTTAGTCACTGATACTCAAGTCCAATAAGCAGGACCAAAGACATATCTGAATCACCATGTCAGCTGCAAACTAAGTCTCATTTTCCTTCTACTTAGAATGAAACCCCAGCTTCCTTTGACATAGGATGCCCAGCAAGGCCAGAAGGAACAAATGGACTCGGACAAAGCAAAGAACACTTACACGACCGGTTGGGGTTAATATGTTGTTTCAAGAGATCAATGGAGCCGAGGCTGACAACAAGACGCCTTCCAAACCAGAAAGAGACCAGTGGGCCATATTTCTCATGAAGGTTCACCAGGAACTCATGCAAACTGCTGCTGGAAATTATATCTGGCAGGTTGCCATCCCTGAGGAACACAAAGAGGATATCTGGTCATGAACAGCATCCTCCGCCAGTGCCGAACTTGATCGATGTGGAGATGGAAACCACTTACTTTTCATCAGTTGGAGCCAGCCCAGGGATACCTGATGCTTGCCTAGACGCCTAGAGTAAAAGAAAATGCATCAACCTCCTTGAACTTAAGATTTTATACAAGCCCCACAGTTTTCAAGCAGGAGAGCTAGATTTTCGACATCAGTGCTGCTGCACTACTTACAAACACTTAAAAAAAGCTGGATAAGCCACATCTTCAGGCCTCAAACCTGCTAAGGCTTATGAAGCTGATCAACTGTTAAGCGTGTGCCTGGTCCCACTGGCGAAACGCGGATTATTCATCTGGTTAGATGAAAGATCCCTGCGTAAAGATTTAAAGGGTCAGGTTTGCAACGCAGATCTTGCACCCAGATCTTGCCCTGGGGATCTGCACACGCGCAAATCCGCAAGGTGAGCGGATAAAGCCTTTCTAAGAGGGATTCACCGGAGCCCGTCCAACCCGAGGCGTGCCGAAGCGTGCGGGCAGGCCTGCCCCGCTGGCTCGGCAGGGACGGACGGACGGACGGACGGACGGGCGGGGACACCCTGCAACACCCTGCAACAAGCGCTCCCGCAGGCGCCAGCCACGTCGCCGGCAGGACCCGGGCCCCGGGGCACCGGCGTGGGACGCCGCCGGGGCGGGCCCGAAACCCCGCCCAAGCCCAGGGGACGCGGGAAGGGGCTGGGGCGGGCCGGGGCCGCCCCCGGGGGCCGGCACCGGGGCGGGGAGAGGCGAGGCGAGGCGAACCGAAGCC
>JANHGO010000071.1:32827429-32860011 GCA_024606505.1 Aquila spilogaster
ACATCTGCGCTCTATGTTGTTTTTAGTTTCTAATCCCATTTGGGGAGGGAGAAAGGGGACCCCAGAAGTCCCTGTTAGCACCGTAAGGGGGACACAGCATTTACTGACCACCCCCCATGATGTGGGGATGCACGCTTTGGGGGGAAATTATCACATTCAGGAGTGAGAAATATCACATTTTGTACTGCAGAACGTTGACATCAGCCGTCCCCCGGCCGAAGCTTTGGTCACCGTTCCTGAGCACTACTGAGCCCCCCCATCCCCTCGGGATAATTAAAGCTTGCCTTAATGAAGAGCCTGGTGCGTGCTGGGGAGATGAGCACCCCCAAAAAAACACAGTTTTATTTAAGGACAGGGGGTTCACGCGTTGGCCTTGGCCTCATTGTACTGACTGATCCAGAAGCTGGGTTCCTTATTCTGCATCTGGGGGCAAAGGGAAGTTAAAAAAAAAGAAAGAAAAAAGGGGAGGGGGTCAGGTTCTGACCCGGGCCCCCTCCAAAAGAGAAAGAGATCCCCCATACCCCCTCACCTTTGCCACAAAGCTCAGAACATCCTTCTTGGAGGTCTCATTGGCAGCCCGCGGCCCCCACTGGAAATTGAACTCGGGGGGGTCTGTCAGGGGGATGGGGGTGATGTCCAGGTACCTGCAGGGAGCAAGGGGGTGAACCCCATGTTTTGGTGGTAGTGGGGGAGCCCCAAGAGGTGTCCCGTTGTGCCCCCACCCTGTGACATCACCTTAAAGCCACTGGGGGTGTGGGGACAACAGTCATTGCTCTGCGGTGCGGTATAAACAGCCGGGCTGACGCTCGTGCCGCGGTTGCTCTGTGCACACCGGGGTGTCCCCCCTCCCCCTCCTCCAAAAAATACATCTCCCCCCTCAAACAGCATCCCCCCACTTCTTTGCACTCACTTCTGCCGCACGAACTCCTCCATCACCAGCTTCTTGACATCTCCAAACACCTCGTGCTTCTCCCTGTGGGCACACCATGGAGTTAATGAGGGCTGAAAGTACCCGGCTCCATTTCCCCAATGTTTTCCCCTCCAAAAAATCCTACCCTGGCTGCACCCGGAGCCGGCGGAGGAACTCCCATACAGCACCTTAGGGGGCAGAAGTGTTGGGGTTGGGAGGGGGGAGACACAAGGGGAAATTGGAATCTGGGGTGGGGGGAACAAGGGGGGCTCACTGTCTTTGACTGAGTTGCCCTTCATGAAGATGAAGCTGAGGATGACGATGAGGAGGCCCAGCTTGGCTGTCTGTATGTCCCTGTGACAGAAAGAAAACGCACCACAGACCCAAAAAGGGTACTGGGGGGGTAGGGACCTCTAAATGTTCCCCCCACCCTAGAAATATCCACCGGCCCCTCACTGTTTCAGGTTCTCCCCCTTGACACGGGGCAGGCTGCTGGTGAGGATGTAGATGTGGTGCTTGGTGTCAATCTCCACCATCTGCAATCCAAACACCTGGCAGGGGAGGGGACACAAGGGTTAAGGGTGAGGGGGGGGGGTAACAGATCCCCACTCCTTTGAGCCCCCTCGTACCTGCTGCAGGGTCCTGCCTGCCCGGTTGACAATCTCTGAGTAAACATCTTTGTATTCACGGATGACTTTTTTCAGGATGTCTGCAGGAAACAGAAGGGTAGGGGCAACCCTATAAGGTTTAGAATGGAGAAAGGCCACCCCGTAATGAATTTCAGGAGGGGAAGGGCAACGCCATAAGATTCTGCAGGGGGTGGGAGACATCTGATCACACTCTGCAGGGGGTGGGGGTGATTCCATAAGGATGGAGGAGGGAACAACCCCAAAAGTTCTGGGAAAACGACTCTGGGAAGTTAAAGGAGGATCATCTCAACTCACCTACTCTTTTAATAGGGATTTGCTTCTGGTCTTTCACAAGTAGAAACTGCACCAGCTCAGTCACCTGAAGGGAAGCAAAAAGGAAAGAAAAAATAGGGAAAAGAAAGGAGTAAAAGTTCCCAAATAGCAGAGAAACTCAAGGAAGAGTAGAAAGGTGAAGCTGTGCCCTCAGAGCGAGGAGGCACCCCCCCACCTTCCGATTGATCTCCTCCTGGGAGCGGCCCTCCAGGTTCCTCTGCACTTGGCTGGGGGTCTGCGTGGGGACCACGCTGAAATCCTCGTCGTCGCCCTGCAGGGTGAGAACGGGAAGGCGATGCCACATGGGGTGGGGAGCAGTGACCCACCCCCCACATCAGGACGGGGCCCGCCGTACCTGAGTGAAGCCAGAGCCTCTGCTGCGCTTTCTCTGGG
The DNA here is from genome assembly GCA_024606505.1 of Aquila spilogaster. NCBI lineage: Eukaryota > Metazoa > Chordata > Aves > Accipitriformes > Accipitridae > Aquila > Aquila spilogaster. Next base: position 32,829,695 of record JANHGO010000071.1, read on the forward strand.
ACATCTCTGAGGGGAAGGCAGGGCTAGGCCGGTTCAGGCTGCCCGCCAGCCGCTCCCCATCCTCTCCCTCAGCCCCAAATCCCCGCACGGCGCCTCCGAGAGCCGTTAAAACAGCCCCAAATCTCCGCGGACGGGAGACGCCGCTCAGCCATTACCCACCGCCCTCAGGCCGCTCCTCTCGGTGCGCATGCGTCAGAGCAGCACCGCCCCCTGATTGGCCCATCCCCTCGCAGTCCCGCCTCCTCCAGCCAACCACGCCTCCACGGGGTACCTCCTCGGGCAGTGATTGGTCGAGCGGCCCCGTGGCCACGCCCCTCCGCCGCGTGCCGGCCGCGCGTCCTCGCGCCCGCGGCCCATTGAAAAAGAGCGGGAAAAGCGCCCGCCCAAAATCACCTCAGGGGACAAAATGGCGGCCGGGCGCCGCCCCGCAGGGAGAAGGAAAAGAAATACGCTCAACCTCAAGAAAGCTTAAAAAATCAGTCAGAATTGTGGAAAAAAAACGTAAAAAAAAAAGGTGTGAAGGGAAATATTTCTGCCACAGGTGTGTTAAGTGTGCAGTGGGGTCAGTGTAGGATGGGGTCAGTGGGAGAAGTGAGTGGTTGTTCGTTTGCTGCTTGTAAAATGCCTTAAAATTGTGCATTAGGAGAGGGTAAAGATGAGGCTTAAAATAAAAACTAAGCACGGCTATTGGGAGAAAGATGAGATTTAAATGGGGCGGCAGCAGCCCCCGTTCTAAAAATGGGGTTTTTGGGGCCTTCATCCAAACCCCATTTGGGGGAATAACGCTTTGTGTGGAAGAAAACACAATAAAAAGCGCTTCAGAAACTAAAATAGGGCCGGAATGGAAACCTTTTTCTATATAATGAAGTATTAAGGTGCTTGCTTTCTTGCAGTTCATTATAAAAATCCATGTAAGACAGGCAGCAAGATGAACTGCACAACCCTCCTTTTTCTGCACAACAGACAAAAAACAGTAGAACATCATCTCTGTCCTACCATTCCCCCAACACGCACTGCACTGTACGGGGAAAATCTGAATCTCTATGGCTCCACCAGAAGCGGAGCTAACATATTAAACCCAAAAGCAGAATTTTCTTTGTCTGCTGCCTACAGAGGCTGGCATCAGATGTTAACCCTTCAAGAGCTGACAAAACTGCATTCAGAACAGCACTTGGCAGCAATACAACAGCCAAAATGTCTTTATAAGAGCAGCAATTTCCTGACCCGGAAGAGCCAGAGAAAGGAACAGTGCCTGCAGTTGGGAATTGCACTGGGAATTGCAACTACCCAGATAACTAAAACACACGTGTCCCTTTGAGAAGCGTCTCCTGTTTGCAGAGGCAGTAGAAAGCAGCTCTAACGGAAGCTACACATCCCTGAACCTCCCTGTGGGGTGCATCAGTAGCTGTGTGCAAAACAGCTCAGTCATACACAGCTGCAGGCTGAGCAACAATTCACCTACACAACACAGCATTTGGGTGGGGAGGGGGCTAATAACTGGTGCTAACATAAAAGTTATGTTTACACGGAAAAGATCAAGATCAGATAAAGAGTGATCCTATATAAAATGGGAAGTAGAAGGAACATAATCTGAATAGGTCAGATGGCAATAATAGTACTGAGATAAAGGGGTAAAAGGTCCCTGCCTTGCAAGCCATTCAGCAGGGTGCTGAAAAATCTGTCAAGGGCTGGCCTATTACAACCAGAAGAGAAAGAAAGAAGCAGAGAAAAGCACGTGAATGAGTGGCATGTGATGCTGTTTCAGTTGGCACTTGTTCTGGAAGAGGAAGAAGGTTCTTTGAAAGGCTTTTAACTTATTAAGCACAACATTAATTCAGAGCCCTATAAAACCAGCATTCTCCCTTTCCAGTACTTGCATGACCAATCTCATTGCTGACCGAGTGATGAATGAATTGCAAGCACCTGTCATCAATGTCTGATGCTGATTAGATTAGACACTGCCCTCCGAACTGTCAGGATGGAGAATCCCTTTCTCAGGGCTTTGTTCTGTGGTATTATTTCATTTCATTATGTTATTACTAATGCCTCTGTTTTCTCAGGGGGCAAACCAATTTTATTCCTTCTCATTTACTAGCATTTTTCAGCCATCCATTCTCTTGCAATCCTACAGCATAGGAAGATTACATACACAGCATGAGACCCGATGGTGCAATTCCCACCCCACTTTCTTTTTCTCTCACACACGCTCACACATACTTCCCACAAGATGTATCTGCTCTTCTTGACAGTTATAGCTATAGCTCAAGGGAAGGAAAGACACTTTGAATAAAAATACCTATATATAGAGAAAGACTTTGTCCTTGTGCCTTCAAGGTCTTATCTACTTGAGATCCATGAACAGGCATGCCCTGAGGCACAGCCTCTTACCTAGATCTGCCTACTGTTGGGAAGGGAAGACTAACCAGAGGCCCAGTCTTTGACTAGCTGGCACTGAACAGTTCATAGATACACCACTGCTTGGTTTTGTTGCTTTCTTTGCAATCCTTTGGACAAAAAGTGTAAGAAAGCATACAGATTACATCTACTTTAATACAACTATTGGTTGAATTAGAAAAATTTACCCAAGAAGGGTATGCGGTTAATAATGTGGAAGGTAACAAAATCTGCATGTAAAATTCCTTGGCTGAGTCATTCTGTTGCCAGCATGATTCCCTCTAAGTCACTTGCCCAGAACTTCACTGCTGGCACTTTCAGACCTTTGTTTCACTTGTTCTTAGCTTCTCTTAGACACTGTTATCCAGGCTTCCTCCTTTGGTGAGGTTACCAGCTCATATTTGGTCTCCATGACTTGTCCTTTAACTGGGTGAAGGTACAGTTTTCTCACCAGGACACTCAACAGAACTGTAGCCACCATATACGCAAACCTGAGGAAGGAGGCAGGAAAATAGAATAAAAACCTTGCTATGATGCAAATCTGCCAAAAAACAACTGCCAGCTTGGACTGGAATAGGCTGAATCAACCTCCTTTTCTCTTGACCACAGAGACACAAAAACCTGCTTCCTGTTGCTCACCTCAACTCCGGGCACTCCTGGCTTCCTGAGAAACCCAACAAGGAGAGGTTTGTCATGGCCGAATCCTCATTGAATCTCTCCGGGTCAAACCTATGAAAGACAAAACACACAGAGTGAGCACAGAATCCTTCCTCTGGATGCATGCACACACCAGAATAAGAAACCGGCAATGACTCAACTGCAAAAACCATCAATCCCCTCTCTAAAACATGCTGGGTAATTCCAAAAAGATACAGGAAGGTGACTGTGCATCCACTCCATCTATGTTCTCCGTTGGTCAGCTATATCCCACATTGGTCAAAATGCTTAATAACCAAGTGTGATACAGGGCTGGAACTAGTATGGTTTATCTTTTAGTAGTGGGTATTTAGCTTGAGTACATAGCTGAGCTGATGCCGCTACGTGCCCTCCACTTCCCTTCCAGGGCACACACAGTCTGATTTGTCTCCTCTCTCTATCCCACCCATCTCCCTGCATCCCTCCCCCTCTCTCACCTCCAAAAATATTTCCCTTTTTTTTTCCTAGCCCCTTGCCCCTCTCTTGAAGCAGCTGGTGTGTGTATGTGTATATGCTGGGGGAGGGAAGCTGGTGACTCATTCAAGTGAGAAAAGTGGCTTCCAGCATTAGCATGGTGGAGGCTGTAAGAAAGCTATTATCCAGGACTGGCACAAATTAAAACAAGGTTCCCATAATAAACTAACCAAAAGGAGATTAATAAAAACCCATTCAATTTAAACATAAGTTATTACAGAATAATGATAATTAAAAAACAAAACAAAACAGGAAATATAATAGTTTGAAGGTAGTTAGTCCTCTTTCATTTTCTGCTAAATATTTCTGCTTGTACTTCAAGCCTTCGGCTCCTTGTCTAAACATCCAAGCTCTGCTTCTACCAAGCTGAAAAGGTATGTGGGTACTGACCCTCAGTTAAAGCAACATCATGCTTACGTTTCCTCTAAAGTGGCAAATTACAGATACTGAAATAGGGAAGAAATCACAGCTGTTTAGCCACACACACAAAAAAAGAAGGTAAACAGTCAAACACAGAGTTTATATATAAGGTAGGTAGGTGAGAGGACTGCAAAGTGCTGATCTCCCATCTCTGTTACATAAATACAATCAGCCTCAACCCTCCTTCTCCTTGGAATGAACATGCTGTGTTCACAGCAGTCCTCACCTTTCTTTACATGTCATCCCAGTGAAGACCTCCTAAGCACAGTGCATGCCCCAGCCTACTGGACAATCCCTGCCAAGATGCTCGTAGGTAGGTTCATCAACGCCTGACTGATGCCCGAAAGAGCTTGCACGAGAGAACAAGCACTGTTCTAAGGGTTTTCTTCCTTCTCCTAGATGTCAGCTGTCTCTTTTCTCTCTCTCTACAATAACTGACCCACATTTTTTTTCCAGCCTGAGTGAAGTAAATGAAACTAATGTTAATACTTGCCACCCAGAGGCCACAGTAAGCTACAGCAATTTTTTTCTTTAATTTCCAAACTACTAGCCTGGATCCAGTTTTGTTTCCATAGACAAAGTAATGAGATAGCATTTTATTCCCTCTGAAAACACAAAACTTCTGTCAGACATTTCTTCCCTTGCATCATTGTTTCATGCTGACATTGATTCCAAAACCATTCAAATCTAAATCTCTCTCATTCACAGAAAATTTTAAGAAGAATTTACCAGTATTTGCCAAAGCAGTGTGTATAGAAAAAAAAAACAAAAACAACACCTGTAAATCTCTAACATACACACACACAAGAAGTCTAGGAGGATCATGACTTGAACTGCCCCAAAATCCTGCCCAAGGAGACAAGGACCTTCACAAATCCAGTTTCTTATGGACTCCCTCTCATCTCCAAAATCTGCTTAAGACAGGCTCTGCAGCAAAGAAGGCTGTGCATGGAAGTAAGATCTAACAAATATTAATTAAAAAAAGGAAAAGAATTCATTTGGAAAAGAATAAAGGTCTTGATTCTACATACTTGTATGGTGATGGCCAAGATGAACTATCCTGCAACATCACACCAAGAGCATAAAGTACAAGTGTCTGCAAAAAAATTGAGGATACATATGTCAGACCAGAACAAAACACACAATTAAAGGTACATCTGGACAGCTCTGCAGGACAACAATTATTCTATGGATGACACATTTTAATAGGCCATTTAAAAACACTGTATGTTACATTCACCTACAGATTTCTATAACGAAATGCTCACACGAGGATTTTAACTTCTTAACATCCATGCTGCAAATCTTGGTGGTTAGAGAGGGCCAGATCCCATTCCTCTACTCTTACTAGTATGTATGTATGTGCTTTTTTATTCTCTGCAATGGAAGGTATCACTCTTATGTGGGAAATGTAAGCAATGTGATTAGGCCTGAAGCTATGCTCTTGTTTGCACAGCTGAGACCACAAACCCCTTCAAAAGATGATTCATTCCAGTGGACCCAGAACCAGAGGACAACCTGCTCAGGAAGACAGCATAAATTCCCAGAGCCTATCCCATAGAGGAACTGCATGGCAAACTTTGACTAAAAAGTACTTTCAGATGACAGACTAACCGCTCAGGTTAAACACATGTCAGAAGAAATTGTCTTCCTCCCTCGCTCCTTCAGAGATAGAAGTATGATGAAGAGGAGACAGGAAATTTCCCTCCAGGAAAGCAGGGTGGCCTAGTACTCCCGGTACTGCCCTACCTCTTTGGGGATAGTATGTTGGTCGACTCTGCCCTCCAGCTCCTGCAGCTGAGCAGCAATAGGAGTAAGCTTTGCTGTTCGCACTGTCTCGCACAGGACTTGCCGACAGTATCTGCAATAAATAAGGCTTTGTCAATTTAACCCTTCCAGAAAGAAGCTTGTTCATGTCCTTGTGGTAGGCAAGGAGAACTTGGTCATTTGCTGCTCTCTAGGGCCTCAGTCTGCTCCTGGAGCTGCCCGCAGCCATGCTGAGGAGCTTTATTTATTTATTTATTTATTAATCTGACAGAGTCCAGCATCTTTTCATTAAGAATAAAACTCTTTACCAGTTCATCAAAATCTCTCTCATCCCACCTCTTCCAGACCTTAAATCAAATTAACCCAGCTAGAAAGGGTAAACATACCATTCCTTTTCTTATACCTCTCACTCATACAAGAAGCAGCAGGAAACCCAAGCTTATACTCCTTTACTGAAACCTTAACACTAGTCCCAATACAAAACACACCCAGCTACATGAACATATGCATGAAAAAGAAAGGCACACCAATCATCTTCCTACTTCTGTAGCCCTCTAGAAAGAATACGCTTCCAAGCTTTCTGTCTAAATTCATCTAACGTTAAACCTACAGTTAAAATTATTGGTTACCTTTGGAAAACCAGGACACAAAACAATCTAGACAGACAAATTTGCTTCTTCAAATATTAATTTCCACCCTATTTCTGTGCTACATGCAAGCATCAGTGGGAGACCCAGATTTCTCATATTCTCCCTGAAACCTCAAGATAAAGCATCTTAGAGTGGACTTCACTCATAGAAAAAATGAATGTTATCTGCTCATCCACAAAAATGCTAATTCTCATCCTTGCTCCAGAGCCTGTAAAAAGATCAACAGGAACACCAGGTCCTAACAACTTTATTCCTGAAATCCTAAGCATAAAGTTAATAAATGGCTAGCACATACACCCACCGCTTTATTTTTTCTCTTTGTTTCTTTATACATGGGAGAGAAGCCATTAATCTCTGTCTCATTCCATCTGTGTGGCTTAGTCAAGATCAGGAGTAAATCTCTGCTCCCATTTTTGAAGCCCTAACCCCTAGAAGGCTCGCACCAAGATTGTTGTGAACCTCAAAACTGAATATACATTCCATTTCGCCAACCTGATCCCTTGAGACATAGAATAGGATGAAGATGGTATTCTCAGTCTTTTATTCTGAATTACCTCTCCTCCTTAAAGGACTTCAGTTCCCTTGGTACAGGCAGGATTCACTGGAGGCTGATTAGAGACACTTTCCAGGGTTCATCTTGGCACACAGTGTTTTTCAGGCAGCTAGGGCAGATTCTGTGCTCTCTTCCCCATCAATGAACCCTCAAGGGCCTCCTACAGATACCCCGAAGAAAGCATACCATTCCCCACTAACTGGAGCCCTACAGAGGATCCTATTTCTGCTGCTAGTCATCCTGTGGTTTGATCATTTCCAAAAAATGTAGTAGCTTTTGGATGCTTTCTCCTGATCCAGCGTAGGCTGGTCTTCAGCCTCTGGCACATGAAGCCCCTGTTCCCATTTCACAAGAAAGCCTTCCTCTGCATTTACTTCCAAGGGACCCACCTGAGTTGCTCAATTTTCTCATGTGTAATTGGTCCCTTTCCCAGAACATGGTCCACCTCCTTGTAGAGATTCTGCTGTACATCTTCTGATGTTGTCAGGAAATAGACTGCCCAGGTACACACTGGGGAAGGAATCAAGACAATACTGGATCCAGCAAATTCAAACCTTTACTAACTGTATTCAGCCTTTTTGCTTCCTGCATTTGCAACATTATTTTTCTGACTCAGATCAAGGGTGACCTCTCTTTATAGTATATTGTACTGATTCTCTATTCAGTGTCAGAAGCAGAGGTTGAACTCTAGTGTAACAAGAGACTCTGCAAGCTTAAATTCTCTTTCTAACGCTATGAGGAGCTTCGGAAGCTGTGCAGGACACTGAGTCATTCAGCGTCACAGCTCTGGGGAAGAGACCTTACAATCCAGCAAAACATCAATCAAAGCGTGTCTCTTACCCAGCCCTGTGATCCACGAAACAGCTGTAATGCTCTAGCAACCACCCCTTCTGGAGAACCAGGGTTATTAGATCACTCAACTGAAAGGCTGGTTTGTTCACAGCACCAGAAAATTCCCTGTCCGGGTTCCTGACATGTAGGGAGAGGAACAGTACAGCTTTCTGCAGCAGGTTGGCCAGCACTTGTCTCCTCTACATATATCTTGTGAGGTACTCAGAAGATATCCTCAACAGCACACCAAGAAAGAAACCTTGCATAAGAAATAAGCATGTAGGATGCAGTTTCTCTAAAGCTACAAGTTTGTTTCTACCACTCCTGTCTATTTATGAGAACTCTGTGGCAACCCCTGAGGAGCCAAGCCCCTTCAAAAGACTGTCTTCCTGGAATATTTGGAGAGGACGATCTTCAGGGATAGTGTTAATGTAGATGCCAAATTTACTTTCTGCATCTTTCGATATTCAGTAGCATCTGAGAGGTTTTGTTTGAAATCCCAGTCCCATTTGCTGAAATAGAGGACCTGATAATCAAGGGGTTAAGTTCAAACCATCCTCATATTATAAGAGATTTTACACAGCTTCAGGTTGTATTTACATCTTTCTTCTTCAAAATCCTTAAAAAATCCCAAAGTAGCTCCTCTAGGAACTCTTCCATATATGGAACATACCTATCCCACAGCAGCCAGTCACAGCTCAGTGCTCTGCTCTAATTTCTTTCCCATATACCAGAAGCCATTTTACATCACAGTCACCAATTTTTGGTGCTCTTTCATCAAATTCTGCACCATTTGATTGGGGTTAAGAGTCCAAGCAAAAAGCAACAGGTTCACCAAAAAAGGCTAAGAAGCTTGTCAAACACAGCTTCAGTTCACTGGCTGTGATGCTCTATTGAGAGTGTGCTATAAAACTACCTGCTTCTATACCTTTGTAGCTCAGGAAAGACAGAATGATGGATATCACTTTTTATTAGCCTAGATTAAGTCTCACAACATCATACTCAGTTTTAGACAGCTGAATCTGAGGACAGAAAGTTATTTATGACCTGTACTTACAGTTAGCAGTAATTATGCATCCTGCCAAGGAGAAAATCATTGTATCTTCCAAAATCTAGGAAACAAAATCTAGTTCAGAGAATGAAGTCCATGAGATGCAAAGATTAAATAGAAGCAGCACACTCTCCACTCAAGCACATGAAATCCCTTTAGTGCAGAGAGCAGGAAATTCATCTTTAAGATTGAACTCTCATACAGAACTTATACTGTAATAGCACTTGAGACATGCTTAATACTAACATGCTTCTGGTTTATAAAAATAGCAATGAAACAGTGGCAGGGAAGCTACCAAGGTCTAATTCAATCAAGCATGGCAGGAATGGAAAAAGAGCCAGAGAGAAAACTGCATTAGTAAGGAATCTGACCCAAATGCAAAAACTTAGATTAATCAAAGGCTACAACATAATAAGATACCAATCTAGTAGAACTCCATTAGTGTGTGACGACATAACATCTGTACAAACCTGCTGGTCACTAAGGCTCCCCTGTAGCAAGGTATCTATAAAGACATGCCTGTTGAATGATCTGCCTCGGCGTTCCTTTATGACTTTCCTTAAGGTAGATTCCATCTCTTTTAGAGCTTTGGAAGAAAAAAGAAATGATTATTTTAATCCTAATCGCTCTGAGAGCTGTACAGAAGTGAATCCATCTCCCCAAACAGATTTTCAGACAACTGTCCTTGGTGGACTCACTTACAGAAGCAGCCTCTGTTACACATTAGTGTTAAATATGGAAGGCGATTTCTCTAATTTAGATGAAAATGTAGGAATGAAATATCACCAGTTGCCTATAAAAAGCCACCTTTATAGGTATAACCAAGACATGTACTCTGTAAGCTGAAATCACATAAAGGAAGGTCAAATAATAATCAGAGTTGAAACAACAGGTAATGTTTTTAACCAGCTCCCACAATAAAAATGTTTGAGCCAGATAACACTACTTGAATTGCCTGTGGAGTTACAATTACTCAAGTGTTATGGCACCTCTGCTGACTGACAGTCTCTACAAAAATGAGTCCAGAGGAAGATGGTGCTAAAGAGTCTGCATAGACAGAGAGAGGAAATTGGGCAAGTGTGGGAGGACTTAGGCACAGAAGTTCCACTCATCTCAAGAAATCTGGATGCCTAACTACTGGTGGCTGTTGTGGAAACTAGGGGGAGTTAGGGACCTAGATGCTGCTGGCTGTCTGGTTTAAGTGGCCTAATTCAGACAAATTCAGGATCTAGAACTAATTTCTTAGTTTTAGATAGAGGTTACTTTGGTTTAAAATCTCATCAGTCAATACTGAAAAGCTTTAACTATTAACTGTGTCCAAATGACACATCAGTCTTCACTAAGCACAGCTGCCTACCTACAAGAGAGGTAAAAAGTTAGGAAGACGCAGAACAGGTAGCAAGCACACAAAGACACTAGAACTACACCAACAATGGCAGGCTTGTCTCTGAACCACAAAACAATGCTATCTTTTAATCTTCTGCAAAAGTAAAGAGGACACATCTGGTAGCTTATGGCACAACAACAAACTGCAGAAAAGCCAAGACAGCTGAACAAATTAAGTGCTTCCATATGCTAGATAATTCCTAAGCATTAACCAGAGTGGAGGAGCGAACCGGGAGGGAGACTGATTTGGGAAGAACCTACCATCTTCATACAGCTTCTTCCTAGTTGTGTTTTTGTCAAGGGACCCATCCAAGAAACCTTTCCCAATCTCTGACCATATCTGAAAGAAGGATAGAGAGAAGAGCATTGTCATTCACCACAGGCAGGTACTCTTTCATTCTTCCCTATTCAGTAAAATGAAAACATTAAATAAAATGAAGTCTTCCTCTGAATATGAAACTAGTGTCCTCTTTAGAACACCATGCCCTATTCTAGTTCTTACATTTATAACAGCTGAAACCGAGCTGAAATGAAAAACCTGTAATTACAACAGTATAGGAAAAGGCATGGCCATCCCGAGAGATGAAACCGTTTCTTTCCCGCCATACCACCAAAAGACTTAACATCCCCAAATATGAACACAGCTTCAGGTTTCCCCAGATTTTCCCTCTCCACAATGCCAAAGAGCCTTCAAAAGATCTCTGAAAATGCAAAGTTCCACTGGCCTTCCCTGGAGATTTTAATTGACTTAGATATCAAATGCCTCTCAATTGTCACTGGATCCCAATTCCTGCAGATTCTTTAGAAACACCAGGCCTAAGACTAACCACAATAAGACCAGTAGGATCTTTCTGATAGTTTTAGCTTCTGTTGAGACAACAGTCCTCAAGCTTTTAAGCTTAATGTTAGCTTAATGTTAAAGTCTCAGCAATAGCTTGTGCTGTCCCTTACTAAACTGTATACACAGACACAAGCTGTTGGCTTGAAAAAATGGTACAGAAAATTTCTGGCTCTTTGTGACACTTACTGCATCGTGGTGCCTGCGGAATCGAATGACTTCCTGGTCATCTTCAAAGCTGCTGCCCATAGTTGTCTGTGTAACAGACTTCATAGCAAAGCCCAGCATGTGCTGGCAGAGTGGTACGTGTTGAGCCTCAGGGAGGGAGAGCCATTTGGCTAGCAATTCTTCTGACAACTTCAGAGGGAAAGAACCATTAGTTGGCAGTAATATCAACAGCCTATTTACCAAACATACCCCAAACTGAAGGCACTCCCACACTAAGTTCCTCAGACACACCACACTTTCAAGGCCGTGGTGTGCATCTACACTTTCGAGGGTTTCCTTTCATTGTTAACCTGAACAGTAACATTCTGCCCTCATATATCCTACCTGAGCCCATGGTTTTTCCAAAAGTAAGACAGCCCTGCCTATCTCCTGTTCCCTCCATCAGAGAAAATACCTTAAACCCTTTAATACGAGTAGCTCCATACTGAGAAAATAGACTGGCTGCTGGACTGAGCCAATAGAATAGTTCTCCACTTGTCTGTGATCCCAACAGCTGGTTCCTTGCTCCTCCCCTCCTGTCTTTTAAAATAAATCTAGAAACCATATGCTCCAGTATCTTTAACTGCATCTGACGTCTTGGCATAAAATGTCACCAACCCTAACTCTTTCTCCCAGCCCACTGGAGCTAAGAGGAACCAAATGCTCACACTGTTTGAACAGGAAGAAGCTGTTCTCTGTCTCAGAAGCTTAAAATTCCAGTAAAAATTTGAATGCAGCTTCTTTATCCTAGTAATCATTCTCATTAAACTTTCCCCTGTGAGCCACATAGGGCTTCTCCATTGTAGAAGAGCAAGTTACCTTCTGGATGAGAGCTAAGTTACTTTGCAGGGACTTTGTCACACCATTTTCATACAGCTTTCTTCTCAGGTGACTTTCCCCTGTATCCCCATTCAGGCTGGACTGGTACCTCAAGAAGGATTTCAACATCATCTCAAAGGGATCCGCTGAAAGCAAACAAAGAAAACATCATTCAGAAGTCTCTTCTGCACAGGGATGATGAAAACAGCTGCCTCTTTGATAGGGTGCTGCTACTTCTGGGAGGTGAGCAAGGCATGGCTCCTTCACCAGGAATGGTCTCTTTGGGGTGTTAAGTTTCTCCTGCTCTACATGGATTAGGATGTCATAAAGATTATTTCTGTGGCAGGGTACCATCCTGTGCTCAGCTCCTCCTGCGCAGGTTGCCCCCTGGCTTTTTTCATAAAAGTGCTTTGGAAGCTTGTTCCCAGGTTCCCAGTTCTAGCTGGATCTGCCATCAACCTGGTCTACCATCCATCCTCAATATCCATGGCTTGCTTCATTTAGATCTTTTACTCCGAATTTCATCACCAAGGCCTCTACGTAATTAATGTGGTGAAGTACATTAGGAGTCAATGCAAAACTGTGCAACTGAGCATGGCCTACTACATGCTTTTCTGTTCCTGTAAACCTTTCCGTGAGTCTCGCAGAACTGGCAGAATCTCTAAGCAGTTTTTAAAAGCAGCAAACAGGAGAGTGTCAAGCAAGAGATTTTCAGTGTTTATCACGGTCTGTTATTTTTCTCAGATGGAGAGTGAAACGTCCAAAGCAGCACGAAACATCAGGGCTGGGCTAGACATATATGATTCTACCTACTGTGGAGGTGACTAGGACTCCCAGCAGAGATCAGAGCCTTATTATGCTACCGGACAAATTCCCAATGAGACAATTCCTACCTTCAGAGGATTTAATATCAAATGACAGCTAATGAAACCAGAGGCATGAATACAGTGAACTAAATGTTCTTCTCTCACAACATTTTCCTTCCAAAGTTTTAGAGCTCTGCAGCTCACCCTCTATCCCACTTCAAACGACAAGAAGTACGTGCATGTGCCTTGTGGCACTGCAAATGGTACCTGCAGCTCTGCATGTGGACCAAGCTGTTATGTGACTCTAGCTGCTGCTGACAATTTCCCCTCCATAGTACTTTGTCACAGAGTGGTTCTGCTATTAATGCCAACACGCCCTGCTGATGGTAAAGTCCACAATGCAAATCTGGTAAGAAGAGACATTTGGAGAGGCCGAAGGATGCTTAACATCACCACCTGCAGAAACTGCAAAGTTCTCCTGGTGCGGATGAAAGAAACTGCTAGCTCAGCAGCGGGCTCCATATTTTTCTCACCCTATCCCTAGCAAACTGACAGTCCTATACCACTGCTACATTTACTGCTGCAAACTCAGCACTGCAGAGCCTCAGCTGCCCTCTGCACAGTCTGCCCTCGTCTTGTAGTATTTGGGAAGCATCTATTTCTCCACAGCTACAGCAGACTAGTGATCCCACAAGGGACAAATCTCTCACAGAGACAGAACTCTGTCGTGCCAAGCACTTCTACAGACTTCATACTTTGTACTAATCTTGAAAACAACTCTCAGGTTCCACTTGCACTTCTCTTAGCAAAACATATCAGATGTTCAACTGTTGGATAGCCTAAAAACACAGTTCTACGCTTTTCTTGTCTAGAAGTCTGATTACCTAAGAAGCATGATCATACTTCATTGCATTTCCCACTCCACATTTTAAAAAGAATATGTTTAACTGCTGGCATCTGCAGGAGGCCAGACTGGTCTGCAGCTGCCTTGGTTGCTTCCTACATCTAAGTGCAGGCATTTGCATTTGTTTTCCACCAGTATTCATGTACACTCCCAACTTCGGTACATTTCTGAGAACATGTTTGCTCAAGGGCTGTCACCACTTCTCTGAGCTTTCAGAAAGTGACTGTCTGCTCAACCTCCAAACACACTTAAGTGCAGTCAGATCTTTCAGGGTGATTTTCCACCTTCTGGAGTGATACCGCTATCCAACAATTCCAGCTGATCTTTAACTCCTACTCCTTTCCCAGATCATCAGCAGTTTGTTTTTAAGTTTGTTATGCAAATGTACAAGAAGCTTACTCAGCATAAATTGATGGCTGAGATATCTTCCTGTGCTTGAAAAGAGCCTGCACTATCAGGTCAGTGGTATGTAACTAGCACGTAAATCTACACAAGAGGAAGAAAGCTGGAAAAACAACAGGTTAAACCCAAACAACAACCTAACTACCTTATTGTTTGCCATCACCTTAGAAAGCAAAATATCCACCTGAGAGGCTTCACTAGAAACTAAAACACCCTCACAGGACTACGATCAGTTCAGCTACCAGCTCCACTGACCACTTCCAAGTCTAAAAGATCATTAGAAATTTTCAGCACAAAATTCTGTAACTCAAACAAAAAATAAAAATAACTTCTTGAAATAAGGCTTTAAAAAACTCGGCACTGAGCCACACAAGGGAGCTATCACAAACTGTCACAGCTCTTTTCAGACTTAATTTAGCAAAATTCCCCATCTGAAGTCGTACTTCAACTTGCTTTTAAATTGTATCTCAATTTGCTACAGGATTTTCACCTGGTTGCTTCAAGTGATTACTGAACATGAGCTCTCCATAAACATTTGCCTGTAAGTAGCAGGTGAAAGGCAGAAGCACAGTAATTTCTCAGTAGCTGCTGGGCAGCAGCAACTCTTGGTCACTGATATTGAATTCCAATAAGCAGGAATCTGAATCACTGTGTCAGCTGCAAACTAAGCTTCATTTTTTTCCACTCAGAGAGAAATCTGTTTCCTTTGATATATGATGCCCAGCAAGGCCATACGGAACAAATGGACTCGGAGACAAAGCAGATGACACTTACACGATCGGTTGGGGTTCACATGTTGTTTCAGGAAATCAATGGAGCCAAGGCTGACAACAAGACGCCTTCCAAACCAGAAGGAGACCAGTGGGCCATATTTCTCATGCAGGTTCACCAGGAACTCATGCAAACTTCTGCTGGCAACGATGTCTGGCAGGTTGCCATCCCTGAAAACACAAAGAAGTCATCTGGTCGTGGGCAGCATTCACCACCAAGGCTGAACCTGATCAATGTCAAGATGGGAAGCACTTACTTGTCATCAGTTGGCGCCAGCCCAGGGATACCCGACGCTTGTCTGGATGCCTGGATAGCAAAAGGAAACGTTACCAGTCTTCTCGGCCTTAGATTTTGGGAAAGCTTCACAGCTTTCCAGCCGAATCATTACTGCTGAGCTTTTTACAAACACTGAACGAAAGCCAGGCAAAGCGCATCGTCAGGCCTCAGATCTGCCGAGGTTTACAGAACTTATCAGCTGTAAGCGCGTGCCTGCTCGCACCGGCCAAACCAGGCTCTAAGCACCCGCTTAAATGGGAGATTCCAGTGTAAATCCGACACCCGGATTTTGCCCGGGGATCCGCGCACACGCAAGACCGCAAGCCGAGCACCTGAAGCCTTTCTAAGAGGGCTCGCTGGGGCACGGAACACGCGGAGCACGGCTGCCACGGGCCGGAGTGCTGCCCCGCCGTCCCGGTCCGGCCAGCGCTACCCTGAGCGGCACTGCCGCAGGCCGCAGCCACGTCCCCAGCAGGACACGGCACGGGGCGGGCACGGAAGCCCAGGCAAGCCCGGCGCCGCGGGATGGGGCCGTACGGTGAGAGCCCGCGGCCGCTCGCTCCCTGCCCACACCGGGGGTCGGGCCGCTCGGCCCCGCCGCCATTACCGGGTAGAGGTAGAGCACGGCGCCCACAAGGATGAGCAGGAAGGTGACGGCGAAGATCGCGAAGTCCAGCATGGCCGGGCAGGGCCGGGCCGGGCGGCGGGAGCGGTAGCGGCAGCTCGGCCCCACCCCGCGGCCTCGCGGCGGGGCAGGAAGGGGCGGGCCGGGTCGGGCCGCGAACACGGGGAGGCATGGGCTGTCCGCGGCGCCTGCTGCTGGTCTCCAACTCCACCCTGCACGGAGGGGGTTACCTGGGCCACTGCCAGCAGCACATCCAGAGCTTCCTCGGGGAGTAAGTGCCGCGCGGGGGCCCCGTGCCGCGCCCTGCCGGGCTCCAGCGCACTCTCCCTTTTCTCTCCCCAGGAAGGTGAAGCGGGTGCTTTTCGTTCCTTACGCGCTGCACGACCGCGACGCCTACGCCCGCACCGCGAGGGAGAAGTTTGCGAGTCTGGGTAAGGCGGGCCCGGGAGCGGCTCCCGGCGGCGGCTGAGGGCGGGCGTGGGCCGAGCCGCCCCGGGGCGCTGCGCCTCCTCTCTGTCCGCGGGGCGCGGGCAGCTCTCGGCAAAACGCGGCCTCGGAAAAGGTGCCGAAGAGGCCTTTGCAAAAATCGGGTTGCGAACACTTCTTAGCCCTTCAAAGAGGAGTTTTTTTTTGCGCTGAGCCTTGAGCGAAGATCTTTCCAGACTGGCCTAGTGCAATAGCTGCCTCCTGCCTGTCACCGCTCGGGATAACCTTGGACCCGTTACCGCAGTAGCAATCAGTACTCACTTCCTTGGGTGTCACACTGCTCCTTATCTTGCAGAAAGACTGTGCTGTCAGATGCCCATCCTCTGGGTCTCCTGGCCCTTACTACACGCAGTGAACCCAGCAGAGCAAACCTGTCAAAGCCAAACATTTTAGCCATTACAAAAATAGGTTCAAATCAGAACAGCGATGGCGCATCCCACTCAGCCCCGTGGCCAAGCTGAACAGCAGCAGCGTTTCCCTCTTTTTTGAGTTAGCAGTAGTGCTCAGCAGGAGTTTGTACTGAGCTAGCCCCTGCTGAGCAAAGTGCTCTGCTTTTTGTGACACCAAGCAATACATCCATAAAGCTAACATTGTTTTTAGTGTGGCTGGATACAGAAGCCCTGCACTAATGTAATATAGGGTACACGTTATACCTCGTAGAGGCCTCTGAGGTTTCCCTGGTTGCATTGTGAGACATTCGGCTTGAAGTGGGATGGGGAATAGCGGGAGGGAAATGTTGAATGTACATTTCTCCTCCAAAGTGAAGTGGCAAAGGTAAATAACTTCTAATTTAAGGTTATGAGCTGGACAGCATTCATGAATCTTGTGATCCTGTGGAAGCTGTAAGGAAATCTGAAGCGATATTTATTGGTAAGCTTTACTTCTTGCTCCCTAAAGAGGGTTTACGTAAGACACTGCATGTCTGTTGTAAAGCTGGCAGTGCAGAGAAAAGAAAAGTTCTGCCTCATGATTAGAAGCTGCAGGAAACAGTACTTTAATTGTGAACAGTAAGACCCTAAATTTAATGGTGGGAATGGAAGTAGGTGAGATTTATCAATGGAACTGCTTCTCTAGTAAGTTTTAAATTATTCACTTGAACAGCACTTCATTAAAAACATGATTTTAGATTAATCATCACTTTATCAGGACTAAGAGGAGCTAGGCCTACTGTGCTCGGACTGAACAGTCCTAATATACACTCCAGGGTACTAGAGAGTAGTAGTATCTACTGTCAAACAGCCAGCATCGGTGTTAGAAAGAGGAGTAAGGCCATGAGCCCATGGCCTGCTAAATGAGCACTTCTCCAAAGCTCTTGGTTTTGATCCTGCTGAAAGCAGAATACCGTCCTGAACAGTTCATTGAGTCTGTCAAGTCTGTAATGGCACCTATGTAAAATTTATGGTAAAGCATGTTAAATAAGCTGGATATTTTTTCTGCAGGAGGTGGCAACACATTCCGTCTCCTGAAAGCTCTCTATGATAACAGACTGATACAAGAGATCAGAAAACGAGTTCTTGAGGTAATAACTAGATAACTGTGGCCGAGACTAAATGACAAATGCCTAAGTACTTACTCAGACAAATCCAAGTAGATTCTACATCTCTGTTTCTGATGTACTTCAAATATAAGTCATATCGTGCAAGCTGGTGAACTGAAATCTGTGCTCAAATGAAGTTTCCATTAGTCTTGGAATCCTGAAAAGCCTAGGGTCAGTAAACTTTCCCTCTGCAGCAGTTTCCCAGATGTAGAACTGCAAGACCTTGGAATGTACAATGTTGTGCCGTAACTTAGAAGCAAGCCCCTCAACATATACCAATGAAGAGCAGCGTGGGACGCAATTATTGGTCAGAAACCCTCTTTCTTAGCATGTCCACTTTGTGGCTTGTTGATAGATAGAGATGCGTTCAAGCTTCACATTGTCTAATAGTAAACCAGCAGTGGCGTTGGATCTACATGCGTCTTTTAGAGTAAAGGAGAAAGAAAGCGGTGTATTCACCGTGGGTATTTCCTTAATCTGAAATTGCAAGGTATGAGCCTCATTGAGCCCCTCCTCTCAGCAGCCATTCTGGCTTGGTAAATCTCATAAGGCACAGCAAAAATAGACCATCCATGGAAAAAGACCAAAGCAAGGTGTTCCCCCAGTAATATGGAACTGTGAATGACTTCAGACAAATTTATGCAAACCATAGTATGTTTAAAAAGGCCAGCTGACAAGAAGGTCAGGTAGGCCATCTTAATATGCACAAATTCCTGGTGTTGTGGCAGCATGGTTCTCAGCTTCAGAAGATCTGCTCTCCTAAAGAGCAGACCAGCTATTTCAGATATTTTCTATAACTGTAATGTAGACAAGTCTCCTCTCTTAATAGCAAAGTCCAATGTCTACAGTGACAACCTTACAAGTTTTGATGGGGCCACACAGTTGCAAGTACTAGATATTCAATAGTTAGTCCTCTGACAACCATGACGTGTACAAACTACTGCCCACCTCAAACCCTGAGCTCTTGTTTCTCTGCTTTTCACCTGTAAAATTAACAGCAAAATGAGATAGAAGAAAAGCCTGATCTTACTGTTGAGTCTCCAATATTGATAGAAGATGCTATAAAACGCTGTTCTCATTTGTGATACTGCATACTAATCATTGCTTTTGTCTTTCAGGATGGGATTCCTTACATGGGATCCAGTGCAGGAACTAACGTTGCTACAGTCAGCATCAACACTACCAATGACATGCCAATTGTTTATCCACCTTCCTTGCAAGCCCTAGGCTTAGTTCCTTTTAACATTAACCCTCACTACCTGGATCCAGATGTTAAAAGCACTCACATGGGTGTAAGTAAAACATGCCAGAGTTAACACAGGGTGCCAGGGTTTAACAATAGTGTGCATGTGCAAGGGTTTACAAAGCTAAAAAATGACTAACAGCTGTTCCTTAGAGCAGATGGAAATGCCAGAGAGGCACTACAACTTTAGTCCCTCCTAAAGCTTTTATTTGAGTAGGAAGAGGAGCTGACAACAATGATACTGAGGTGGAACCTACTTGCTTCTCTCTAGATAAGCCGTCAGTGTTTTCCCTGTAAATAACTCTTGCTATTTTACTGAGGAGTGTGGAAGCTCTGTGCTGCACCAAATGCTTGCTACGTTCCTACATTTCCTTACCAACAAATCCTCCTGGTTTGATTTTTTTTAACTACCATTGCTCAATTCAAAAGCAGTAACATTCAGGAAGCATGGCAGAGCTGTTCACAAAAGGAAATTAGTCAGCATAATTCCTACTCAAGATGAAACAGATAATTAATTAGTAGAAATCTATGGCTGTCATCTTTCATGAACAAGGCATCTCACACACCTGCTTCCACCACCTTCCTCAGTACTCTTGTTCTGAGAGTGAGCACATAGAGAACATTTGAAAAAATAAAAAAGCAGGATGAATTGACTGGAAGCATGTTTTCAGGCTTTTCAGGGTTGGGACTGCGTGGATTCTATTTGATCAACCTACAGCAATTGCTGCTAGCGATCAAGGGTATATCTATTTACTAAAGCCAATTCTGCTGCTTTTGTCAATACCTTAGTCTAATCAAAGCATTCTCTTTGATGGGAAGTGCCCGCTTTGTTTAATGTTAAGAAGTTGCTCAGTATCACACTACTTGAATGGCTCCAAGTTCGGCTTTACTGTCTGGGCAGCTAAATCTACACTTGTTACTGCAGGAAACGAGAGAGGAAAGAATTCGCCAATATCATGAAGAACCAAACACCCCTCCAGTTCTGGTGAGTTGTAGTTTCTAGTAAGGAAGGTCATATTTGTAGCATGGTAAGCATTTTAGAGTTCGTCCTTGCTAGCTTTCAGTGCAAATCCCCAATCCTGACAAGTCTTCCAGAACTGTGGCAGGGAAGGCTAGTTACAACTCTTGCTAACAGCTGCAGCCTTATATTTTCTCACTTTCCAGAAGTGAGTTATAACAAGTAAAATGCTTTCTGGCTGTTAGATGCATGAAGTGCTGTTGCCAAGCCCTAGGATTTTAGACAGCTCTGATCTGTCCAGTCACTGATTGCCAGGAATACATTGTGTGTTGCTGATAGTAAGCATGCAGATGGTAAGATACCTCCCATCATTTTTCTGATGGATATTCTTACTTTAAATGTTGTTTTAATCTCTGGAGGTATCTTCATTTGCCCATTCAGTAAATAATATAATTCAATACATTTGTAGTAGCAGTATGTCTGGGAAACCAGGAACTGAGTTTCACGCTCAGTGCTGGCACAGGGAGGATAAACCTGGGTTACTGTTGCTTCAACAAAACCAGATCTAAGAGTAGTGGTAGCAGAAGCAATTGGGGAATATATATTTGTTTTTCTCCTCATTGGTTTGTATAGCCTTCTTCAAAAGGCAGTATAAAATACACAGGAAAACTGACTTCTGAAACAAGATAACTCTCCTTTGTTTTTGCATCTTTGTTAAAGATGCAAAAGTGATGCAAAAAAGATGCAAGTGATAGTCATAAGGCACTACACTTAAAAACAGGCCTGCTTGGGAAAAGTGTTCTAGCCTCTCAGATAGCTTTCAAATAACATTAAAGTATTTTTTCACCTATATCAGGGCTTGCGGGAAGGTGCAATGCTCCTCGTGGAAGGAGACAAAGCCACCTTGCAAGGAGTGACAGGAGCAAGGCTTTTTTTGAGGTAAATGTTTCATTTGAATTTGAGCAAAAGAAAGGGAGACTTTGTTAAACTCCTGCTGCACACTGCCTCTTCCTCATGCCAGAAGTTACTTAACGCTTTGCTTCCATTTCTGTTTAGGGAAAGCATGAATATTGATTAGTGATCCAAAAGAGCAGCCGGTATGACAACATTTGTGTTTCTGATCTATAGCCACCGTTCATCCAGAGTGTCCCAGTTCTCTGGCTGTGCTCTGTACTTACGGCCAGGGGAATGCCACTTTGACCCTAATGTACTGTACTCTAGAACAAGGGAATTCAGGCCGTTAGTTGTATGAACATTACTAAGAAATCTATTATGTATATCTCATGATGAAGGCAACAAAAGGAGTCAAAACTGCTAGCTGGGAACCTTGTTCTATCCCTAATAACAAGTGGAAGATCGGTAGACCTAGATGCTATTCAAGCTTACAGCATGGTTTCTCTTGTTTACAGGGGTAAGAAACCAACTGAACATGAGCCTGGAACAGATTTCAGTTTCTTGCTGATTGACAGCACTTTCCAATAGCCTTACATATTCTACAGCAAAAGTCATCATGTGAAGAAGAGGGGAAGAAATGCTTGCAGTACAAGAGTGGGTAGAGAGCCTTAACTTTATAAATAAAACTAAATATGCAATTACTGGGCTCTTTTTCACCACCACACTCACTTCTCAGACAATCTCTCCTTCCCAGTAAAAAGACGTGTTTTATTGAAATACTTGAATAAGAATAAGGGTACTCTTACTCTGAGAGGTTCTGTATGTTCACGTCTCCACTTTGATTCCTCCCCCAAAGAAAGTTACCTTAATGCAGTTAAGAGAGTCAGCTGTTCCTGCTGCCTTGTTTTACCTGTGCAATAAGACAATTGTTCATTTAGCTTACTCCTACAGCATTAGTTTCATTTTTGCAGAATTAATAAAGTGAGAAGTTTTGCATTCAATTATTTTTATTGGCTTCATACTCATTTTAAATATATACAGTGCTAATTATGTACAAAATTGTGCATGTTAAAAATTGTTAGGTTACAAACTTGCAAATCCTAGAAAAGTGCAAAATTTTAAAACATCTTCCACCGTGCTGTACAGAAAAAAATTCCATCGTTAGCTAATATACACACTCTCAAAACATACTGATCAAACCAAAATAAGACATACAGTATACACTTAAAGCACCCAAAAGGGAAAGAGATATTGCACAGAAGACTAACAGCAAGTTTGTTACAGTGCCTGAAGGCTCATTTTTAAAAGTACATACTTAATACTCCTCAGACCTAACATTTAACTCTTAAAAAAAAAGGCATTTTTTGGCATTTAAAAATCCATTTGTAATCACAATTGCACAATGTGTTAAGAGTCAGAAGATATGATTAACTGTTGCTCTAAGTAAGGCCTTTGTTTGCACTGCCTTGTTAGCTTTTTTAATTTAAACAAATGCTGAGGCATATCAAATAATTTCTTACTGAATTTCACCAAGCAAACTTTGAGTAGCAGCAAAACTTCCAACAGAAGACTAACCAGTAAGAGGTAAGTCTAAAAAGCAGCGTTTGTCTAATCTTACATTAAGATGCTCCTGCATAGCTGAAGGTTGGATCAGGACATGTGTAGCAAATTTTCCTTGTTTGTTTGTTTGTTTTTTCTCATGGCTTTCTTTAATAGCTCACAGCTGCACACAGCTAAAGCAGTATTACCAGGTACACAAGTTTATTTTAAACAGTTACTACAAGGCAAAAAATATGTCTCCCTCAAGAGAAAATGCTGACTAGATAGGAAATTAAATCAACAAATGGTTTCTAACTTCATTTAGATCTTTGATACGTATGGCTAGATGCTTTATCTTTCAATCTCAAGACACCTTAGCAGCATTAAACCATAATCTGTACTGACAACCATGCTTCAGGGACAAGAAATTAGTTATGACAGTCTCTGCACAGAGCCTAGTCACAGACCTAAGCTCTGGAATTACTTTCCAAGTTTCTCATTTCCAGCAGATAAAAATAGAAAGCATCCACAACTGGAGGAACTCATTCATTTTCTTTTTGAGTCATTTGGGTAAACAGTAACTAAGAGAAAAACCACCAGTATTTTTCCAGGGATGCACAACAAAAAGGTGAATGAAAACTGAATAAAGACTGTCTTTGATTAAGTACTACAAGCACACCTGTAGAGTGTTCAGGACTGCAGTAAAATAAATAATACCACTGACTGAAAAGTAAACTGCAGATGATGCTGTGCTGCCACTCAGAGGCCCTTCTGCTTTCTGATGAGTGTAGTACTGAAGGAGGAGACAACAATGTTCTGCTAATTTTTATAAACTGTAGAAGCTGGCTTTCTTTAAAAGTATGTGTTAACGAGAGTTATTATTACTAACAAAAAATTTGTTCCCTGGGATGGAAAGAAAGGCATCTATCTTCCAAACACTTTGGTTGAGTCCAGCATCGGTATACAACAAACCCACATGCACGAGATTGCACAAAAATTTTCTCTCCCCAAAAGGAGGACGTACCTCTGTGTCACTGCCTGCATCTGTGCAGTCTTAGCCAAACAAACACGCACAATTTTAAAGCAATGCAAGTTAATACAATCTGTTGTATTAAGTCTTTTCATCAGCTTCATTGTAGTTGCTGTGCTGTTACCAATTTATTACAGCACCAAATTTGACTGACCATTCACAAAAGCAAAGTTCAAGTTCAGCAAGGTGAATGAAAACAAAAAGCTTGCAGAAGTGTAGCACTTTGTGGTATATCTCATTTAAGAACTACTTTCTTCAACTATCTGTAATACTTTCTGGAGATTTTGGTAATATATGCTGGTAACTAGATCAGAGCACATACATTTGCACAGTTTAAGCCTCTCCTTAGCAGAAACTTCACAGGCAACTGATTACTAACAAAGTGCCATGTTTATCACTGAGTATTACATAGGTTTTAAACCAAAAGGCATGAAAAGCCCATTTGCAAAAGCACAGAAGTACATGCTTAAATTCCCACCAAATTAAAC
The DNA here is from genome assembly GCA_024606505.1 of Aquila spilogaster. NCBI lineage: Eukaryota > Metazoa > Chordata > Aves > Accipitriformes > Accipitridae > Aquila > Aquila spilogaster. The sequence goes on from JANHGO010000071.1 coordinate 32,853,740, forward strand.
ATAACCCTACACTGTTCTTATCTAGCAGTACTTATTAGATCAGGCCTTAGGGTATATATTTATATGCAAGAAAAATGCAGTTAATTTAAGACCGAGATTATCATTTTGTGCTGGTGTCGGTAAGGTATATGGATGATAGAAGACAGAGTTTCTAGATATTCTATGATGGAGTAGTAGATAAGTATATGAATTATACCATATCAATATAAGTCAGATGCTAACCTGAACTGCAAACATTTCACTTTCTGAATGCTGGTGTAGTATAAAAACTGCAAAGGCTAGATGAGATTCTTAACTATAGATAAAATACTAAAAATACTATCAAGAATTGCAAGCAAACAAATTTAACAAACATTTTACTTGAAGGAGAGATGTCTTCTAAATATCTTCTGGTATACAATTTCAAATGCTAGGGAGAATTTATTCAATACTGCTAACTGCTTGATCTAGTTTATATACAAATATCAAAAGCAATTTTCAGTTTTTTATATATATTTACACACTTTCTTACTCAGCTTCAGAGTTAAGCATATCTTTAGCTTTGAAAAATATCATTAAGGATGTTCCAAAAATGAAATAAAAGGTACCACCAAAGAGGTCTAGACAAATGTCATGTTACAAAATAACTGTGCACTTACATGTTTATTCTCAATTCCTAATCAGAATAGTTTTTATCTCACAGTTTTATTTTTTACACTTGAATCTAATTTCACAAATATGCTTTATTCTACACAAAAACAATGTGTCTACTTGGTTTGAGGAAATTAAAAAGAAGAGAAAAAATTCAGTCATACACACTGCACTGCATAATAGACTGCAATTCAATTAGCCTGAACAGCTGACAGAAATAAAAAGATTTTCTACTTGAAAGACATACAAAGAAGTTAAGCAAAATGCCACCTAATGCTCAAACTTACCACCTATATCTTTTATTTAAAGCTGGTTTTAGATAAAGGCAAAGTGCAGACCTTAGAACCCCTGGGGACTTTCCAGAGGGTCTGGCGAGATGTGCGTGGTGGTGTACACCTCTCACCCTGAAGGATTGAGTAAAAGGTGAAAAGGTGATATACATTGCTATTCTGCATAGAACATGAAGTAACTCAGAGCTCACCTTTCCTCATTCTGCTGCTGCTTTGTGCAGAGCACAAGCTGCTATCAAATCTGGCAGCTCCAAAACTGTCCACATTTCAACCTGTCCCAGATATTTCTGAAGATCACCTAATGCTCACAATGAACTGAAATGATGGTATTCAGATGTCAAAGCTCCTCACCGTAAGTCTTCCCATCCCCAATTACTGCAACTACATAATATGTTACTTAAGCTGACACATTGTATTCAGTATTCTTGAATATTAAATTATTAAAAATATTTTCGTCTCTTGTATAAACATAACCTAAATATAGGACATTTTTCAAACCTTTATGTGAACCTCTGTGCAAATGACAAAGATTTTCTCCCTAAACACTACAGAAGAACCGTCTCCTTTTTCTCTACTTGATTCTGCTAACTTTAAATGTTATTTCCTCTCCCTACCTCTGCAAGCATACATTTAACTTCATATATGCATTTAAGCAGAACATACATGCAATACTCATAAAAACTATCAATGTAATGCCCTAAGTGAGTTCTTTTCAACTTCCCAAAACAAACTGCTCGAAGATCTCCCCTGAAATCCCTTCTTCATGAAATCATAATGGACAAGCATACTTCACATTCTCATGTGCACGCTTCATACTTTCAGAATATCTTCAGTATTCTTCCTGGATAGGCAACTGAGTAAAATAGTTCTCACTTTGCAAGAATGGAGTCTGAAAAAATGAACCACTTCACTTTCAGAAATTTAACGCTCTCTTGACAAGTGACTCAAGGAAATTACTCTTATTTTCTCTCAACTTTCCAGACAATCCAGTCTGTCACAGTGATTAATTAGAATATTGCAACTATGGATAGACCTATTTGTTCACTAGTCTGATTTATTTCTTCTAAAGTTAAGAAAAAAATAACGTTTTTCCCCAGAACATGGTCATTAAGAGGAATATTTTTTTAAGTAAGGACACTGAGGAAGAGAATACAGTTTTAGTGAGACTAACTGGACTTCTAAAAATTATCTTTCCCCAGAAGCAGGGATTAACTATATAGAAATAAAGATAATAAATATTGTGCCAAAAGTTAATGAAATGAGATTATACATAATGGAGTTCCTCAGGTAGTTCATCAGGTCCCCAGTCACAGGGAATATCTGATTATCTTTATAGGAGGTACAACACATTCATTTCCATAAATAAATAGAAATAACAAAAAAGTGATGGCAGAGGAAAGAGAAGGGTAGCCAAAAGAAAATATCTTATCTAACAACCACTTCTAGCTCTGCCTTTTATCTACACTCCACTTACACCAAAAAGATGCAGGAGGAATGATACTCTTTTTAATAGACATACATACAGGTATATACATATATACACACACAGACACATATACACACATACCTTTTCTCTCCAGTCAAAAAAATCGTATTTTTCCCTCAGCACCAGGCTATTTTAACAGGATGGGGTTTATAATTTAAATCATTAACATTATAAAAATGCCAGAACAATAGGAAAACACTCTCATCTATTATCACATATTGCTTAACAAAGAAAACATTCAGTAATGGCTTTTTGAAAATATAGCATCTAATTAAAAACTGTTTTGCTGTGTAATGAGCATGTATGGATATTTTCTTCTCACCATTATTAAACACATCTTGAAAACAGATGCACTATTTTCCTTCTTGTTTTACAGGAAGGAAAGTACAGCTAGCAACTGGTTTGGTGAACACTAAGCCAAGAAACAAACAGATGCTACTTAATTTGTGCTGCAATGTTGTTTAAATGATTTTGCAGTGAGAATCTATTCTTTCTTTGCAGGAGTTGCCTTACTATAAAGACTGAATATGTGATTCCTCCTCTATATTTCTTCAACGTATTAACTATATTATAGGATTTCTTATGTTTCTTAGTCTACTTAAAACTATAATTTTTAGCAGCAAGTATTTCCTACCTCCTTCAGCTCATCCACCACCTTCAAATCCTTTGAAGTTACTTATGTCTGTACTTAAGAGTTTCTGATAATCAAGTAGTGGAACATAGATGGTTCCTTGCAGAACAGCCTAAAACTGGAACTACACAAAAGAAGACAGCAATGGCCATTTACAGGAACAAATCACAACAAGTTGTTCATTGGTCTAAAGATGTATTGAAAAGGTCATAATTGTCAACTATACCAGTTTTGAATGGGACCACTGTAACAAAGAGTTTTAATTTACGGTTGAGGAATTACAATGTTCTCAAAGCAATGCCAAGTATCTTTCATGTGGTCGAGGAGCATCTATCTGGCTCTACTCAGCTTTAAATCAAATGCTACTTATTTTAAGTTCAATTAGCAGTGCTTGTGTTTGGAGGTGTGGTGTTTCTGTTTGCTGTGTCCATTTCCTTTATTTCTTTGCTCTGGTGCTTTTTTTTCCCCTGAAACCCTGTTTTAGCAGCTATTTAGAGAGGGATTCTGTTGTGACCAAATCAATGTGATTAAGGAAAAATGTGCAAGCAAGCTAACTTGCATGAGTACATATGCTTTTTACTATACCTCTACCATAGGTTCATCTTCAACAGACTGTTAAGAGTGACATACATTTAAAGTGACCAAAATATAAAATATGTTTCTGGAATCCATGAGAGAAGGTAGAAGCAGCAATCACTTGGAATCTTGAGTGTTATATTCAGTCTCTCCTGATGAAATCTGGCTGAGCCGTTTGCTTGATCCCCACAGCTTTCGGGAAAGCTGACCTGAGCGCATCTGTTTAAAAGTAATTCAGAGAAACAAAAGGAGGGGGAAGGGATAAGGCGAATAAATTAAAAAGGAACTTCAGACACTGATTCTGGTGAAATGCAGACACTACAATATACCAATAAAGAAAATTACACTAACAAAAGTTATTAAAAGCAAACCAAAAATTACACTTGGGGATGATTCTTGGGACTGACAAAGAAAACAAACAGACAAAACACTAATTCCTGTCGTCTTTGATTTTGAACAGTTAAAGTGATATTGCCAAGTAATGCCTATTTAATACTGAACCTACTTTAAACAGCTTAGTGTTGAGTTTAGGTATTTTGATGGGAAGAAAGAGAGGATAATGTCACACAGAAGTGAACCAAATTAGCAGAAAGGACTCTTTAAAATAAAGAGTTTAAACAGGAAAGTGATAGAATTGAAAAGGTAAAGATAAACAAGATGGATTCTTGAGTATCACCTCTAAGTGATGGAATAATGCAGAGCAGTTATAACAGAGTGAAAGAAGGAAAGAAAGAAAGGATATCTGGTCTCAAATTTACAGTCTTCCAAAGATCACTTGTGAAATGCTTGGAGTAAAATTTAAACCAGACAATTTGCACTGAATATTTCATGAGTAAAGATAACAACCAGAGTCCATTTAAATCCAGCATCCAGAGAGTCTGCAATCTGACAACAATTCATAAGAAACTTCACTTTTCTTAAATATAGGTCCTATGATTGGCCAGTAGTGATCAATCAACTGAAATCCCTCATAATACAATAAATAAGATGCATGCCCTAACAGCACAAGCTTGGAGAACAGTTATTGACCATTAGTACTACAAATTAAGCTTGCTAAAGAATTGTACCATCAGAGCAGCAGGGTTTTTATAAAAGGCACAGTGCTGCTAGCAGGTGATAATCCCACAGACTTCTACAACATCCCAACAGCTATGTAATTGTTAAAAATACACATATTATACTTCACCTCATAGTGGATGCTATCAGTGCAGAAAGACTAAACGCCAGTCTTAACATCAGGCAGCATTTCACTTTATCCACACAATAAAGAGCATATCTGCCTTTACCTACAGATACCTATCACCATCAAAAGCCAGAACTATGGAGTATCTTCTGTAAAAAGATAAAGTTTTACTAATTCATACATTCCTTCCCAACTACAAATAAGTAAATAAATATTCCCCACCACACACACTCTTCAAATACACTGGTTGTTGCCATTATAGAAAACTAGAAAATCTAGGACATAATTTTGTTCTTTACATAAGTGTATGTATAAATATACATACATTCTATTTACACAGATATTGAGCTTGAAGATCATCTGAGTTACAAACAGAAAATCCTGACAAAAAAAAATTGTTAGAAAGCCTCTACATTCATAAAAGGAATCCAGACTTTGAAACCACATCTTCTACAGAGATAGAAAAATAAACGTGATTAAGAACTGAAAGCTTTCAGTCTAATGAGATGCATACATTTCAGCCTACAAAAGCTCTTTCCTACAGAATAGGAAACAGAATTAGCAGTGACTTTAAAACTATTGTTACAACATACATTTAACAACACCATAAGCAGTTTTTCATCAATTCTACAGTAGGAAAAAGCTGTCCAGATGGAAGGCAGTGGAAACTTCCCCTATTTCCCGAAACTAAATCAATTCTGTGAAGCCTTTTTAAAATATTAAACTGTGCATCTCCTAGATAAAACATTGTTAAATACTAACAAACGAAGCCGCTCTGTTTTAACAAATAAAATATAAAATTAAGACACTCTTCTGACACGTACTGAAGGTCATACAAGAGCAGTTATCACAATTTCAAGTAGATAAACTGCAACACAATGGAGATTGAGTTATAAAGAGAAGCAGGTTTAAGTTAACTTAAGTGCTTTGAAAATCATGACAAGTACTTAGAGCAAAATCTGTGTTTTGCACAAGAAAAACTGGGCATACCTATTTGATGGATACTCTGCCTTTGATATTGCATATGCAGTACCAACAAGTTTATCATATGGAACAAGAGCATATGGGGAATCTACACAAGTGATTCTTTGTGCAAAACAATTAGAGAATCTTAAAAAGTATTTTTGTCCCCAATGTCAGTCAGTGCATATTAAAGGACATCTGATGGAAACCATAAAAAAAAATAAAGGAGCTTGCTCTTGTTTCCAGTTTTCTTCTGGAAAATTATTTCAGAAAGCGGCTGACAACACTAACACATACAGAAGAGAATAGCTAGTATGACTTTTCTTATTCAGATGTCAGTGATAAAGTCTGAAAGTTAGTCCAGCTGAGCTTCCCATCTGTGATCCCTATATATCTTTGATTCTTAATGAGAAATTTCAGTAGAGCAGTCTCAAACGTTATTTCTTTCCCACTGAAAACTGAAACTTGCTCTTAAATTTACCCTGCCATAGAGGAGACCTCTTGCTCAACTGG
>JANHGO010000071.1:32860111-32920982 GCA_024606505.1 Aquila spilogaster
CAGCAGAGAATTTTGAACTGAACTGCTTTTTCTGTTAAATAATTAATCTAATCTGCTGGTAGCACACTAAATGGCTTGAGCTTCCTCAATATACTGGGGCTGTATCAGCCCCAATCATCTTCCATCTACAGCGTGAGCAAACTGAATAAACGAGTCCCATCCCCTGATGGAACATACCACATTCTTCCTCCAAACTGAAGTGGCAAAGGTAAATACTTTTTCATTTAAGGTTATGGGCTGGACAGCATTCATGAATCTTGTGATCCAGTGGAAGCTGTAAGGAAATCTGAAGCAATATTTATCGGTAAGTTTTACTTCTTGCTCCCTGATGAGGGTTTATGTAGGGCACTGGGTTAGTCCTGCTCAGAGCTGGCACTGTAGAGAACAATGAAAAAGTTGGGCCTAGCAATTATTAGAAACTACAGAAAACAGTACTTTAATTCGGAACAGTAAGACCCTAAATTTTCTGGTGGGGAGGGAAGTAGGAGAGATTTATTAATGGAACTTTGTCTCCAGTAAGTTTCAAATTATTCATTTGAACAGTACTTCAGTGTTAAACACATGATCATCACAGCTGTATCATCACTTTATCAAGTCTAAGAAGATTCAGGGCTACTGTGCTCAAACTGAGCGTAGTCCTAATACCATGCTGCTGGGTATTAGAACAGAGTCTGCTGTCAAACAGCCAGCGTCAGTGTTACAAGGACTTGGGGGATGAGCCTGTGGCCTGCCCAAATGACCATTCTTCTGAAGCTTCTGGTTTTACTGCTGCTCAAAGCAGGATACTACCCTGAGTAGAGCACAGAAACCATTGAGCCTGCCAAGTCTGTAAAGGCTTCAATTAAAACTGGTGGTGAAAGCACATTAAATAAGCTGGACTCTCTTTCTGCAGGAGGTGGGAACACATTCCGTCTCCTGAAGGCTCTCTATGACAACAGTCTGATACAGGAGATCAGGAAAAGAGTTCTTGAGGTACAAACTACGTGACTCGGGCCAAGTCTGAATGGCAGGATCTCATGCATAAGCTTTTGTTTAGACAAATCCAAGTTGATTCTACATCTTTGTTTCTGATATAATTCAAATATTGAGCCATCTCATGCAACCTGGTGAACTGAAATCTGTGGCCAAATAAGGCTGTCATTAGCCACTGAAGTCTGAAAAGACCAAGGTCAGCAATCTGTCTTTCTAGGACAGCATCCCAGATGTGGGACTGCAAGACCTTGGGATGTACAGTGCTGCATAGTACCTTAGAAGTAAGCCCCTCAACTTAAAATACCAATGAAGAGCAGTGCAAGACTTAATATATGTCCAGAAATGCTGTTTTTCAGCTTGGGATGTCCACTCTGTATCTTGTTAATAGATATAGATGTGTTCAAGTTGCAGGTTGTCCGCTAATAAACCGACAACAGAACTGGATCCATATGTGCCTTTTAGACAATGTCCTGTTGATGTTGAAAATGGTGTAATTACCTTGGGTACATCCTTCACCTGGAATTAAGAGGTTTGAGAGCCCTTCTGGTCAGCAGCCCCATTCTGGCTGGTGAATTTCATAAGGCGCAGCAAAGATATCCTCCATCTATGGAGGAGAACAGAACAGAAGCAAGGTGTTCCCCTAGCAATGTGGAACTGCAAACGACTTCAAGCAGATTTATGCAAGCACAGTATGTTTGAAAAGGTCAGCTGCCAAGAAGAAGGGTTAGCTAGGCTGTCTTAATATACAGAAGTTCAGTGCCTGTTGTGGGCAGAAAAGCCAGAAAATGTTTGAGTCCCAGTGAAGTCTAGATAACTATTTGGTTATATTAGCACCAGTTCTCCCAAGACAGCTTATTTTTACAAATTGTTCAGCATTATCCATGTACTTGCATGTTTGTGTGGAATCCTTCTATCTACAGCATAGTACATAGTCCTATGTACATAGTAGTAATACCTAAACTAGTGCTAAACTGGCTGGTCACGGTACTGGTAAGCTGATGCTGTGGCAACATTGTACTCTGCTTCAGATGGTCTACTCTCTTCAGAAGCTAGTTAAAAGCTAGTTCAGATATTTCCTGTAATTGCAATGTAGGCAAGTCTCTCCTCTCTTAATAGCAAAGTCCAATATATGCACTGACAACCTTGTAAGTTCTCTCTTGTGATGGGGTTGCAGAGTTGTGAGTACAGGACATTGAACAGCTAGTTCTCTGACAACTATGACATACACAAACTACTGCCCACCTCAAAACCTGAATTCTTGTTCTGCTTCTCACCTGTAAAGTTAGCAGTGAGATGAGTTAGAAGAACAAAGTCTAATCTGACTGCAGAGTCTCTGAGATTGACAGAAGATGCTATAAAATGCAGTTCCTAGTTATGATACTGTATACTAATCATTGCTTTTGTCTTTCAGGATGGGATTCCTTACATGGGATCCAGCGCAGGAACTAATGTTGCTACCGTCAGCATCAATACTACCAATGACATGCCAATTGTTTATCCACCTTCCCTGCAGGCCCTAGGTTTAGTTCCTTTTAATATTAACCCCCACTACTTGGACCCAGATGTTAAAAGCACACACATGGGTGTAAGTAAAGCATGTCAGAGCTAACACAGTAATCGAGGTGTGGAGGTGTAATGATAGCGTGCATTTGTGAGGCCTTACAAAGCTATAAAATGTCTAACAGCTGTTCCCTAGAGCAATTGGAAATGCCAGTGAAGCAGTAACATTTTACTGCCTCCTAAAGCTTTTCTTTGAGTGGGAAGAGGAGTTGGCAACAGTATTACTGAGGTGGAATGAAGTGTTTTTCACAAACAGAAGCTTTGCAATGTCTGAAATACTGTTGCTTCATACCTGGCATGGAATTGGGGGTGGGGCGTGAAGATAAACTTGAAATGTTAAGATGCAATGCGCTGTGTTTCTGGAAAGTCCTGCCATAGTCTGTCTTGCCTGCTGCTTGAGAAGACCTAATTTAAACATACATTAAGAGGCTTAAATATCCAAAGGTCTGAAGGAACCATCAGAAGAGGGAGATCTTGGGATTGCATGGAATCTTATGTAAGGAAAATACCTAGGCACTCGTGTCCTTGCAGAGAGCACACCCTGTAATGTCCAATACTGAGCAAGCACATGTCCTAGTATAGCTGAAAGAAAAACACTTTTAACTATCAGGCACAAAGACTGACAACTCCACTGCATGGAGGAGCTGATTCTTGAATAGCCTGTCAGGAGCCAGTTCCTCAGGGAACAGTTTCTGTGGTGCATCTTTTTAACAGCCCAAATACTTTCCTCCTTGTAATCAAAATTTCTTCATGGTTAGAGGAAGTATTAAGAATTAGGGGACAATGAAGAGATGGAGGATCAGTGTGTGCTTCTAGAATTTAGATTAAGTTGTAGGTACTCATTTAATCAGCTTGTCACTAAAGAAGCAAGCAGTCTTCCCTATAAGTAACTTTTCCTATTTCTCCAAGAGGAAGCTGGAAGCTCTGTGCTGTACCAAGTCCCTGCTGTATTCCTGTGTTTCCTTACCAACAAATCCTTCTGGTTTGATTTCTTTAATTACTGTTGCTTAGTTCAGCAGCAAACCCTCAGGAAACATGGCAGAGCTGTTCACAGAAGGAAATTCTTCAGTGTAATACCTACTTTAGGACAAACAAGCAGATATTTAATCAGTGGAAATCCATAGTTCACTACCCTCTTTCATGAAGGCGGCATCTCAGGCACTTGCTTCCACCACCTTCCTCAGTGCTCTTGTTCTGAGGGTGAGCACATAGAGATAGCCTTAAAAAAAAAACAAAACAAAAAAAAAACTAGATGAATTGAGTGGAAGTAAGTTTTAAGGCTTTTCAGGGTTGGGATTGTGTGAGTTCTGTTTTATCAACCTGCAGCAATTACTGCTAGTGATGAAGGGTAAAATATGTATCTGTTAAAGTCAACTGCCACTCCATTCTGTTTGAAGGAAAAGTGCCTGCTTTGTTTAATGTTATGAAATAGCTCAGTGTAATGCTACATGAATAGCTCCAAGTCCTCTCTTACTGCCTGGGCAGCTAATCTACACTCATTATTGCAGGAGACAAGAGAGGAAAGAATTCGCCAATATCATGAAGAACCAAACACACCTCCAGTTCTGGTGAGTAGTAGTTCCCAGTCAGGAAGCTCCTGGCTGTAGCATGGTAAACATTTCAAATGCATTCTTGCTAGCTTCAGTGTGCATTCCCCTGTGTCCTGGTTTCAGCTGGCATAGAATTAATTTTCTTCTTACTAGCTGGTACACTGTGTTTTGGATTTAGTGTGAGAATAATGTTGATAACACACTGATGCTTTAGTTGTTGCTAAGTAGTGCTTATCCTAAGTTAAGGATTTTTCAGTTCCCCACGTTCTGCCAGCAAGCAGGTATACAAGAAGCTGGAAGGGACCATAGCTAGGACAGCTGACCCAAACTAGCCACAGGGATATTCCATACCATAGAATATCATGCTCAGTATATAAACTGTGGGAGTTCGCCAGGAGGGGTGGATCACTGCTCAGGCATCGGTCAGCAGGTGGTGAGCAACTGCATTGTGCATCACGTGTCTTTTCTTGGTTTTTTTTTAATTTAATTTTATTATATTCCTTTTCATTGCAATTATTTTTCTTATACTTTATTAGTAGTAGTAGTAGTATTACATTTTATTTTACTTTAGTTATTAAACTGTTCTTATCTCAACCCACGAGTTTTACCTTTTTTCCGATTCTCCTCCCCATCCCCACTGGGGTGGAAGAAGGAGCAAGCAAGTGGCTGTGTGGTGCCTAGTTGCTGGCTGGGCTTAAACCTCAACACCCTGCCTGACAAGCATTACAGAACAGTGGCATGTAAGGCTAGTTATATTCTTGCTAAGGGCTTCAACCTTGGATTTTGCTCACTTGCAGAAAATGGGTTAGAACAAATGAAATGCATTCTGCCTATTAGATGCTTGGAGTCCTGTTGCCAAACACTGTATTTTAGGCAGCTCTGATCTTTCCAGTCACGGGCCACCAGTCATATGTTATATGTTGGGGGTGGTGTGCATGCAGATGGTAAGATAGCTCCCCTTAAACTTTTTGCAGATATTCTTAACTTCACATGTTGTTTTAATCTCTGGGTTTCTGAATTTGCTCATTCAGTAGTATGTTCATAATTACAGTATGTCTATCTGGGGAAGTGGGACCTCTGGGTTTCCTGTCCCTGTGCTTGAGCTTGGAGTATAAAGTTTGTGCTCTAACAAACCCAGCTGGCTGTTACTTGGCCCAGACTGGACTGAAGAATGGTGGTAGCAGAAGTAAGTGTGGAAAAAACACTTTCCTTTTCTCCTTAATGGTTTCTCCTTTAAAACTGAAAAATAAAATAAACAAGAAAACCAGCTTCTAAAACAAGGTAACTCACCTAATTTTGTCTTGGCATCTTTGTTAGAAATAGGTGAGCAAGAAAGTATTGTCTGTAGCCATGGTGAGCTGCACTAAGACCGGCCTGCTTGTGATAAGCATTCTAGCCTTTCAAATAGCTTGAAAATAACATTAAATGTTTCCACCTACATTAGGGCTTGCGGGAAGGTGCGATGCTGCTAGTGGAAGGAGACAAAGCCACCTTGCAAGGAGTGACAGGAGCACGTCTGTTTTTGAGGTAAATGCTTCATTTGAATTGATATCCTCCTTCAGACAGAAAGGGAGAGAGACTTCTATTAGACTCCTGGCACATGTTAACCTGACCCCCAACGTCAGAAGTTACTTAATCCCTTGCTTCCATTTCTCTTTGGGGAAAACATGAGTATTGCTTTATGCTCCAAAGGAGCAGGCAGTATTACAGCACTCTAAAAGATGTCTAGCTTACCCAGTAAGTGCTATGGTATTATATCCATTGATGCTTATGTTTCCAAACTATAGTTACTGTTCACAGAAAGAGCCCCAATAGTCAGCCCTCTTATTGAAAGCCAGGGGAATACCAGTTTGGCCCTAATGTGTTGAACCCTAGAACAAGGGAACTCATGTCTTCAGTCACGTGAACTTTACTAAGAAATCTAATATGGATGTCCTGTGATGCAGGCAAGGGAGTCAAAACTCTGCTTGTTATGAATAAGGATGCCTTGTTCTATCCTTAGTAACAGACAGAAGCACAGTAGTCCTAGCTCCTGTTAAAGCTCACAGCATGGTTTGTCTTGTTTATAGGGGTAAGAAACCAACTGAACATGAGCCTGGAACAGATTTCAGTTTCCTCCTGATTGACAGTGATCTCCAGAATCTGTAGCCTTGCATATTCTGCAGCAAAAGTCACTACATGAGAAGACAATGAGGAAGAAGGAGAGAGATGCTTCTAGTCCCAGGAGGGGGTGTGAAGAACTTATGCTTTATAAATAAAGATAAACATGCACTGGTGGGTTCTTTTCCCAACCCAAATTCACGTCTCAGACATCTCTTCTTCCCAGCAAAAAGACAATTTTTGCTCAAGTATTGCAATAATCATAGCTATTCTTAGTCTGAAAAGGTCTGTACATTCATGTATCCACTTTGATTCCTTCCCCACCAAAAATAAGTTACTTTAACACAATTAAGACAGGACACTGAGGCAGCTGTTTCTGCTGCCTAGCTGCACCTGCTAAATGAAAGAATTGTTTAGTGTACTTCCACACTATTAGTTTCATTTTTGCGCTATTAATAAAGTGAGAATTTACGCATTCAATTACTTTTATTTGCTTCAGACTCATGTTAAATATATACAATGCTAATTATGTACAAAAGTGTGCATGTTAAAAATTGTCAGGTTACAAACTTGCAAATCCTAGAAAAGTGCAAAATTTTAAAACATCTTCTACCATGCTGTACAGAAAAAAAATCCATCATTAGCCAATATACACACTCTTAAAACATACTGATCAAAACAAAATAAGACATACAGTATACTCTTAAAGCACCCAGAAGGGAAGAAGATATTGCACAGAAGACTAACAGCAAGTTCATTACAGTGCTTGAAGGCTCATTTTTGAAAGTAGGTATTTCCAACACTCCTTAGACCTAACATTTAACTCTTTTAAGAAAAGGCATTTTTTGGCATTTAGAAATCCATTTGTAATCACATAATTGCACAATCTGTAAGAATTATCAGAAAATATGGTTAACTGTTGCTGTAAGGCCTTTGTTACCACTCCCTCATTAGCTTCAGTAAAAATGCATCAAGCAAAATGAGTAGCATCACAGCTTCCATCAAAACACTGACCAAAGGGAGGTAAGTCTTAAAAGCAGCGTTTCTCTGATCTTATATTAAGCTGCTCCTGCATAGTGAAGGGTTGAATCAGAACATGTATTGCAAGTTTTCCTTGATTTTTTTTTTTTTCCCTCATGGCTTTCTTTAAGCAACAGCTCACAGCTATGTATGACTAAAGCAGTACTGTCAGGTGCAAGACTAAGTTTATTTTAAAAAGTTACTTCAAGGCAAAAAAATATGGCTCCCTCGAGAGGAAAATACTAACTAGACAGGAAGCTAAATAAACAAGTAGCCTCTAAGTTCAGTTAGATCTATGATATATATATATGGCTGGATGTTTTATATTTCAATCTCAAAACACCTTAGCAGCTTTAAACCATAATCTATACTGACAATTGTGCTTCTGGGACAGAAGGCATGTTATGAAATTGTGTCTGTGCCAAGTATAATCACAGACCTAAGCTCTGGAAACACTTGCCAGATTTCCTAAATCCAGTAGCTGAAAATAGAAAGAACACACAACTGGAGGAACTCTCTCCTGAAGAAAAGAAGTAAAACACCAATTTTATCTGGGCTGTTTGGGTAAATGGTAACTAAAAGAAAGACAACCCGTTTTCTTCCACAGATGCACAGCAAAATGTGAACAGAAACGGAACAAAGGGTACCTTTGATTAAATACTACAAGCAGTTCCTCACATATGGGGTGTTCAAGACTGCAGTAAGATGAATAGCACTTGACTCAAACTGTGCAGAGCATGCTATGCTGCCACTCAGAGGCATTTCTGCATCCAGGCATCTGATAACTATAATAGTGAAGAAAGGGACAATAGTATTTTACCTTCTTTTTTTTTTTTTTTTTTTTTTTTTAAAAAAACCCTGCAGTACCTTTTCAGAAAATCTTTGCCTCCTTTAAAAGTATGTGCTAACAAGGGCAATTAGTATTAATAAAGAAAATTTGGCTCCTTGGGATGGAAGGAAGGACATCTTCCAAACAATTCAGTTGAGTCTAACATTGGTATACAATGAACACACATACACATGCATATGACTGCACAAAAACTATTACTCTCCCCAAACGGAGACTACTAACAAGTGTCATGTTTACAGCTGAAGCCAACACAGCTTTTAAACCAAAAAGCATGAAAAGCCCATTCTAGAAAGCACTGAAGCACATGCTTGAATTTCCACCCAATTAAATATAACCCTATGTAGTGCTTTCATCTAACAGTATTTATTACATCAGGCCTTAGGTTCACATCAGGATATGCATTTATATGTGTTTGGGGTTTTTTTGTTTGTTTGGGGTAGGTTTTTTTGTTTGTTTTTGTTTTTTTAATTCTTTGAAAGGAAAAAAAAATATTCATAGCACCTAGCCACAGCATCTAATCTAGCCAGCAAGATGCCTTTAACAGTGGAAGAGAAGAGTGCCTTCAGGTGACAATACAGAGCAAGAGTCTACAGACTGTGAGTGTAGGAGCAGAAGGAGGCTGACAGCTCCTCTACTCCCCTCCCTAGCTCTAAAGCTCCCTACCATACCATGATCTGTATATAGATACACATTTTCAACTAAATACACATACATGGTAAAAGCTTTGTGAAACATTTGGTTGCTGTACATGTATTTTCTAATGATTTTGTTAATTAAGATAGGGAAAGACTTGCAGAGGAAAACAGGGAGGAGGGAGCCATGGTCTAGGGAAGTGAGGTATACAGCTTCCATTGACTAAGGCAAGAGTTAAAAGACCTACCTTATTATTGTGCATTAGAAATAAAAATAAATCTATCATTCCTGCAGGACTATCTTAAAGCAGACTGATGTAAGACTGCTACCGGTCCCACACAGAATTTTTACAGTGCAGAAACTTAGTTCTTCGCACTGCATTTAAAGGACACAGAAATACAACTTTGAAGAGGATCCTTACAAAGCAGCCAATCGACTAGACTATTTAAAGCCTGTAAAGACTTTGATAAACCTGTTTTGTGATAATATTCATGATCTAAGGTATACCAGGGAGGAAAAAACTTGTTTATATCAGTGTTGCAGATGAGCAAAACAATTGTACCGTGTGTGTGTGGACATTACTGTTGGTTTTTTTTTTCTTTTTTCTTTTTCAATCAAACAGGCTTCCTAAAGCCTAATTTCCACAATGTGTCTTAACCATAAGGAGAAGTGCAGTGAGTTTAAGATTGGGATTAATCTTTTGTGCTGGTGTTGGTAAGGTACATGGATGACAGAAGACGTGGTTTCTAGGTATCCTATGAATGAGTATTAGATAACAAGTATATTGATACAGAATAGTTTGCATAAGTCAGATGCTAACTTGAACAGCAAACATTTCACTTTCTGAATGCTCATGTAGTACAAAAACTGCACAGACTAGATGAGATTCTTCACTATAGATAAAAAGACAACTAAAAATTCTATAAAGAATTATAAGTAAATTGATAAAGAGAAATTTAACAAACATTTTATTTGACATAAAGGAGTCTAAATATCATATCCTTTGGTATTCAAGTTCAAAACTGTGCTACAGAGAAGTTACTCAATACTGCTAACTACTTGATCTCATTTATATACAGGTATGAAAAGAGAGTCAGTTTTCAGTTTCTTTTAGATATATATATATTTACACTCCTACTTACCTACTCAGCTTCAAAGGTAAGCATATCTTAAACTGCGATAAATATCATTAGGGTTGTTCCAAAAATTAAATGTAAGAAGGTACCACCAAGAAGGTCTTGACAAATTTAGTGTTGTGAAACAACTGTACCTTAAGACTTGTTTATTCTGAATTCCTAATCAGAATTATCTCATCTCACAGCTTTTCTTTTTACACTTAAATAAATCTTAGTTCAAAACCAAAGGAGAATCTTACTTCACCAATATGTATTGTTCTACATGAAAAACAAAATATGATCCTCAGCTTTATTGACTTGAGGAAATCAAAGAATTATGAAAGTCAGTTCACTAATTCAGTGCGCTGCATAACAGACTGCAATTCAACCAACCTGAACAGCTGATCAGAAAAATTATTTTCTACTTTAAAAAGACTTAAGTTAAAACCAAAAGACACAAAATACCAGCTAATACTCACACTTACCACCTTTATCTTTTATCTAAAGCTGGTTTTAGATAAAGGCAAAGTTCAGACCTTCAAACCTATGGGGGTCTTTCCAGAGGGCCTCTGGCAAGAACACTAGGTATGTGATGGTGTATACCTCCCATCCTCAAGGACCAGATAAAAGATCAAAAGGCAACAGATGTTGCCATTCTGCATAGAGCATGAAGCACCTCAGAGCTCACCTGTCCCCCTCATCATTCTGCTGCTGCTTTGTGCTGAGCACAAACTAGCCTCAAGTTTGAGAACCAAGAACCGTCCACATTTAAACCTGTCCCAGATATTTGTGAAGATCATCTAATGCTTGTGATGCACTGAAATGATGGCATTCAAATGTCAAAGCTCATTGCCATAAACTTTCATCCCCAATTATTGCAACTACATTATATTTTACTTAAACTGACACAGTGTATTCAGTATTCTTTAATATTAAACTACTAAAAACATTAATTCAATTGTTGTAGAAACACACCTAACCCACAGTAGGACATTTTCAAACCCTTATGTAAATCCCTCCATGCAAGTGACAGAAAGAAAACTATGCTCTCACCAAACACTACAAAAGACCCATCTCAATTTTTCCACTTGATTCTGCTAGCCCGAAACATCGTAACTTCCTGCCCTCTTCCCCTGCAAGTAAACAGTTAACCTCATATATGCATTTAAACGGAACATATATGCATACTTATTAAAAAAACATCAACGCAATGCCCCAAATGAGTTCTTTTTTCAACTTCCCATAACACAGAAAAATCTCACATTCTGAGCTGAAATTCTTCTGAACTACTCTCGAAAGAGCTCCCCTGAAATCCCTTCTTCAGGAAATCATAATGGACAAACATACTTCACATTCTCATATACACACTTAATACTTCCAGAGTATCCTTAGTATTCTTACTGGATAGGTAATTGATTAAAAATAGTATTTTTCACTTCTCTATAGCTTATTTGAAAATATGGGATGCGGGTTTTTTGCATACATGGAGTCTGAAAAAAAACCACACCGCTCTACTTTCGGAAATTTCATGCTCTCTTGGCAAGTTACTCAGGGAAATAATTCTTATTTTCTCCTAACTTTCCAGACGATCCAGTCTGTCACAGTGATTAGTTAGAATATTGCAACTATGCATAGACCCACTTATTCACTAGTCTGATTTATTATTTCATTTACAAAAGTTAAGAATAAGCAATGCAACTTTCTTTACACAGCACACTAATCAGTCATTGAGAGGGATTTTTTTTTTTTTTTCCAGTAAAGAAATTGAGGAGGAGAAAACAGTTTTAATGAGACTAACAGAACTTGTAAAGATTATCCTTTTGTGGGCTAAGGAGGTATTACTATTTCTACAAAGTTAATAAATATTGTACTAAAAATTAATGAAATGAGATTATACACTATTGAGTTCCTCAGGTAGTTCAACAGCTCCCCAGCCACAGGAAATATCTGATAACATTTATAGGAGATACAACACACATTCATTTCCATAAATAAATAAAAATAACAAGAAAAGTGATGGTAGAGGGAAGAAAGGGGTAGCCAAAAGGGAACATACTAGCTAACAATCACTTATAGCTCTGCCTTATATCTATACTCCCCTTTCCCCATGGTATTTTCTCCTTTAATAGACATACATACATGTATATACATATATATACACAAACATACACACATATATACACATGCACACATATCTTTGCACGCCAGTCCAAAAACTCATACTTTTCCCTCAGCACCAAGCTTTTCTAACAGGATGGGGTTTAAATCATTAACATTATAAAAACACACCCTTCTATCATCACATATCACTAAACCAAAAAAATTCAGTAATGGCTTCTCCAAAATATAGCATACAATCCATAACTATTTTGTTGGATATAGTGCATGTAAGGATTTGATATTTTCTTTTCCCAGGTCTTAAAGACATCTTGAAAATGGATACATTATCTGTTTCCCTGCTTGTTTTTACGGAAGAAGCACATATGGCTAACAACTGGTTTGGTGAACACCAAGCCAAGAAACAAACAGGTGCTATTTAATTAAACTGTGCTGCAATGTTGTTTAAATGATTTTGCAGTGGAAATTTATCTTTTTTTCATAGGAGTTGCCTTACTAATGAAGCAGATTGATCTTTGACCAATATAGATACTGATTCTTCCTCTGTATTTCCTTCAAGATATTAAATATATTATGGGATTTCTTGGTGTGAGTCTTAGTCTACTTAACAATATAAATAATTTTCAGCAGCAAGTATTTCCTACCTCCTTCAGCTCCATTGAAGTTATTCATGTCTGTACTTTAAACAATTTCTGATAATCAAGTAGTGCAACACAGATGTTCCTTGCAGAACAGCCTAAAACTGGAACTACACAAAAGAAGATAGCAATAGCCATTTACAGGAACAAATTGCAATAAATTGTTCATTGGGCTAAAAAACATATTGAAAAGGTCATAACTGTCAGCTATCCCAATTTTTAATCTGACCACTGCAACTGCCAGAATTTTAATTTACTGTTGGGGAATTACAATGCTGTCAAATCAAAGCCAAATATCTTCTTTGTAATCAAGGAGCATCTGGCCCTATTCAGCTTTAAATCAAATGCTACTTATCTTAAATTCAATTAGCGAGCTTGGGTTTGAGGTTTGGGGGGTTTTTGGTGTTGATTTTTTTTTCTTTCCTTTTTTTCTGAAAGACAGTTTTAGCAGCTATTTAGAGAGGGATTCTGCTGTGACGAAGTCAACACAGTTAAGGAAAAATATGCAAACAAGCTAACTTGCATGAGTACATATGCTTGTTACTATACCTCTACCATAGGTTCATCTTCAACAGACTTAAGAATCAAGTCCCTGAAAGTTGAGATATACATTTAAAGTGACCAAAAGATTAAACATGTTTCTGGAATCCATGAGAGAAGGTAGAAGCAGCAATCACTTGGAATCTTGAGTGTTATATTCAGTCTCTCCTGATGAAATCTGGCTGAGCCGTTTGCTTGATCCCCACAGCTTTCGGGAAAGCTGACCTGAGCGCATCTGTTTAAAAGTAATTCAGAGAAACAAAAGGAGGGGGAAGGGATAAGGTGGATAAATTAAAAAGGAATTCAGACACTGATTCTGGTGAAATGCAGACACTACAATGTATTGCATAAACAAAAGTTACACCAACAAAAATTATTTGAAAACAAACCAAAAAGTTACACTTAGGGATGATTCTTGGGACTGACAAAAAACAACAGACAAAACACTAATCACAGTCTTCTCTGATTTTGAACAGTTAAAGGGATACTGCCAAGTAATGCATACTTAATACTTAACCTACTTCAAATAGCTTAGAAACAGTGTTTAAATTGCTATTCTGATAGGAAGGAAAAAAAAAAAAAAAGAGGTGAATGTCAAGCAAAAATGAACCAAATTAGAAGAAAGGACATTTTATTTTAGAGATTTCAAACAGAAATTGCTAGAAGTAAAAAGGAAAAGATAACCAAAATGCAGGGCAGTGATGGCAGAATGAAGGAAAGAGAGAAAGGTTATCTCCTGGTGTCAAATTTATGCAGTCTTCCAAAGATCCTGGGTGAAGTGCTCAGAATAAAATTTAAACCAGAAAAAATTCATACTGAATATGCTGCAAGTAAAGACAGATAACAAGCAACCAGAGGCCATATTAAATCCAGCATCTGGTAGGTCTGTAATCTGACAACAATTTGTAAGAAACTGTTTTAATTTACTCCTTAAGTACAAGGCTTTATGATTGGCCAGCAGCGATCAGCTTGGCAGGTGATTAGGTTATGAAATCCCTTGCTGTTTAATAAACAAGAGGCATGCCTTAACAGCACAAGTTTGAGAACAGTTCCCAGCAGTTAGTACTACAAATTAAGCATGCTTAAGAACTGTATCATCACAGCAGCAGTGTTTTCTAGAAAAGGCACAGTACTGACAGGGATTAACACTAACAGGTGACAATCCCCCAGACTTCTGCAACATCCCAAACAGCTAAGTAATTGTTAAAAATACAAAAACATTTATTATACTTCACTTCATACTGGATACTGTCAAAGCAGAAACACTAAAGGCCAATCTTAATACCAAACAGCATTTCACTTTATGCACAATAAAGAGGGTCAGTTTCTCCCTTTATCTGAAGGATCAGTATCACCACTGAAAGCCAGAACTACAACACTGTCTTCTGTATAAAATTCTAGTAATTAATATATTCCTTCCAAACTACAAATAAATCAATCAACAAATAAATACCCCACATACACATGCTTTTCAAATATACTGATTGATACCATATAGAAAACTAGAAAATCTGGGACATAATGTTGCTTCTTATATGTTTGTGTTTTTTTAAAAAAATCTATTTACATGGATATTAAGTTTGCAGATCATCTGAATTATGAACAGAAAACCCTGAAAAAAAGGTCATTGGAAAGCCTCTACATTCATAAAAGGGATCCAGTCTTTGAAACAACACTTTCTCCATCGTTAGAAAAATAGATGTGATTAAGAACTGAAAAAAAAGAGAACAAAAAGCCTTCAGTCTAATGATACACATAAATTTCAGCCTACAAAAGATCTTTTCTATGGAATAGCAAGCTTAGAAATGACAGTGACTTTAAAATTGCTGTTACAAATATATGTTTAACCACATCGTAAGCAGCTCTACAGTAGGAAAAAGCTGTCCAACTGGAAGTCAGTGGAAACCTCCCCTCCCCATCAGCTGCAAGCAAAATCAGACTACCATTGTGTGAAGCCTGTTTCAAATATTAAACTATGTATCTCCTAGCTAAAACATTTTAAAATACTGGCAAATAAAGTCACTCTGTTTTCACAATTAAAATATAAAATTAAGACACACTTTTCTGGCATGTACTAAAGGTCATGCAGAAGTGATAATCACATTTTCAAATAAATATACTGCAGCACAACAGAGATTGGGTTATAAAGAGAAGCAGGTTTAAGCTAACTCAAGTACTTTGAAAGTCATGACAAGATGTACTTTAAGCAAAACCCGTTTTGCACAAGAAAAATTGGGCATAGCTATTTGACAGATGGATGCTCTGTATTTGATATTGCATATGCAGTACCAACAAGTTTATATTCACCATATGGAGCACAGAGCATATTGGGAACCTACACAAGTGATTCTTTGTGCACTGCAATTAGAGAATCTTAACAGAAAGAAGTAATGTATTTTTTCCCCAATGTCAGTCAATGCATATTAAAAAGTATCTGACAGAAACCATAAAAAAAAAAAAAGGTAGCTTGCTCTCTTTCGTTTCCAATTTTCTTCTGGAAAATGATTTCGTCAAGAAGTGGCTGACAACACTATCACGTTCAGAAAAGGTTAGCTACTATGACTGTGCTTATTCAGATGTGAGCGATAAAGTCTGGAAGTTAGTCCAGCTGAGCTTCCCATCTGCGATCCCTATATACTTTTTATTCTTAATGAGAAATTTCAGTAGAGCCGTCTCAAGAGTTATTTCTTTCCCACTGAAAACTGAAACTTGCTCTTAAATTTACCCTGCCATAGAGGAGACCTCTTGCTCAACTGGAAAGCAGAAATAAGTGAACTTCCCACTGTTCGGTAGAAAAAGTTCTTGATGGTAGGTTTTACCTCTGCTGGCTTGCCAACACCAACGATAATCAACTTGCCATCCTCCAAGCCAACAAGGATGTGGCTATACTCTTTGGTGACAGAAATGCAATGAATTGGCAGTCGCATGGCTAAGGGCGAGATGCTTAGACTTAGGCTGAAATGAACAAAAACCACATAGAGAAAGCACATCATGTATTTGTCTGCACACACTGCAAAGAATCACACTGCAGTTGAAATCGCTGTCCACAGGAGGCACTATAAAACACAGTTTCTCAAGGATCCAGTTTGCAATTTCAGTTATTGTGAACTCCTAAGGAACAATCTAATCGTAACCCAGAATAGAGCTCCAATAACAAGATAAGGCATGGATGGTTAAGTCAGTAAATTAAGACATTTTCACTGAAGAACAGTAACATTAGTCCCACAACTGCCTAAGTGACAAAGATCGCTCCCATTCTGAGGAGCAATGGAGCTCTACAGAACATAGCAGTAAGTGAAGTTTAAAACTCAGTGCAGAACTACATGAGGCTTGATCCTGCAGTTGCTGAGCTGGTCACTGCTGAGCCAGTGACTAATCAGGCATGGGGACAACCACAGCTTGCAGATGTCAGACACAGCTCTTCCTAAATTCTGTCAGTTCTAGGTGTATGATTGGGATAAATGCCTGGGGAAAAAGAGGTCTGGTACAACCTCTCATTTTTCTTTTCTCCCTGTCTTAGTTCCCCCTAAAATAGTTTCTTCAGGAACACAGAAAAAAAGCAATGGCTACCACTTACAGCACCAAGCAAAGTCCACATTACACAGCCACTTCTCAATAAGCCTTTATATTTGCATCTCAATAATAAACTATTGATGGTGGTACATTACCTGTAAAGATCCCGTATGGAAAGAAATCCCTGTAAGCTGCCCATCACGATATACTCGCCAGTCACACATATATCTGACACTTCCTCCTTCAGAGTCTCAGAACACAGGTATTTTCCATTGACAGAATAGAGATGTAATGCATTCTTATCCTGAATAGATCAAAAATAAATCTGTCATAGAGAACTGACTGGATTAAGAGTGTATTATTCGTATCTTTAGCTCACTAACAGGAGCTACCTTGGGCAATAACCCACAGATAATATTGCTGACAACAGTTCCCTTGTTGAATGACACAAGAGTACCGAGTCTATATGCAATGTGTATGTATACCAGGTCCTGTATGGAAATTGTTGAAGTTGTTCCTTGTTACTTCTTGATAACATGGTAACATCTTACCTACCCATCTAATCACTTCCAAATTTTCTGGAAACATCCATGGATTTAATGGACAGGTCCCTATTTTATAAGGGTTTTTGATAAGGAAAAAGAAAGAAAGAGAGCACTCTTACCTTCAGCCCTGCTGCCATCCTCCTTCTACCCACCCCAAATTGAAAAGCAGAAGGAAACAAGTATATTTCCACAGAGCTAGATCTAGAAGCATTTTCTGGACAAGGCAATGAATTTTTGATGGATTAAAGACACAGCTAACACGACCACCTTAAGTTCTTCCAGCCTGACAATACCTTGGTCTCTTCTCTCCCCATCTTCCCAATGGAGCTAGCATGCCTACATCCAATAAATTTGTCTTCCAAGAAATTTCCCATGCTCACAGAAAACGTAACAGCTCTACCCTTATTAAAGCATCTACACAGCTACTCAGGAGACAGAATAAGCTACACTGTGAACCTTATAGCTATCTCTCCAATCCAAAACTAAGGAACATCAGTGTAGTCACTGGGCATCTTGCACCCAGATCTTACTGCTCCCGTCATAAGCCTCTGCTTCTGTGCACAGTGGAACTTGTTTTCCCTAGTCTTCCATTTCAAAGCAGCTCTTCCAAGAAGATTCACTAGTGCATGCTTGGGCATCTTCCTTGCAGGTGTCTGGACATTTTCATGAAACTTACAGGAGCACAGTATATCTGTGATTTATCTTTTAATCAAATTTCATTCAAATTGGCTAGCAAAATTAAAAAAAATAAGGAAACAGACACAGCATGCTCAAAAAGCCTCATTACTTTAGGAAATAAGGTTAAAGTTAGGTGCGTTTATGATTAAAGTCTTCAGCAAAAGAAACAGAGGCATTCCATGAACCTAAGTACCTTAAGAGTAGTCTTTCCTTCTATGCTGGTGTGGACAACTATATGGCCTTCCCAGGACACAGCCAAATTTGGAACAGTCAGGAGGAGGGAACTCTCACAAGGTGGTCGCAAAGTCCTCACATACTGACCTTTCCGAATAGTGCGGACAATAACGGTCCCATCCTGCAGTGACCAAATTTAGGTAAGTTGTTACTCAGCAGGTAAGTTACCGCAACACACAAAGAATATTTAAATACAGAGGGAGTATTTTGAAAGCACTTAAATCCTTAACAGGAGATCAAGACTCCTGAGCATTAGAAACTCTACACGAAGCCTTCCCCTCAAGGCCATACACTATAGGCATATGAAAAAACAAATGCAAACAGGGCACAAGGGGATAGGCAGCAAATCAGCCATTTCATAGGTCACATTTATGAGTAGGCATTATGTGCAGTACAGAGTCAGAGTTCAGCAGCCTGCCAGTGTAGTATAGTAAGGTAGAGCATGAGTAAGCCGCACAGAACCCTCAAGGTTAAGGAAGCAGGGACGAAACTGTCACAGAACTGTTTCTATGAGAAGCTTAAGATCCCCACATAAGTCCACACATGTTAAAGCTCATCTGTGCAGAATAACACAACATGGTAGCTGAGGCCTATGCTGTGCAGAGCAGTTTGAGAGCCTGATTTAAGCAGGCAACAAGGGAGGTGGCACATATCTTCTTGATGCTCAAGGCTGAAGAAAAAAATCGTGAAATAGTCACATTTTTTGTATTATTCTTAATCAACTGCAAACATGTCTATGGTTTGAGTAGAGAAGAGGTAAAGAAGGGAAAAGTATGAGGATGCTTACCTTGGATCCTGACACTGCCATATCCAGTTCAGTGCTGATGCCAACACTCGAAACTTCATCAGTATGCCCATAAAGGATCTGTAACGGCTTAGGTGCCAGGCCTACAGGCACTCCTCCCTGAGAGTAACAAAAAGTGCAATGACACATTCTCTTGCAGCTGAAGGACAAACAAAAAATAAATTTCTGGTATCTTCAGTATCAGTTGTGCAAGATGTATATTTGACATAGGCCAAAACCAAAGGCATAACTCACCCATTCCAATTTCAATTTATTGCCTTTTATGTCAGCAGCCCTATTTACTGAAATCACAAGAATGAATGAATATACAGTTACAATGTGGATGTGAAAGACAGAGTTACTTAGCTGACTTGTTTCTGTTCCTTCAGATGTCCAGGTGTGCAAGGACCACAGTCAACAGTCCTAACAGGAGCTGTTCACCCACCCATCCACCTACTTTTTCTTCACCTGTGTGTCTGGGCTTGTTCAGTTCTTACAGTTTACTCTAGAATTAAGCACTATCTTCACAGCCAAGCTTAAAGAAGCTGAAAGCTATTTTGTTGAACTTTACAGCAACTCTTCCATTTTCTAAGAAAAAGTAAGGAAATAATCCTTCTCAGTGACTACCAGTAGTATCATATGCAAAGGAAATCTTGCAATAATGCTCGTTAAAAATAGTCATTTTCCCACATGACTACAGGGTGTCAAAACTGTTCAGTACTTTTGTTCCAGTGAGTGTACTGTCAGCATATACAGACTTATTTTCAAACCAGTTCTAAGGTAAGACCTGTGCTTAGAGAGAAGGTACAATAAAGAGTTCTGCAGAGAACTCTCTATTCTCATTTCTGTGATAGAAATTTGACTGCCAACCAAGCCCTGAAAGCCTGAAGCGTGCAGGAATGCAGAACCAAGTGTCAAAATGCAGAGCTGGGAAAGAAGGTGACAATGCAGAGCAGACAAGTAGAATGGAAGTGACAGTATGCAGTCCATTGCTGCCACTTTGTAAAGACCAAGATAAAACTCTCACAAGAAGAATTTACCATACATACAACATCATTTAGGTATCCATTAAATAAAAAAAATCATTAAAAATCTTAAGAAAAAGCAATTAGAAACAAAGATAATCTCCAGAGGATGACTTATTTAACTCACACTGAAAAGATAAATAAACTAAAAATTTCCAACATTTATCATTGCTTGAGACAAAAAAATACTATTGTGAGCACTAAGGTCTCACCTTTTTGACCACACACCATTGGTACAAAGTAATTCTTGAAAGAATTATAAATACTCTCACCATAAAAACAGCTTCCTCAAAAACACATGCAGTTATGCACCACTTCACTGGTTTAATGTGCTGACTTTAGTTTAATGATAAGAAGGTGACCTGACCAAATGTACTGTCCATAACGACAGCTCCCCCCTGCAGTTAATCCTACTTGTATATCTGTAATGCAGCAATCTGAAATGAACATTTTAAATGCATAACAATGGAAATGGCCTCACATTCTGAGTGCAAGTACACACATGCATCACCCAACCACTTTCATTGTGTGAAAGCACAAGACCAATATTAAAGAATTCTAAAATGACAGCGTAAATCCAGGTAACAGACTAGTGTTGTCTTTGCTAACTCCTAGTGCAGTCATCAGTGCTTCCCACAGAGGAAACGCAATGTTATAATGCAACTACTGGAGTGAACAGCAGCCTAGAAATGTAAAAATCCTCAACTAGAAACACTGTTCTGACTAATTCTGGTAGTCTCAAGCAGTGTCTCTCTTCTTCTGCTCTTCCATCTATACAATGGGGGATAATATTTGCCTATCCTGAAAATAATCTATGAAATCTTTAAGATTGCCTCTGAAATACTGTGGTTCAGCTATACAGTAACCAATGTGTATAGTGAATATTTCAAACACAGAAGACAATGGGAGTAACAAAATTACTAAGCTAATCAATTTTAGTGGACTATTTTCCCTACAAATCTGAAAGAAAGGAAATCAATAAACCATCATAGCAAAACACAGAAGCACAAAAAAGCATTCAGCAACTGCTTCTCAGAGTATGCCTAAATAACCTACCTGCTGAACTATTTGCCATATCATACAGGTAGTATCTCTGGAGCCTGAAATCAAATGAATTCCACAGTAGTCTATTGCCAAGCAGGTCACAATATCTAGATAAAGAAAAGAAAAACAGGAAGTTATCACATAGATATTTAAGACTAATTTCCCACAGTGACAATGTGCATGCAATATGTCAACAATGTATCCTGATTTGCAGTCAGCATGAAATGTTCCACTGTGATAAGGGCTGATGAGACTGTATTAAACAATGAAGTCATTGTACAGCCAGGTGTACCAACCTGACTTAATCAGCTGTGCTACCTAAAAACAGCAGTCAAGCCTTATTTTGAAACTACATTAAACCATCACTACAATGACTAAAAAGCCATGCTCAAGTATTTACGTATAATCACAGTTTATTCTTCTGTTCTTACACTGCCATTCCTTTATAACTGCTATGCTTGTCTGCCCAAGTGCACTGGCTACAATTCTTTCCAAAAAGACCAAACATCAAGGAACAATACATAAAACCTTTCATTTCACAATATAAAGAGTTACTAACCCATGTGCCTGATGTGCTGTCCAATCAGCTTGCCTTTTGTAAGAGATGTCACTCTGATGCTATTGTCCCAGTGTCCTCCACTAAAGAGCAGTTTTGCATCATGGGATACTGCAAACAACTTAGAGGTGATCTCCAGCCCTGGTGCAAAAGGACCACTCATGTTGCGTTGTGTTCTGTAGGCAAACGATGAGCAGGTAAGAGTAATCTTAGTCCAAAGCAATGTAATTTGCACTTCCTATATCCTTCAAAATTAATAAGAAATTCCATCTATAGAAGAGGCTATATCTAAAAAAAATAATAGGTGAAATTCTGGCCCCCTGATATCCATGACAAAACTCCCACTGCCATCAGCAAGTGGAAGCAAGATTTCACCTTAGATCTTTTCAGTATTTTATGCAATTTGATTCTGTATGGACAACTTATGTCCCTACTAAGTATTGTAACATTAAAGAAAAAAAGGAATCTTCTGAAAACCAAAGAAACAAAACCACCACGTACATCTGCACTATAGTGTAAGGAAGTATGAAGACTGCCCATCTCAGATTCCAAGATGAGTTTTTATGATTGATAATTGGAAGAAATTAGAAGTAGCTCTAAGAATGAAGAACCTTGAAATGCCACTTAGATAACTCTTTACTAGAAGAAACATCAGAAGATGCATTCTTAGGTGAAAACTCAGCCAATGGAAACAGTACAACCCACTGATTGTTGAACAATTACTGTATTTTATTACTGTAGATGCATTCATCTGCACCTCTCCTCATCATTTGCTTACTTGGGATTTGTCACTGTGGTATCTCTGATGAATGTAAAATAGTTGGAGATATTTTTATCATAAGGTAGCCAACCATGAGTTCCAATAATGCAGTTCAGACTTGCCGTTACCTAAAAAAGTTTGATAGGAAAAAAAAAAAAACCACAAAACAAAACAAAAAACAAAACAAAACAAAACAAAAAATCAGTGAAACCCAGAGGTATATTTTCTGCTTGCCTTTGATGATAACGGAGGTTGCATAAAATCCAGCATAGGCTTCTTCAGAATTTACCACAAAAAAAAACCACACACGCCCCTCCCCCCACATTTAAAAAAAAAAAAAAAAAATCAGCTCAGATGAGTTAATCCACATGTAGTACATATTACCAAGTTAGAACAGTGTATGTTCTAGATAGGTCAGAGAAGTTGAATGGGGGAGGGTGGGGAGGAGACAAAAAACCAAAAAACCCACCCAACGAACCCCTCAAACATTTAATTACAATTCAGTCATTGAGTTTAAGCTGCTGCTTCTCTTTGAAATAGTAATCATTAATAGTTAACATATTAACACAGGAAGTTTTTAAAAAATGTACTAGTTCTATTTCCGAGAAAGTAAGACAGGAATCTAAATATTCAAGGTTATTTTCATCAGATATTTAGAAAAAACACAATGAGAATTTTAGATGTGTCCAAATTCCAAATGACATATGCACATACCACATCAAGCCAGGACAGTAAGTCTGACCTACAAAATAGGAATATTGGAAAAGAATATTCTGTCCTGCAAAATGTAAGTGTTATTGCACAGGGGCCAGTATGCAGACCATACATACAGATGTAAATACAAAACCACTCTCCTCCTTTCATCATGTGGCCATCTGCCATAGTACTAGCACGTGTATTAGTGCAAAAGTTAATTTTAGAAACAGTGCAGGCCTTTGGAGTGTGTATATGCCACATACGGTATAGTTTAATATATGGGTTGGATAATAATGACAAACATGATGCCATTAATAACTCAATCCTGTCATTTTAAAGCTGGGCTGCATTGCATTAGGAAATTGACTGCTGCCATGGAAGTGGATCAAGGGGGCAACTTACAATACACCTCACTACAACTTACGCTCACGTCTCATCAGCTCTTACATGCCATTCAACAAATTAGCCTTGCTTCCCTACAGAAGACAAATATTTAACTTTAACTTACAATGAATGTTAGTTATAAGGAACACATTTGAGCAAGAAGTTAAGAAGTGTTTCTCTAGAAGCTGTATGAAAAAAAAAAAAAGCAAAACACCTATTTGACTGTCTGCAGTCTAAGAACATTATTGACACATGCAACTCACCAAGATCTCTGGGCTTCCCTGAGAAATAAAGGAACGTGACTGATTCCTGGGGACAACAGCTTTCACGATGGGCACACCGTCACTGATTCCCTAAGAGAAAGGACATGATTTGGGTCTGATTATATCCAAGAGCTAAAGGACAAATCTAGAACCTATAAAGAGTAAGACCCAAAGCCTCTGGAATCAATGTCAAACCTGTACAGTACCCTAAGGCACTGGTACACACATACTCAGTTCACACAGGTATGCTTTGTTACAAAGACCGTAAATGAAACCCTGACTCTGTCCTGAATCAGTGAGTTTAGCTACCAAGTTCAGTGAGTTCTCAGATACCACCAGTGATGTTCTTAGCTTTCTTGGTGTGGTAGATAACTTAATACTCAAACAAGACCCACACAAGTGGCCAGCAGATACAAATTTATGGGATTCAAGCTCTACGAAGCTAACTAAAAAGACAGAGCTCATTTTATACACATTGCATTTTAAAATATTTTCTTTAAATAGGAAGCAAGTTTATTTTCATCTAGGTTGTGACCTTTCATTTCAAGTACATGAGCAGTTTCAGATTAGACTTTAAACAATTTCAAGTAACATATCTACCTCTATGAAGAATGACTTCAGTTCAGTGAGGTGTTGGAAGAGATTCAGAGTAGAGGTATCACTTTTAGTTAGTCTTTGCACTACCTCTTCTGCTGACAGCCTTTGTGGATGGGGCTCCTAGGAGACAATATTGGAGGGAATATCAAATTGGATGAATTTATCAACTCAGAATTTTATTGGCAGTCAATGGGAAAACAGACTCTTAAGCACCTAATTTCCCTTCTTAAAGTAAACTAATTTATTTTGAAAATTGTTTGCTAAATTTCCACCAGTGTGACCTTTACAAAGGGTAAAGTGGCAAAGACTTAACATTCCTAAAATTACAAACCATTATCTTTTCATTTTTTCTGAAGTCCTTCGTAATGCAGTTGGATTTAACCACAAAGGTCTGATTGAGATGGAACAAAAAGCATTACCTTTAACAGTTGACAGGGAGTTTGTCCAAAATTGTTTATCATCCCTTCTAAAGCTTTCCTTTCTTTCTCATCTGTTAAAGCATCCAAATCCACAGCCCCTGGATCACAACGATGAAGGGTAGAAAAAATGGAAAAAGAACATAATCCAAACAACTCATTGAGAACTGATATGGTCAACAAATGTTGCAAAACTTAAATTAATTGCAGCATTATCACCCTCTACCCCAGAAAAACCTCCAAACAATGTCTCCATGTAAAATACGATCTGAAAACACCACTCTGCATGTGGAATTCTAAGTGTATCTGTAAGTGCAAGAATTGCAGGCTTTTGTATATTAAATTCATTTGATAAGACATCACACATGCAATAAGTTGCACACGAAAGCCACCCAAAATTCACCTTTGGAATTAACAGACTAACATTTGTCTTCAATATTTGCTGTTTTTAAGCAACTTGCCTTGACTCCTAAACCACAAGAAACCTCCTTCCACAAATGCTTTTAAGCAAGAAAATGAGAAACTTACAAAAACCCCCAAGCACTTTCAGAAACAAAATACAAGCAACTGGAAGAGAACCCCCTTTAAAAAAACTTTATTAACATTTTGGGTTCACAACTTCTGATCAAAGCATCAAATATTCTGGTTATTTGATGATAAATTATAAGATATGGTGCCACATTTCATCTATAATTCTGTTGCCTTACCATATGCCACTGTATGGCACGCTCACAAATCAAGTGTTTTCTGTCTAATACTGAAAATCTGCAAGTCCGATGACAATGACAAGAGAGCATACTGCTTTGTACCTTCGTAACTACAATAATAGAACACATTGAGCGCCTCCACTGCAGCTGGTCCCCTCTGCTTGTAGCCAAAAATCAAATCTATCCATTCATGAAGATGAGCAGAAACATACTCGGATTCCTAGAAGGAAAAAATGCTCTTGTAAGAATAAGAAAAGTACTGCTCCCTTCTTGAAATATTTACCATTTTCTGCGAAAGAGATTTAAATCCTAAACTAAGAGTATCTACAAACTAGGTATATACCAATGTATAGGGCAGAAGCCTAAGAATATCCATGTGTGTCAAGGGCAGTAACTGTCAGGTAAGAGGGAAAATTAATACAGTGAAGCAGCACATCTAGACTATTGAAATGCAACTGTGCAAGGGAAGGTAAGCTGCTAGTTCCCTAGTACCATACAGAATATTCTATAAAAAGCAAGGGAAGCCTTATCACCTAAACCCACCTAATTCTGCATTTTATTTCTTAGGGCAGCAAACTCCCAAATGATTAGTATCTTCAGGCTCTTTCCTTTTTTCTTTTGAGCATTTTATCTACATGCAGAGTGCTTTTAACTGAAAGTTCTAATGGTACTTGTATGTCAAATGCAACCACAACTCTAGTTTGAATGTAGTCCCAGTATTTTACACTTAAGCCACAGTGACAATGTGTAGATGTACTTTCTTTACCATTACTTCACACATATAAACATCATCTTACCAGAGCCCTCCTGTGTTTATAAATGAAGTCTTCTGGGGAGTGGGCCCATTTTGGGAGAACAACATCATTTACCATCTCTTTGGATATTTGAAGCTGACCTAAGTTAAAACCTAGTGAAAAATTTGGAGAATTTTAAGAGTTACTACAAAATATTTCAAATATCTTCATGTCTCAATAAAGTTTAAAAAGTGTTCTTTTCTCAGTGCAAGGAAAGGATATTGAAAAATTCTTAATTTAAATCTCCAATAACCCTACCACTGACAGGAGGTTAAGTTCTGCTCTAAATATTTAAAATGTTAAATGATATAGGATAACAATTGTCCAAAGCACCTAAATGACTTCGAAGCTGAATTCCCAACCTTAAAAGTAGCATTATCATTTGCACACCTATCTGTAAACATATCTGCATTTGTTTGTTTGTTTTGGTTTGGTTTGGTTTTTTACCAGGATAAAGAGTCCAAAACATTTCAATGAGGTTATTCATAAGAACGAAGTTACCTATAGGTTTAAATTATTATAGAATCAGGGCTTTCAAGAAGTCTTAAATCCCACCAGCTTTCATTAGAACAACTCTAAACACTTAAATGACTTTTGAAAGCATGACTTGGCTGTTTCCAATTTTTATAACTTAGAACTCCAGTAGATTGTAGCTAGCAGACAAAATTAGCAGCAAACACACAAATCCATTTTTAAATTGTCTAATAGGTAGAGAAACAATTCCCTATGCAGTAAATGTGAATTAAAAAATGGCTAGGAGTCTCATATCAGAATGCAGGACGTTGTCTTTTCAATCAGCATTACAGAGGAGTGAAACAGCTTTTTTTTTTTTTTTTTTTTTCCTTCTGATACTTACTGAAACCTTACATGGCTCTAAAATCAGGTGACTTAACACTGCATTGGAAGGTAACAGTAACAAGCAGAAAATATGCTGGTTGCCTAGAACAAATAGAAGACCTCACATGTTTGAAGATGTCCAAACTCTATCATCCAATGAACCCAGTTAAAAGAATACTAACTAATCTGTAGCAACTTTTGCTAACTATTTAATCAGTATTAACTATTGCTAACTTTTTCAAACATCCAAATGAGCATCTCTGATATTTTACATTAGGTAAACAACACTATTTTTAGCCATCCTTAAGCCCCCAATCTGAATTTTAAACAACATTTAGGCTGCTGCTTAACACAACCGGTGTCTTCATTAAACAGTTTGAAGCCAGCATGATGATTAAAGTAACTTCTACAAGCACACAATAAAGCTTAAATAAGAAGTATTCCACAGCATCCACAAATGGTTGCAACAATTCTTTTCTGAACAACAGAAGAACAGTTTTCTATGAGAATATTCTGAGCAGTCAGTTTACCATTTTGATTCTCCAGGAACTCTGGGAAGTAAAAGAACTCTGGGATAAGTTCCTTGACATCATTGGGGTTGTCCATGAGTGCCTGCCAGGTAGCAGGAATAGAGTGGAACTGCCTGTCAGCACAGTCGAATCTGTGGATCAGAAAACTCAGGTTAGACTTTGATCATTCCCTCAGTAAAATGATAAGGAAGAAAAATAAAGTGCTGCTTATTTGCTTACAGCATACCTGCCACTTTGAAGTTGGATATGAAGTGTTGTGAAAGGTTCTACCCGAATGAGGTAATGCATGACACCAGCAGCATTTGAGTAATGCGTCCCGTAGTGAAATTTGTCAATTATCCCAAGGGGATCCTCGAAATTCTCATATCTAAAAAAAAATAAATCTTTATAAATACAACTGAGCACTACAGCTGATTTACATGTGGACTATACTTATTGGAGGCAAGGATTCAAAAGAAACAATCACAGCAACCCTTAAGAGAAAAATACATTGAGTTCTATTAAATATGAAGATTCCAATTCAGACTTAGAAAGTCCCTAAGCAAAAGACTGCTGAAAGATAGAAATGTACACTGGATATAGCCTTTGCATACCTGTTCTTATGCTCTTCTCTAGGCATTTGCTATCAGCTATCAGAAACTAGATAAAGGGCAAGACGGGCCTGATTTAGCATGACTTTATACAACAGACAAAAAAGGCCATATCACTAAGCTGAACATTTATTATTGAAGGGACTTGTGACAGTTTCCGGCAAGATTTAAAAAAAAAAAAAAAAAAAAAAAAAAAAGAGCATGTGTGTGACTATGTCAGGATGCAGAAAAGAGATTTATTTAACACTCATGCCCATTTCCTTTTCTACTGGCAAACTCACTCTACAGTACTATACCACCATCTGGCTGATATATTCCTCAGTGTCACAAGGCCAGTAAGAAAAATTACAGTTAAACACACTGCTAGAGAACCAATTTCATTATAGTCAGGGATAGAGCCTAATCCTTCAAAGAAAATTCTCCACGTTCCAATTTTTCAGAAGAAAGCTGGTTTTGGAAGATGCCTGACGAGTGTAATCTGGTATGATAGCACACTCCCCACATTAGCAAAAAAGGAAGGATCGCTACACCAATGTGTGGGTGCAAGTACTTGTCATTCCTACCTACAGAGGAGTTGCTAGAAGTCACTGAGTTATATTTTATTTCAAAGATAATAATCAATGCTTGAAAAAAAGAGCAAGAAGCATAGATTTAGGATCAATGCCACCTCTCAGCACAGGCAGCTCAACTCATCAGCATGATTTCACACTCCTTATCTTGAAGCAGACATGGGACACAGTATGTCTCTTCAAGCTGCTGGGCCATTAAATTAAGTGTTTCTACAGGCTTTCAGTTTTTTATCTCCACATCTGAGAAACAATTGAAAATTTACAACAGTAAGTTTTGTCCTTTCAGTGCCATATAAGCCAACTAATCTGAATGCAGCAGGAACAACAAATCAACAACCTTGATTTGATGTAAATGCATCTGTGATGTTATAAAACTAGCTTTTAAAAATTTCACTGTCACAACTTTATTTTTAAAATGTGTTATTAGCCTGGTGGCTCAGAAAAGACAGAGAAATATAACTGAGTGTTCAAATACATACTTTTCTTTCACAGCCTTAGCATTCTTTTCATTTACTACCCCTATGGGTTTGGACAGATCCCTAAAGACTGCAGGATTATTCAGGTCCAGTTCTTCTGAAGTATAATCTCGTAAAATCCAAGGGAACTAAAAAAATGAAAAAAAAAAAAAAAAGTCAAATGGAGATTAAAAATCCCTCTTTCAAAATAGAAAAAAGACATACCTTTGGCAAAAATTTTAAAATTAATTTTTTAAATTACCACAGGATATTGCGCAAGGTCATTGTAAGTTCGTCCTGCCATCGTGTTCAGCTGAATAAGGTAGTCAAAGTTGGATATTTCTCTGTTCACCCATTTCTGAAGGACAAAAAAAAAAGATACAGTGGAAGTCACTATATCAGAGATACCACTATTGCTAATTACATGTCTTGTCAGTATTTATCTGCCAGAGAATAGTATTGGCAAGTGAAAGAGTATAAGAATGGTATGAAAGTCCAAATTTAATTTCTCCTAATGAAGTTTATTTTCCATTTGACTCAGTGACTGTGCTACCTATATTTCATTGAAATCATGTCCCTGATTGATGCCAGTACTGTTTTAAATACAGGGCAGCAGACAACTAGCAGCCTCAGAATAAAAAATGAGAAGAAAAACAGAAATGAAAGAAACAGAAAGGTGGCAGGTAAACAGGTACTGAGAAAAAACGGGAACACAACTTTGAAATCCACTAGAGTTCTAAGGTCAAAATTTATTTATAAATTGTTCTCCCATTGGTTAATGGTACAGGTATTTGTAAACTAACATGGTCCTTGTGCCTTTGCTCCACTATTATATTTTAAACCAAAGACAGACAGAGCTGTGTTCAGAAGGGCTCAATATCTATCTGTAGTGTGACGGAGACATTTTATTACAGACAATATTTTCTCTACGTAAATATACAACATGATAGCTTTTATCATTAGAGAAACAAAGAAAAAACAATGTATTTCTGGTATTTTAAAAGTAATTTGTAAAGCTTCCTCCCTCAGAGAAAACAATAATTGTGGCATAAAAAGATGGAAGATAAAAACATGTTTACTGCATTTAAAATTTATCCCTGTTTATGGTAATACAGGCATTTTGACATTTTCCTTTTATACCAATATTACTAATTCCCTTAAGACCGTATTTCCTGCTTAATCTTCACATGGGCTTTGTTGAAACCCCCATCATGAAAAGATAGCAGGGAAAGTTATTTGCGCATGTAGTAAAAGAAGTTCTAAAATGTGCATTCAAGATCATGGACTAAAAACAGAAGCAAGTCTGCTACATGTTTTCCGTTCTTGTTGGAACACTTGTCATAATCACATCAACAGAGCCTGGCTCTATCCATTTACCTCACTGACTGTAAACACAAAACACAGCATTTCTAAAAATATGCATGTGAAAGTTCAGGGGCCAGACTGAGGGTACAGAATTTGGCAGTTTTCATCTAAACACTGGGGAAAAAAAAGTAAAAGCAGTAGTCCAGGACCTTCCAGGACTCCTTCAAGAAGCAGAGGAATGCTCTAGACCATTTATGCTGAAGTCTCATACCTGCATCAAACCTGAAGCTTTAAAAAGTTCCTGTGGAGATCTGGTCCCAGAAATATTTGGAGAACGCAGTGACAATATTCGACTATATACTTTGTTTCGTACCTGTTGAAAACAGCATTAATAAAAAAAAAAATCATTCTGGAGATTGAAGCTGACAAGTAAACAACTTCTCTGCTAATTAAAATGTCAAATAAAAGGAACACAGTTACACTTTTAAACACTTCTATCTCTTGCTGCATAAAGTGTTTAGACATGGATGGACATGACATCCTTCAGTTACAGGATATAAAGGCAAGATATATTATGAATTCATTTGTGCGTGTGTGTGTGTGTGTAGATGCTACAGAAAATCGTTATTGCCACAGAAGTCCTCTAGGAAATACTGCTGCTGTTCACATAAAATTACACCAATGTTTTCCCTAAAAACTATTGCAAAGATTTATTTACTTGGGGGAAAAAAAAACCAACAAAAACAAACACACAACATTTTATAGGAGCTATTCATAAACTGACATACTAGTATGTAACTCACCCTAAGTTCTGATATTTATGCTAGTCCCACATACAATGGATCACTGACATTATCCAGGGCTGGGGCCAGGGTGGGGCAGGGAGGGGGGGCAGTGCGGGGCAGAATTCACTAATCCTAAACCATGAAATATAGAAAGTCTCCTTTACTTTGTAATTTATTTGCTCAGAATATTTAAAAAGATGTGTGGGCTTCAAGATATTTAGATTACTACTGATGTAACTTTAGTTGAATAATTGTTCTGTATCATAACAGAGAGAGACAGGAAAAAGAAGAATCTTGTTTTATCCATCTTTTCACAATTCATCAGTTTCTAGATACCAGACTGAGGTTTTCACAGACTGCAGTCTACTTTCCCATAATGGTTATATCTAGCAAACCTTTTACTACTAGCGTTACAGTATTTCAAAAGACACCAGGCTCAGACTTGACACGATCAGTGAACTTAACACTTGTGCTAATTTCATGAATCAAAGAAATTTGGGAAATCCATACCTCCTTATTGAAGTTGAGGAAATAGTTGGTTTGATCTGTAAGGAAGATCTCCAAAGCTGACCTCCTCAGGTTGTACCGACGCAAATGTATCTCTCGAATTTGAGAAAGGTGCCATTTGAAATCAAAACCTACCCCTAGGGAGAGCACTTTGATTATTGACTTGGAATATATAAAAAACTTCATATAGATGTAATAGAGTATCATTTCCAATCACCCCAGAGTTATTCCTAGGAAAGGCAAACTTTGTATGTGGCTTGATCAACCATTTTGCTAGGAAAATATAATTAACTTCAGCTATTGTTCTGCTGAAAGAAAGAGGCAGCAGGAAATATCTGATGGAGTGTAGAATTTGTTTTTGCTTTCTGATCAAGAACATATTATAAATGTATTCTGCTGACAAAAAATATGAACCAAGCCCCTTTGCTTTCTTAAAAGCTTCTATTTGAGCCTGTTTATGTTTAGAATTCCCAAAAGGCCAACTTCTTGATACACTGTTTTTGAAAATTTTACCATTATTCGTCAAACATTTCAGTTCACTGTTTTCATACTCAACTGTGTATATTTTATTGAAGTTCACTAAATTAATATAGATGATTAATGTTTACATACTACTACTTTTAAATCATTACTTACTAATACTTTTTAATCAATGTACGAGTGAAATGTTATTTGTCAGGGAGGTGCCATTTCAGCAGCAAATTAGAGGTAATGACTTTTTTTAGTCAGCAAACTTAATTAATTTTTTAATAAGTTAATTTTTTTTAAGAAATACTAAGAACAGTGAATCAAATTAACAGCTCAGCAAGTACAGTTCCAGATTCTTGATTCTGAAGGGATCAGCGAGCCACTGACCACCAAGTACAATATTAATTTTAAGCAAAGATCTGCAACTTGTCTCTTCACAATTAGTTTGACAGTCATTCTCAAAAAAAAAAAAAAAAAAAAAAAAAAATCAAACTCAGCTTACTGAAAACAGAATGCTGAACTGCACCGAAAAGAAAGAGATACTGATCATGCTCACCTTCCTCTTTTTCAATGCTACCATCAAAGAAATAGATGTGCTGGGTAGTGATCTCCAGTCTGCCAGGTATCACATCAATTACTGTAATAAGTTCACAGTCTTCAGACAATATTAGCTTTTCTTTCTGACTTTGCTCATCCTTCTCATCCCTACAAAAATACCGCTAAGTGTTATGGGGTTGGGTAGATTATACAGTTGCTCAGGTACTTGCTAAGAGTACGGTTCAGAAAAAGGAATCAAATCTGAATGGCGTTAAAAGCACAACATAAATGATTATATGAAGCTACTTCCATCAGCAGTCTTGGATGTTTCAGACTAGACTCCCAAACATCATTTCATAGCATCACTCTTCAGGCTTGATATTTCAGTCTCTGGCACAATGGACTTGACCTCACTTGAAGTATAAAAACATGATGCTGCATTCCCCTTTCTTATTTAATTGCTAGGTGCTTAAATTCTCTGGCCCAGAGCAGAGCTGAGTCCTGGTTCATGTCACTAAATTTATCTTCAGAAGTATTTGAAGTAATGGTTGCTCAGAAGTTGATAGATATGACACATCATAAGCAAGCATTTAATAACCTTCAAGGTACAAGAAAAGGCATCAGTATCACTCAAAGAAGTGCCACATCTCTAGTGCACTTCAACAGCACAGACATGCATAGGTGCACGCAGAACATCTCATGTCCAGTTAATAGAGTGAAGCATTTGCTATCTCCCCCTGTCCCGCCACTCCCACTTTTTTTTTTTTTTTAAAGTCATACAAGAGACATGGAAAAAGCACAGCAGGCCTTCTCTCTGGAATGCTCTCAAACCCAGGGGACTCTCTAGCAGATTAATGCCAACCAAGCAAACATCCGTGCTATACAGCTGATGGTATAGGGAATGGCCCTGGCACCTATGGACAAGAGCCAGTTCCAGTCTGGTCTATGCCCTTACAGGGCAGACTGCCTCTTGAGAATTACAGCCAATGTATGTAGTAGAAAAGCCTCAACAATTCTGTAGCTTCAGCTTCAGACCAACGGTGAGCAGTGAAACACTAACAAATCCTCACAAACATCTGCTCTGCCTTCTTTTCCCTAGGGGTCTTTATGTCTCTTTGTTGACAATGATAAATCCAACAGCAACTTTTCTGCTGTTCAGAACTACTACAAAGCCCTGGATTGGATTGTTAAGGCCAGACAAAGAAAGAAGGAAGCTTGGTATTCTAATCAACTCCTGAAGTTGTTTATCACTCCTTATTCCTACCACAGAAACAAGTTTCAACTGTTCTATTCTGCTGTACTTACAAATTGGAACTGGCTGCTGTGTCTTCTTCTGGTAGTTCTAGAACATCATCTTCCAAGTCACTCACTTTCACCTGCTTCACCACCTCCAGAAGCAGAGACTCACTAGAGGGCTGTGTCTGGTGCACACCTATCATAAATAGACATTTCAGCTCAGAAAATTTTTTGCTACAACACTTTTGGGAAGCTAAACTACTGAGTGTATCTCCTACTGTTGAATGTTCGTTTTAACGGAGTAATACGCAACCAGACTTCTTAAATACTTTTGGAGGCAAGCAGAACACTAATAATACTCCCTGAACTACACTGAAATATATGTCAAATCATAACAGTATAAAGGGAAGACATAAACACATTAGAAAATTTTAAACTGAATTCTGATGTGGACGCTTCCAATAAAATATTTTGCAGTGTTCTGCCCAGACACTGTTAAAGTGATTCCAGTTTTCATGGAAATACACTGCATTTGATTTTTTTGCTTACTTAGGTTTATAGGAGTGTTATTTTTTTGGTTTGAGTCTTGATATCCAATACACCTAACTTAAAAAACAGTTTATACCACCAACTCAGCTGTTTGGCACACTTCTGAAAGAAAGTGCCTCATATCTACACATTTTAATCATAAGCTCTAACAAGTTTTAAACAAATACTCTCTGCTTACTCTGATCTCATTGTTTCCTTTTCTTGAAAAAATAATCTTATGCAAGAAAGCTATGTGACTACCTATTTTAAAACAAAGGAGTTCTTTAATTTTTTTTTTTTTTTTTTTTTTTTTTGCAACAAAAATACACATTTCAATGAAGAAGGGCAAATGTATTCTACTTAGTAGGAAGATGCTGTTTCAGGTCAAAGCACCACTCATGTTATACATTTTACTATAGAGGAAATGAAAAATCAAGATTTAAGTATTTACCATACACTGATTCTTAAATACAAAGAGTACAGTGTGTATCTTTCTTCACTAAAGACTGAAGAATCCCAAGTGAAATACAAATACAAGCTCACCTAA
Source organism: Aquila spilogaster (assembly GCA_024606505.1). Lineage (NCBI taxonomy): Eukaryota > Metazoa > Chordata > Aves > Accipitriformes > Accipitridae > Aquila > Aquila spilogaster. The sequence continues at coordinate 32,895,098 of JANHGO010000071.1, forward strand.
ATTATCTCTCAGGTCACTAGCATCCTGATGAGAGTTGAAGTTGTAATTCTGCACTAGTTTTAGTCTCATACGTGAAAAATTTTCCACATTTGAAAGTTTCCAGTGAATAGGATGCTGTTTCCTAGGAAAACAAGAATATTCATAAAAACAGTCAAAAGAAGGTAAATACCTACATGAATGAACGGGTTACAAAAGCAAAAGAGTACATATTTAGAAAAATACTGGTCATCCACCTGAACATTCTAAAATATAAAAGCAATAAACTGCATTTTCATTCTAAATTTCATATTGCAGCTCTGATCATCCTAAACCACTTTGTAAACACTATTTATTTTCTACTGAAATACATCAAATTGTTTACACTTTCAGTTAATGACAATTAAAAGATCCCCCCCAAAAAAATCTTCATCCAGAACTTCCCCAAAAGCTAAGAGAGGCAAAATGTATTCTTTTAAATTGAAATTAGCTTCATGCATAAAAACTCGATGTCTTTACTAACAAGTCTATTCTACTCTCTCTCTTCCAACAGAACCACTAATCCATAGGATCTCGCAAAAAGTTTTTGCAATCACTTCATTGATAACTAATTTTTATTTGTCACTTGGCAAGAAAATCTAATATCCAGGTAACCAGCTCAGCATTATACTTCAAACTTTGCATTTTGATAATTAAATGCAGAAAACATTACGAAAGATGCATTCAACATTAACTTCACATCTCAAGAATAGTTATCAGAGTCAATTTGACAAGGTTCTAACCATGTGAAACAGTCAGTCATGTGAGCAAATTCCTTTTAAGTATCATATACGGTTTGATTTAAAAACTTCACTCTTACATTTCAGACCAAGGACCACGTTCAGAGAGCAAGTAAAGCTGGGCTGCTTTCCACTGTCTCAGGGTAGCTGTGTGTTGACTATTAAGTTGCTTTAGCATACTGTTGTACCGCAGATTTTCTTGCCGAGCCTTTCTGCTGAATGGTTCCACAAAATGCTCCTGAAAGACCATTAAAAAAAAAATCCAGCGCTAATATAACTCTGACCTTTGAAAACACAATTTTGTAGCTTGCAAGAATTCTCATAAATTAAGAAGGAACAAAAAAAGTTTAGCAGTAAAAACTTCTGAAAATCTAAGGTAATGCTTATGAGAGAAATTTTAAAAAGCTCAGTACTGGAAGAAATGGCGCCAAACTTTGACTTAAAGACGTGAAGAAAGCATTATCAGTGCTGAATCCATATGAAAGCAATTTTTCATCATCAGAAAAGTAGTCAGTAATGGAAAACCCATTATAATAGGTAGAATTTTTCTTTAGATTCTGGTATTCTAGAATGTGACTTATTGTATTCTTCCTTTAGCTACTTGAATAAAAAAGACTTACTACAAGCATCCTTATTCAGAAGACAAAGGGAAAAAAACAGAAATGTAACTTAGTTATGATATTTGCTGCGATTACCAGCTAATTCTAATGCTTAAACTGAGTCTGGACCTTATACAGAAAGGTCAGTTCAGAAACAATTTTTCCACACATTAAATAGGAACTGTTCACTGTTTCAAATGCTTTCACTATATTGAAGTAGGGTTAAAAAACCCAACCAAACAAAAAAATAAACCACACTGACTCATTTCATAATGGAGAAGAGGTTTTAATAATTCAAAACATAAATCAGAGTAAAAGAAAACGCAGCTTATAGCTGAGCATAATTCTAGGTTGCTGTATTATGAGGAAGGCCTACTGTCCTGAAATAACTGTTTACAGATAGACTCTTAAATAGAAAGAATAGAATTAAAAAGCATATCCTACAAGTGTATATAGTCACACCACCCATAAAATGTTAAAACAATCAACCTGCCTGCAACCACTTGAATTGGATCATCCTGGATTTCAGTTTCTCCATCTTTTAGAAGGCAAATCCTGAGATAGTTCTTCTAAGAGAAACTTGCACTCACTCAAAACCTTACCTGAAATTTAAGCTTACTTTCTCCTCTCTCCCGGTCTCGCCTATGCATGTTCACCATAAATGCTTCATAACAATCTTTCCAATAAAGTGCCATCTGCTCATGATCATGTCTGAATGAATTCTCTTCATATTGCTTCATATTTGGAATAATCTGGTTCCACCAAAACAAAAAGCACAATGTCATTTCTGAATGAGTTCCTCTGCTTTCACGGCTAAAAAGAGGGGGAAAATGATACAAGAAGAATCTACTACTTACATATTTGTCAATATAAATTTGCCACTCATCAGAGTTGCAGTATTCTTGAAAGTCCTCAAAGAAAGATGGGCTGCCATTGGTGGGAGGCAATGAAGGGAGATGCAGGTTCATGAAGAGAAGTTCATAAATCTTGGATACCAATGTCCGAACAAGGGGAATCAAAAATGAGTAAGTTTCTGTCTTCTCTTCAATTGATTTACTCAAGATGCCTTCCAGCTTCCCCAAGAGGTAGCATGCTTCAGGCTGGCTCTCAATTACTTTGGTCTGAAGGAGGGTGTTTAGTTTGGCTGCTGCCATAGCACAGACCTACACAAACAACAAAAAATGAATGCAATCCTCAAAATAGTAATTTTGAGCACCTATCTTTTCAGCACAGGAGTATGTACATATTCTGGCTGCATCCAAGGAAGCCTGAAGGCACACAGCATCAAACATGGGCACTGATCACTTATCCTGTGATGACCAAACCTGAGTCAGCTACAACCCGAAAGTCACACAGCTGCATTAAGACAATCACATACCTATACTAAGGATCCTGGCTTTACTGAAGGGCTCATATTCCAGGCACAGCTCTAACTTTGTTCCAGATGTTGACTTGCAAAACAGTCCAGGTTCACGTGCACTTAATGTATGTAAACCTGAAACCGCTAATAAATGTATTTTATGGTAGAAACAAAAAATCATGATCAGAATCACTATCTTACTGCCACTAGTGCCTACATAGTCCCATCTTCAAACAGCTTGCCCTCTACCTCTTTCTCATGCTCAGGAGGTGCACATTGGTAGGACTCTAAAGTAAATTTGCAAATGGTAAGAACCAATAAAACATCTTCCCTATAGAAGGATGAGGGACTGCCATCAGTCTGCTCACTGGTATGAGCAGCTCCCCTGTAAACCACAACAATTACATCAAACATACACTTAAAACACAGTACCACTTGCAGAAATTTGCAACAAACCTGTAAGTTATCTTGTGCAATGAATCCAAGGAGCAACTGGACTTGCACCTGTGAAAGCCTGATTGCTTCTAGGCCAGCAGAGTACCAGACTGACAGGCTATCCATCAGAGTCACTAGCTCTTCCAAGAGCTATTGTAAAAACAGAAGATTTGCATGAAATAAAATTAACAACAGCTACTGCAGCTGGATACACAATAATTTCAAAGAGGTGAAGAGGTGGCTGAGTTCCCACTTCTAACTTACCCAAACCCAGAAAATTATCCCAGAACACTGCAGTTAAACCAGTAATTTGAAACAATTCCTGACTACAAAAAAAAAAAAAAAAAAAAAAACTAGCCCAGTATGTTAACTCACATATCTCCCCTGAATAAAGCCCAAACCAGCATATAGTATATATGCTTATGTTTTTCCTGAAATTTAACTCCTATAAATGCCACTTCCTTAGAAAAGTTAGAGACTCCACGAGCAAGATTACTATGATTGAAAAGACACTATTATTAATAGCACAGATACCAAACCAACTGGCAATTTCTGGGTTCAGTATATATATATGATTTTATTTCATTCTTTTGCTTTGTATTTTAAATTATTTAAGTGTAACACTAGTATAATTTACCAGCAATAGGAATATGTACAGTGCCCTGAGAAGGAAAACAAGGCTTCTTTCATGAATATCTGATTTAGTGAAATGCTTGAAACGTCCTAACAATTATTAATGTATTTTAAAAAATAAATTAAAAAAATAAATAATTAGGAGGTACTCCTTTCTGTCAAGTATTCTGATACTAGACGTGATACAAACCTTGTGAAAGGTAGGTATTCAGAAGGCAAACGGCACATTTCACTATCCAGACATGTTTGCTTTAAACTAATATACCTTGATATATTCCCTAATAAATTACTCAAATATAAAATCATTCTTTTGTTAAGCTCCAGAATCACATGAATGCTTCTGTGGCAGACTGAAAGCTGTCCTGCCTAGAATATTATGGTGCACGATGCTTTAAATTCTCCCCAGGCACAGTGGAAGATAATTTATGAAAGTATGGTTATGTTGAATTCAGAGTTGGCAATAAGCACAACTCTCCCTGTTCCAGCATTCAGATCTCATTTCTAATTAGATTTCACAAAAGCTAGATCACAACAGACAGCAAAGCTTTTACCAAGAGGAGACTTTAAAAACAAACAATTAAAAGCTTTAAGATTAAGCTATGTTTACTTACAAGCAGGCATTTTGGAGAACAGCTTAGGAATTACTGTGTTGATGACTCTTAACATTACACTTTCCCCCCACCCCCAAAAAGTAGCCTTAAAAAAACCTGATTTTTTTAAGGATTTATCATGATATAATGATGGTTTCCATAAAATACCTCTGCCTTTTAGCCTTGAAAAATGGAAAAGCAATGACAACTCAGACATTGAAGGAAGCAAGACCACTGACAGAAATTACATAAACATTGAGGCCAACTATGTGTGTCTACAACATATATGTCAACAAGGCAGGAGAAACAGCCAGGTGACAGAAAGCTTCTTTACCTTACTAACCGTGTCTGCTAGTCATTTTCTTCCTCAGACCTCATGTTTCTGACTCTAATACATAAAATTGAGCTATTTGCATATATATGCACAAAATCATGTTGAAACTCCAATATGGGTCAAAGCCCAGAAGTGACATTTCTCAGCTTGCAACTGAGCAGCGTTTTGGCGGGTCTTTTATTCAGGACAGATACAATGAGTCATATGTGCTGATAAACGGTGCAAAATCTGCTTAGGCTACAACTGACATTGTTTCATTAGCTCCTACATCTTCTAAATATTTCTCCAGTCTGAAAAGACCTGGATTTTTAATAAAGAGTACCACTTAGAGGTCTATTTAATTTGCAGAATTAACTATATTCCCTGCAGTAACTATTCACACTTTTTTACTCATTAAAGGGCAATGTAATCCCTTCCACTATGAACCCTTACTCTATAGTTTAAAAACATATACCTAGAAGGGATGACAGTATCCAAGCCGACACCTTTTTCATTACTACTTCAGCCTATATACATTACTTCCATTATGCAGTTACTGTACCTTTTCTGTCCATAAATTTGAATTAACTAGTCCTTCTGCCTGCAGGAAATCTTGTACAATTAGCAAGAGCTTGAAGGCATTTTCAGCATGTGTAGGGAGAGCTTTTGAATCTCTGTTATCAGTAACTGACCATTCTAACATCTTCTCCAGCAAGCTGCATGGAAAACAAAATCCCAAAGTAATTATTACATGTTCTAAGTGTAAGTGGCTTTAAAAAAATCCAATTAGGTATTTAATTGAATCTCTTAGTCTGCGGTGACATAACTGCCATCTTCTCGATAAGCCGATGAGGTAAAAGAGATTTTGAGAAGCTCATGAAGTCAGCGATACAGTTTCAAAATCTTATGGTCACATGACACTACTAAATAGTTAGTGGAATATACTTCTGACAGTATGTGAAGAAAGAGCAAAGAAGAGTACACCTTGTTGGAAAACACCCACCCCTTCCCAGCTTCATTAACGCCCCTTGCTTTCTCTGTTTTTCTCAAAAGGGATGAAAAGAACCTGTCCTTGAACTGTACACTCACTTGAGTTTTATTTCATCAGAAGGTCGCAGCAACTCATTAGATATCCCCAGTTTGGTCAGTGCAGAAAACACCTGTCCTCTCTCAATCCAAGCATCATCATCAGATTTTTCAATGCCTTTCCACATTATACACAGTAAGATGTCTGTAAGTAACTGTATGAGTTCATTATCACCCCCCTACAAAAGAAGACAAATATTTACAGCCCTTCTAGTTCAGAAAACCTTTGAAACATTTCTCTTTCATCACAGGTCCCTATGCTTGCATGTTTCAGCATTTTTGAAAACTCTGAAGTTTAAAATCCAATTGCTAAATACATGAAAACACAAATATAAGAGACTGTGGCTTGCTTGTATGGTGTAATACATACTAACTTGACTTCTACATCATTATTTCAGCCTGACCTTTGGCTACCCTTGATTTTTTCCACAGCAAGTCTGCTCCTTGCCGCCTCTGGAAGATAAAGGATGTTAAAATAGAGAAGGGAGGGTGGTGAGTTTGTAGAGGTTTTTCTTTGTTTATTTGGGGGGAATTTTTTGTTTTGGGTTTTTTGTTTGGTTTTCTGTTTGGGGGGTGGGGGGGGGTGGGGGGTTGTTTGTTTGGTTTTTTTAAATTCAAAGCTATTCCAACTAGACAACCAAAAAAGAAGACACATTAGAAAAGGAAGTACCCCTACCCACTATAAAAGAGCTATATTGTTTGCATTTCTGTTAGAAAATGGGAGGGGGAAAAAAGGACAATAATTATCCATCAGGGAGATGATTAAAACAAAAAAAGGAATTGCAGACATTTGGAGAAATTAACCACATAAAGAGTGAATTACTTACTCCTTGGTTTTCCAATAAAGAAAGATCAGCGGTGAAGCCCACATCATTTATAACGCCCAGCTCTTTGTCAGGCTGCCCAGAGAATGGTTTTGTGTTCTCTATAGGTGACGGTGTGCTGGGCTGGCTATCTGTCATCTGATTCACAATGTCAGCCAATTCATAAGAGTCAACACTGGAGAGATCTAAACTCAAATGTGAAGGATTACTGTGCCACAATTCTTCTCGGTCCTCTGACCTAAAAGACATCTCTGCTGTGGATGCATCTTCCAGCGGCATAACAGAGAAATGGGCAGGGACATCCAGGGATTTGTTGTCTTCTAAACTCCACTGATCAAACAGACCATTAACAGATGCAAAGCTGACAGTTTTGTCTCCCTCTGTCTTATCAGTTTGATGTTTCTGAAGCTCTTCAGCAGGACACTTTTTTTCCTCTTCCCTTGAGGAATCAGCTCTGTTCTCTTTAAAGCCAATCCGGACCTCTGAGTTTTCTTTCAGGAATAGTCTAATCAAAGTGTCCTGCCAGCCCAGCTGCTGAGAAATCTGTTGTGCTGCATCCATTTGGGAATGCAAAAGGTGCAAAACCTAAGGATAGGAGAAGATATCCCATACCTACACATTAATTTTAGCTTGTAACTGCATTCATTCTAGCTTTTCAATTAGACGTTTTACAGTGTTACAACTTTTTTGCCTTTTTTTTTTTTTTTAGAACCTTGTAAGAGAGCCACAATTGGTTAATAATAAGCAACCAAGCCACAAAATAATTTTTCTCATTAGAAATATATATTTGAGGGGAAAAAAAAAAAAAAAGAAAAAAGAAAAAAATTCTCAGGAGTAGGGAAGAAAAGAAGCTATCAAAGCATATTGGTAAGTCCTCATATTTCAGCCACTCTTCTGCAACAATTCCTGCAAAAGCCAGTTATCACAACAAACAATCCTATTCAGCCACTAGACTACAAAAAAAGAAAATCTAGAACAGAAAATATGCTTGATTAGAAACTATTAAATAGATAAAATTAAGAAAGCTGCAGTATTAATAGCTTACCAATAGTGTACATTATCATTTCACTTTTTTCACTTTGAGAAACCGTAACAGACAATACAGTGCCTCACAGCTACATTCAGTACTACTAATTCCAGTGATATAAGCCAGAAAGAGCTCAGTATAGGAAAGTCACTGCTTCTTCCCTATCTCTTCCCTGCATCCACAACCACTCTTCTGAACCATAATATGTTCTATCAAAATAACATATTAAGAATACAAACAAAACTTTGATCATAGTCTTAAGCATCCTTTGAGAAAACTCGGTAATTCAAGGAGTCTACTATCTCTAACCTGTAGAAAATACAAGCTATTTAAGAATCATGATAGAGGCTTTACTTTTTATTTTGTTTTTTTAAAAGGACTTGAATACATTAAGTGACAGATAGGCTTCATTTTTAACATAAATCATTGCTAAAGAAGGCAGTAGCAACGAATACCACCGCTGTCTCTCAAATAAATAATTAAGATATCACACTGTACAGCTTATGGGCTTAAAGGACAACACTCCAGTTTTAAAGACGACAGCTTACCTTTCTACAGATAACCACTCTCACATTTATATCTGATCTATGAGCCAGATGCACTACAGCTATGAGATCTTTATAATTCACAGCAGGATCTGTAGGGGAGAAAGAAAAAACAACACAAACAATATCATTCAAGAGAATGTAACAGCTAAATATTAAAAATTGCCTTGGAGGTCACCTCCGCATCCAGGGGTAGTAAAGGGAATGAACTTCAGGGAACTAAGAAAGTGTTAGCTGAGACTAATGGGAACTTTGAATAGAACAGCTCTGGTTTTCCTGAACAAAAAAACCAAATATGTTTGCCTCTGAGCAGCAGGAGTTTGCTAATGGTAGACACAACACTTGCCATTTACCTGCATACAGAACTTGGTTAAGAAGGTTTTTAATAAGAGAAACAGCAACTGGTGATTCATTCAGAAGGAGCCCCAGTCCAGAGTATCCCACTTCTCTGAGTCTCATACGGTGCTTACTACGTTCATAAACTTTAGTACATTTCAGCATCTCTTCTACAATCTGCAAGAAAAAGTACACACAAATGCAAAATAAACACAAGGGAGCACCCAGACCTCTTAAACTTAATTGTGTATGATAGAACATGCCAGTCCACTGGTTTTAAAGTTGACTTTGTAAGCCAACTCAAACAACATAGATTTTTTTTTTTTTTTTTTTTTTTTTTTTTAAGATCCCAATACTTCACTTCAAGAGAACACTAATTCAATTGTGACTATGGTAGTAAACAATAACATCTAGCTAACAGAAGAGACAAGAAAAAATTAAAACTTGGATCATTAGTATCTTTGCAATTGCATACACTTCTGCAGTCAGATCATTGAAAAAATACAATTGTTCAACTGATTAATTTAAGAACATGTAATTCAATTCATTACCTTGAATACAAGTTCTCTAAGCCTGTCAGAGTATCTTTGATGCAATAACAGAGCATAAAGAATATCAGCATTCCCTGGTTCAAAAAGCAATAAAAAAAGCTGGTCTGGGGTTGGGCTGGAATGAAGTAGACTGAAGAGAACATCCAGGATTCCACAGAGCTACAAAATTAAGACAACTAAATTAATCCACGGTTCATTCAGACTTCATGCTCTGTTTGGGGAAAATTTTCTTGGCTTTTAAATTTTACCCTTGCTTGTTACAAAATAGACACTTTGTCTGCTCAATATTACTGCATTTAAGATTAGATTTTTAGTATATTCTTTCTATATATAGAACACCTTATCAAACTGTAATTAGAGCTACAAAGCAAGCTGAAGTTCTGTTGATGTCTACAAAATAGAAACCACATCATTAAAACTTCTGATCAGTTGGAAGTCCAATTCATTTGGTTTTGTAAACGAAAAGAACTTTTCTAATGGCAGTATTGCACATCATGTGCTTTCTGCCCTCTTCAGGGGAAAAAAATAACCAGTAAAAACATGGCCGCCTGCACAACACTTTGCCAAGTTCTTCTATAACCTGCCTCAGCTACATCTAAACAGAACCATGCATCAAGTAACACTTTGCTTGTAGTCTTTTTCTTTTTTGTTCCCCCCTCTTTTAATCACACAAGACACAAGCTTTCTAAACACCAAGAAGCAAAACCAAAACATGTATGGTTTAAAGCATTAATTTATGCCATATTGGATACCTGCTCCTCTTCACTGGTGGCAGCTATGTATCCTACGATGCTCTGTATTTCTTCATGTGTTCCACCTTTGCTCAGGAAATATTTGATTAGTCCATAGAGGGATGTCCGTATTGTTCTCAGGTCATCAGGAGCCAAATCACTGTCTTTACAGCCACTCCTATACACCAACAGACAAGAAAACCAACCTGGAGGAAGTTCTTTGTGACTCATTAATATCAATTTGATTGTGCTAGTTTTGCAATTTTTCATCTACTGACATCGTGGCACAAGCTATCAATTTTTACTGAAATAAGGCAACTGAATAGTAATCAGCAATAGTCGATCAGACTTACCAAGTCTATAAAAGCCCTGAAATGTAGAATTGTACTGATCTGGATAGAGGTCAGGATTTCAGGTTCCCCCCTCCCACCCTTTAAAATAAAGAGCAAGGTCTCTAGCCAATGTTCCTTAATGACATAACTATATTCATAAGGAGATATAAATCACCAAGACTGAAAGCTAAAATTTTAAATTCCTAAAAAAGTCCTACTTCAAATTCTACAAGGATATAAAAGAACTTAAAATGATAAACACCCTCTCCCGTCATAATGGTAATGATCTATGACTTAATTCACATTGTTGATAACAAGTCCTTCAATTTTGTAATTTTAATGACTTTTCCAAGCATTTCTAGTATCATTGACATAAACTTTATATAATCCTATCATAAAAATTAAAGTCAAGGAAAAGCAGCAAGTCAAATGGAAAAAAAAAAAAATCAATGCAATTTTGAAAATTAAATCAAACACCAAAAGACAACCTGCAGTTTTATTTATTAATTTTCTCACTAGGATGATGGGGAAAAAAAACACAACGCAACAGCCACGTACAATAGATGAGGAGTTAGAAGAGGTAAAACTCGTACCCATAATAAATCCTGAGTGTGTCTAGAAGAAACTGCACACCATATTTTTTTCTGAAGAGTCTTCTGCTGTCTTTGATGATTGTAGAAAGATATTGTATATGCCCTACAATATAAAGTTTTCTATTAGAACCTAGAAAAAGGTTTATGTCACGTGAAGAGTACTGTGTCTTTGCACAGTTGCTCAAGTCCACCAGCTCACCAATTCTGAAGGGGAAGTCCCCACTGTTCCAGATACTGAAGTCAAAAAGTAAGTGTTGATACATCTGTTGCAAAAGCTGCATGTTCTTTTCTACTGAGACTTGTTCTATCAACAACTGTACAGCCATCAGTACATTCACGTCCATTAAGTTGCTTGGCACCTTTCAAAATAACAACAAGTGTTAGCACTCAAAATATTGAATATCCTACTAAACTTCTTTTTTTTTTTTAAATCAAATTCTGAGATTCTTTTATCTTCTACAGCAATGTCTGCTTCCATTGAAGCAATACAAGAAACAGTCTAGTTTGAATGATCATACAACACAGTATCTATAACAAAAAAGCAGAACATGAAAAAAAGACAAAACATGGTATTTCACTTTGCAGATCAAGACCAACTCCTCACATCTTTGTTTTCAGAAACATGAGAAAAGAAAAGCATGTACTAAGGAGACCTTTAAAGACCTTTCGCATCCTGGCCAAACTAAGAATGTTTCAAAGTAATCAGGACTTCATCCAGAACATTCATTACTAAAGGATGTTTCTCAAATTTGCTCACCTTCTGTAACAAGGCTCCTAGTGTGGCAACTCCATGGGAGTGAATGAGATTTTCTTGATTCACATGGTGTCTCTGAATGAAGTGTTTTATCATCAAGATAAAAGTTGCAACTATGTTCTTCTCCAGGCGCGCTTCTGCAAAACAGAACAGCAGCAGCAAAAGCCTCATGGTTTATTGTTGGACCACTGCATAGAAGTAGAGGGGAAGAAGTAAAATCAAGTGTCTGTATTCCTCACTATTTCCTGAACTTCTCAACTCCTTTTCTGTTTGGTCCCTAGCTGTAGGCTGTCTTTAGATTTTTTCCTGTGCAGAGTCATAATCATTCCATGCCTCTCCAGAATAAAATTGACCCCAGTCCTGACTTCAGTTGCTTCATCCATCTGCCTGTAGGTTACAGACAAACTTCTCAGTTACAATCTTTTATATATGCTGCAGTTATTCTTCCTCTGTAGTTGCAAACTGACACTTTCTAGCCACGATACCCAAAAAATTGAGAGAGAGAGAAAAAGATACTTGTTTTTTTTTTCCACTTTACTCCACCATTCCATATTTGAAACAAAAAAAATGCTGTTTTCCCTTGCAAGGTCTGATTTCCCAGTGGTTTCCGTTAAGACCAAAGTTTATTCTCAATATTAGCATGCTTTTAAAAAATCTATTCTTAAAGCTTCCCTTCCTTTTTTTTCAAATTTTAATACTAAAATCTGACTGTGTGTGGAAGAGGTAGCAGTCTGAAAGTTTTCTTAAGAAAATAAAAGTCTGGGTAAAGGCTAAACAGTACTGTTCTGATGCTGCAAAGTCTTCATGTGGTTGACCCAGCACTCAAGTTGTAGAAAGCTCCTCCTATGTATATTAGCAGGCTTTGCATCAAACATAATTTCTTAAAATAATCATAAACTTTTCAGAATAGAAATTTAACAACTGCATACTTTGACACTAATGTAATAGTAAATAATGAAAAGAAAAATAATGCTATTAAATGTAGCTATATTTGAAATATGTTACTAAGTCAATTTTAGATAGTGCTGAACTCCTGGTATTCGGTATCTACATCAGATATCTAGGAACACCAAGAGAGCCTTTCAGCTTTACATAGGTAGTCCGGAAAAGCCAGCACATAATAAAACAGCTTTCTGTCACTCATAGGAAGACTTTTAAAATCAAGTTGAAAAATTATTTCAGTTCAACTGTACTTTCCTACCTGATGCCTTTGTGGATGACAATACCACCCAGTCTTCCTCTACAGGAGTAACTAGTTCTGGAGGTAGAGTTTCCCCTTCAGACTTCTCAGGCATCTGTCCACCAAGAAAACTGATCTGCTCCAGCAATGGAAACAGCACATTTACTCCACCAATACAGTTGATCATATCCTAAATCAAGAGAAAAAAGGAAGAACAACATCACCACAAATAAAATCCCCTAAACTACGTAACAGAAATTTACTCCAAATACAAGGAACCTTATGTACTCACAAATTAATCAGGATGTTTTACACACCACTTTGAAACTAGTTTAAAACACTGTGTTTAACAGAGCTGCCCAAATTTTAGACACAGCAATTACAAACATGCCTTCCTCTCAGCTCTTGCTTTGAAAGTGCATTTTTACATTTCCCTTCTCCTCTCCTCACATAAACATGGGAAATTGAAGGATACAAATCTTAGAAGAATCTTCTGCTAAATATAGTTGAAAAACAGGAAAAACATACTTTTCTGATTTCTAAGTTACTCGCAGCAAGCAGTAAGAAAAGATTATACACAACTGTGCCTTAATCATATTCCTACAAGATTTCAACTTCAGGCAATTAAAAAAATAATAAAATCTTTTTTTTTTTAAGTAACTTTACACATACCTCAATTCTAAGCCCTTTTTAAAATTCAAGTCTCCTAAGCCCCCTTCCCCCCCCCCCCCAAGCAGTGATAGCATGAGACTTCAAACAATGCTTCTTGTGGTAAGGTATAACATATTCAAATCACAAGATTTCTAGAAGTGATTCACAATGCCACTTAGAAAATCAGGCTCTCAGCAAACTAGCCAGAAACACCTATTCAATTGCCCAGCTTAGTGCAATGAAAACTGTTGTGTAGTAAAATTTTAACAGCCAAAAAAACCCAACATTCTGTCAGCCAGTCTAATAATGTGGGATATCACTCTTCCTTCCCAGTCAGAAATGTTGGGGAAAAGTGGAGAAAATGATCCTTTTCTTCTCCATCGTTTTCTACTTTTCCAACTGTTACTCTGCTCTATGTGCCTTTATGATGCCCCCTTTCCAGGCCAGGTGGATTTAACAAAAGGTGATTTTTAGTGAACTTATTAAGGTGAATTTAACAAAATTAAGAAAGTTTCTTAAATCTGCAAAATTTCTCTCATGGATGAAGATTTCTATGTTTGTTGAGCAAAACAAGAGGCACCACAGACCTGCAGTTTTTGGAAACAGAAATCAACTTAAAGTTGAAAAACAGAATTTGTCTGAACCACATGATCACAGTAACTGTAGCTCCTTCTAGACTGTACCTATCTCCTCATGAGCTCCTGATCAGCTCTTCCGTTTTTTCCTCACTCTAGTCCTCCTCAAGGGGGTGCTAAACCCCATCATGTTTGTTAACGAACGATTCTCCTAAAACCTGTGCTCATAATACACTTTCCCATAAAGCTAGAGACATAAACACCCCTCACCCACCCCTCTTCCCACTACTCGCTGAAGAAAACAAATTGCAGTATTTTCAAACTATTCACATAATAGCAAAATTACCTAGCAAGTGTCTGAATTTTCTTAACATTAATCTCTACAATTCAGCATATGCACAGTGTAGCTCCAACAATATTTATTAATTAGTTTGCTAGTACAGTTGCTTGTTCACTGGTCTTAAAAAAAAAAAGCAGCCCTTATTTATTTGTTTGTACATTTTTCTTCAAGACAAAAAAAAGATGTTGCATTCTACTGACAAGTTTTCTACACTAAGACTTTGGATTTTATTTTTCCTCAAGCTAAGAGCCCTTAATCAAAGATTCTGCCTATAAAACAGAATTGGATGTACACTATTTAAATTTAAAAGAAATAAATCCTTATTTATGTCACTGTTTCTGGATCAAACTCTGATGCTGCAAATATTATCTCCTCATGCACAGAGCTAAGCCTGACTTTGATTTTTTTATATTAATATGTGTTAGTGATCAGGAAACAAATAAGCAGACAGGTACACAAGGATATTTATTAAGCTGGTGTGCATTTCATGGTTTCCTCCTCCTCTCCATGAACTACCAAGTAGAAGACCATTTGCTATTTTACACAGAAGACATCTAATAGACATAGAACTTGCCTAAATGGTATTCTGTTCGTGGAGCACAAAGAAAGTCTAAACCACTAGCACTAAATCTCGTTGGCAGTGTTGAGTTTTAATTCTATAGTACAAAGTCAGATCTGAACTGTCAGTGGCATGAGACTAAAAAAATAACTGATTAACCAGAAGGGCATAAGGATCCTATATGTTGGTTAAGAAAACAAAACAAGAACCAAGATATAGGACAGTTTTGCTATAATAGAATGTTTGAACAGGAGACTAGAAACAGGTTTAGCCAGAAAATGTTAAATTTTAAGCTCCAATATTAATAAAGCAGTAGCGCTGTGATTGTAACTGCTAGCAAAAGTTAAACAAAGATGATGTGCATAGCCTATAAGAATCAGATATCCCAATGTATCCAACAATAAGGAAAAAATATAGGACAATGAGTGTATAGCAGAGACAGAGTAAGGTATAACACTTTAGTGAATATTTGGTGGTTTTTTTGAAGTGAGGCTTTTGGACTGTGAGATCATCTAGTCCTGCCAACCCCAAACCAAAAGATAACTAGAATAAGTTATCTCTTCAAAAAATGCTAGATTCTTGTAATATTTTAACTCCACACCTTGTTTTCTGCTGAAGTTAGTCTGCAATTCAATATTTTTTTTTATATGACTAACACAACAGTCACAAGTTAACTTAACCCTACTAATCTTAATCTAATTCAGAGTTTAAGACTACAAGAAAACCATGACAGAATCCCCTAGAGATGGTAAAATGTTTTCAATACACAACATCCATTGAACAGATTATGAAGAGTAGTCAGCTACCACAGAATATCTTAATGCACTATGACATTAAGAGCAGTAGTCCTTCTAAGTTCTGAATAAATGTAATGTAATACTACTCCAGCTACAGCATTAACCCGTTAATTCTCATTACAAAAACATGCTGTACCTGCTAAATGTCATTTGCATTATGATAATAACTTCTGGCATTCCAAAAGTTAGGTGAACGTATACAACCACTGTCATATATACATCAGGTTCTGCTTCTTCAGTATGCATTTACCTTGATGTCCCAGTTCACTACTTTGTTTCCAGTTAGCCTTCCATGTAAAAGATTTGCAGACAGGTCAAGACAAATTGGGTTTCTGCAGGCCTGTTAAACAAATGAAGAGGCTATAATATCATTTAGGAAACAAGTTACAGATCCTTGAACACATAAGATTTCTGAATGATGCATAATATGTTCCAGGAAGTTAGTGCCACTGTGTTGATATTAAAGTATTTAAACAATCTGAAACCCCTGGAACATCATATATGTTACCTTAGATTTGACATTCACAATAGTACAAGATAATTCTGTCCTTTTGCCAAACAAGAAGAAAACCTACTAGCTCTGCACAAGACTACAGTTTAAGAAAGCTCTCACTGCTCCTTATCTTCCCATAATAACCACAGCATAAAGATGGCACGCTCACCTGTTCTACGAAACAGCAATGGCAAAGCAAAAAAAAGACCATCTAGAACATATTCTGAAATTACTGTACACTGTGTAATCAAAGAGAAATTATGTCTTGTTTCATACCTTTGGTGTATAATGAAGCAGTACCTTGCTGGGGAGATCTGCTACTTCAGCCTCTTGAGACTTCCATGGAGTTAAACAATTTGGACCTATTAAAAAAATATTATATATAAAATTATATATTTGTAACATATATATTTAAGAGTCCACTGGATATTAATGCTGACCTTCTCAAATTTTATGCTACTACACTTTGTTGCAACAACAAACACCATACCTATTTGAGATATGCTTTGAAGTAGTCTCTATGACTTAAATCATTCATTCCATAGGGTCTGCTTAAAAAGAAATGCATTCTTGATAAAAAGCTAAACTATACAAAGCAGCATTTTTTTTATACATTCAAACAGCCCCAATGTTTCTGTCTTTACAAATACCTCTCATATTTGTCACCAATCTCTCTGTCATCGAGCCCAAATGTCCAGAAAATGAGTAATCTTCAAGATAGTTTTGTTTAGTAATACAAAATACTTCCTTTCAATGATGGAAGTATTTTTATGCTAATCTCTAACAACCTCAAGTCACTATGGAACTTAATACTCTAGTACTTTAAACTGTAAGACATAGCTTATCAGAATATTTTTTTAAATGACCCCTTAATTATTAATTGATTCTTGTGGAAAAATTCTCAAGCATAAATCACCTTTAAGCAGCCTACCAAAACAAGGGCAAGACTTTAAAGAGTCTCAACTGTAAACTCACATGTAGGCAAACAGCAGCAAAAATTAAGAACTTACAAGTGAAAACACTACCTAACATTTTGATTCTGGCAGGTCTGTACATATTATAAGTAGGTGAGCTTATGCAAACATAACTTTTTAAATAAAAATTCCACCTATCATTCCATTTTAAGCTTATTTATTATAAGGCCCTCTCACTTAGGTCACCTCTGCAATTCTTCTGCATTGTAACTTCTTCATTATGTGTCTGTGTACAGCAAAGCTCAGTGGGGTCTTGTCCATAACTCATCCCTTTTATTCCACTAAAACCAGTACAATCACCACTTACCTGCTAAATATAATGCTTTCACCTGAGGAGGTTGCAGTGCTTCATGAAAGATGATAACTGATCCAAGTTGGCCCTCCAAAGATGTCGGACATCCCCATTCACTGTCCTGAGTCCCTGCTGAGATCATCTTGGTGATGAGCTCTGGTTTTCCAAGCATCCCACCCCAGCTTCCTGTAGAGAGAATGCCCCCAAGTGATGTCCGATGGGGCATAATAGGGGAGGAAAAAGGTGGATCTGGTATCTGAGATGGAGGAGGAGTTGTTGTTCTTTGACCAGCTGAACCAATGCAGCAAGAAGTAAAAGACTGGAGAGTCACACATAGAAGAAAGAAAACAGAACACATACTGTAAATGTGACCTTCTTTTTTCACAGTTTACAAAGTAAACCTGGAGACTATCTCCAGCAAACCTGAACTACATAAGTTAAACCAAGAGCAACAAGTTCTAGCGTGCCTGGAACAGAAGCCATCCAGCACAGCAGGACAAAAAAAAAAAGAGCATACACTTTCCACAACAGTGGAGAGTGCCCTTTCTCCAATTAAGAGCAATTTGGTCACCTCAGCTGTTGTGTGACCTCTGGCAGGAGCAGAGCCAGGAAGGTTGGTGCTCCAGACAACCCTGGTAAACACTCCTCTTCTGGATTATATTCCAATATACTAGCCCAGCATATCTGCTACTGTACATTTCTCGTATCAGTTACTCCACTCAAATAGATGCTCTCATGGGAAGCTTACTTGCCCTACTTTTAGCTATGTTGATACTTATAGTGCTTATTCTACAGATGGGCCAAAATCCAGAGTTTTATCTCGCAATGGAAATTACAGTTACTCTCATTTTTTAACTGTTATACTGGTTTTACTACAACTGTGTCCAATTTAAGTGTTTGCTCAACATATTTAACAAATATCAAATTAGGACTTAGAAAAGAGGGAAGAATATTCAGTACTGTAGCCCAGTTTAAAATGGATTTGTTCCACAAAAAGAATGGGCAACACTTACAAAGAAAACTAAACATGACATATACTCATTTTGATGGCTCATGTGGTTTTTTAGGCTAAACGTGTACACACTCGAAATGGTTAGATTAACTGCTTGTAAACTGCTTATCCAGCTAATAAAGCAGGTATAAGATTAGCATACTAAGGGTATATACAGAAAATACAAGTTTAAAAGTTACTGTTGAAAGCAACAGGGAATATTCCTCATTGACTACTGTCACACCAATCCTACTGGCAGAGCTGTGATTTATTATGATTTACTCAGAAATTATGTCAGTATGCTCAAGTAATTATTTTGAAGAAAACACTACAATCTAATCAAGGTGGGGGGGGGGTGTTGTTTTTTTTTTTTAAACTGCAATGACTAAACAAGCATTAATTAATGGTTAGTTATACTCCAAATTGATACTCTGGACACTGTCCAAAGTTGAACAGAAGCTTATTAGCAATAGGCTAAGCTCTCTTAAACTCTCACACAATTTCCAAATTAAAAAAGCCAATTGTATTCTCATTGTTCTATGAAAGCTCATCACAACAGGGGTATGACTCAGAAAGTAAACTTACTTCATTCATGGCAGGGAATCGAAGTGGGGCAGAGACCTTCTGCTGTCCATTAACGTAGATGTACACAAGGCTCTGACCAAAGGGCCTCTTTCCAGGCATGTGAACAATAGTTACGTTGTGCTGATTAAGCAATATAACATAATTAAGTCATTATTAAAAAGCAGTGAAATGACTGTATGGAAATACTTTACTTCATCTCAACTAATCTGGTGAAGAAACCACTTAAGAAAATAAATCCAAAGCATCAATAAGAAGATAAGACCACCTATCAGCTGCTTCCATTTTAAGTAGTTCACATGTAAACAGGTTTTTGAAGGGAAAGAGATACAGCTCTCATGATAATGCACATCACTCTTTAAGTATGGGAATAGAAAAGAGCAAGGCAGAAACACAGGAGCACATTTTATTCACTCACATAGCACCACAGCCACTTACTCTTGTTATAATTTAATATAAAAAAATCTGCACGTTAAAAAAAAAAAAAAAACTAAGCACAATGCTGTAACCAGCCTATCAATTACAAATGCCTAATAACATAGGCATAATTTAGCTCAATCAACCACTAATCTACATGGAAATTGCTTGCATTAACTGAGATAAGATCTGTTCTTATGCAATTAATTATTTAAATATGATAAAATAGACCATTTGTAAAACAACCAAAAAAAAAAACCCCAAACCAAAAAACTTTTACTTCTGAGCTAACAGTACTATACTAAACAAAGTGTTTTTCAGTATCAGATCTTACCCAGAGAGAGTCAAAAAAACAATGGTCAGGCAGCATGACTGTTGCATATTCCCTCTTCGTGCAAACTGCAACCACCAATACCCCAGAGTATGTAATAAATGCTTCAAAACCCATACCACTTCCTGTAAAAAAGCTACAGAAAAAGACAACAAAACACGCAATCAAGGACTTACTTCATGAGAACCACTGGAAATCACCTAACAGTACATTCATTAAGGAGAGAACCAACTGAAGCCGTCTGTCGCTGGTCCATTATTTACTACTTGACTGACTGTTACTCTTGTTCCAAAAAACCCAAGATGAACTGCCTCAAGGAAGGGACCCCAAGGCACAGGACATGCAGGCCAAAGGTGATCCACAAAGCTCTCAAAGCAGCTTGTAGCCAACCATCTTTTAGATGAAAACATAACCTCGGTCTCAACAAGTAAAGCTTCAGTTTGATCCACACAGCTTAAGCTGGTTCTATTACAAAGTCCTGCCCGGTGCAGTCTCTGGAAGCTACAATATTGTAATAAAGAAGAGACTGGCCTGCAACCTGTGCTGTTTTCTATCAATTAAATTGTGTCTGTCAGCCCCTGGTAAAGCTGTCAATATTGCATGCAGATTCGTGACATTACTGTTACAGTTAGTAGTTAAGTTTTCTCCATTTCCCTTGTTTCACATCATAGCGTTGCATACAGAGATTTTATTTATTTTAAAGACCAAAACAGCACATGGAATGACTCGTCTAGAAAATGCAGAAAGTTCAATCTTTAATTTTATAGACAAATCTGCATTAGAACTGTTTGATGAGACAATAAAGGTCATCCATGATTTCTTTTATCGATGATGATCTATCAGCAAGAACCTTACCTTAGTGCAAAATGTAAATGTAGTAATTCTTAGATATCTTATTTCACTCATATAATGAAGAAAATCAGCTGTAAGCAGCTAGCTATAAATAAGCCCTGCAAGCACAGGTTTGTCTTGAGAAACCTTTCTTTTTTTAAGCACTTCAGTACAAAAAATTTTATATAAAATTGTGACCTGCTACCAAAACCTGCTACACACCCTTAGGCACCATTATTCCAAGTGGATGCATTAACTACTGTACTATCAAATATGTGCATCTATCAATATAGAACACAAATACACACAAAGAGCATGAATATTATAGACAACCTCAATTGTAAGACAGCTTACATCTATTGAACACTGTTAAACATAGCAGCTAGATCAAATTTTAATGATTTTAATTCAGTTGTGTGCTTAACATTTCAAGCTGAAACTGAAATTTTAAACGTTTCCTCTTTTTTGTATTAATTTCAATACACTACTGTTTCAACTTCCCAGAACCAGAATAAGGTCTTCAGAATTGTACATAAAATGATAGAAAACCAGTCAGTTATTGGTATAATATCATCACACTGAAAACGAATAGCAGCTTTTTTACTTGTAGTGCAATTCCACCCCAGTTTTCTAGAACTACAGTCTACTTAAGATCTTTAGTGGGACACACTGACAAACTCTGGGAACAGCATTGTGGCAGTTCATCAGGTGGCACTCTTCATCAGGGCTGTGCTATACAAATACACAGGGTAGCTACAGAAATCCAGGGGGTCTCCACCTGCCACCATTGTTATTAATAAACAGAAGTAACACTCTAAGACACAGGGGTTTGGAAAATACTAATTCTGTTATGACTAGAATTGCATTCTTCAACATTTTCCCTGAAACTGCAGTGCAGTAAAATGGACTGAAGGGAGTGAGAGATGCTTTAACTACTATTCCCCCATTCTGCATTTTGTTTGCTGCTGAACGTTAGTACCCAGAAAGTTAAGTTATACCAAGAACCATCCATGTCAATGTCTAGTATTTAAGCAAATGAAGGTGTCCTTTTCATTGTGCTCTCATATAGAAAACAGATTTCATTACCTTTACAGAAAACAGTGGGAAGCCTGATCAGTTTGGGGGTGGGGTTTTGGGGGGGTTGGTTGGTTTTTTTTAATGTTGCTTTGTTTGTTTAAGCTATGAACCTTAACACAATTTGGAGTTATGGATATTGAAACTGTAGACAGGAAAGCATTATAACTGAGAAACTACATGCTTATTTCTGTAACACAGCCTGGCTCTGGTGACAGATGAAATTGCTCCCTTTCACAAACTAAGCACTAAATATTGCATTCTATGAAGATAAGCAGAGTACCATATGTCATAGGGTACCATATGCCGCAGGGAATAGATGACCTAGATTTGTGCTGTTGAAGTAGTTATAGTAACTGTACCTATAGAGTTGCTTCCTCTTGCCACTTTTGCTAGTCATGCTAGGGTCCACCCGGTCCTGGTCAAGGCAGAGCCAAGCGTTGAAGGAAAATGCAGAACCTGGCCACTTATGAATTGATGGAACAGCAATTCCGGACATGCTGTGGTACAAGTTGAAATATTGCAAGGCACTAGCCATGCCCTGCTTCCGGGCCATTGCTAGAATGGCTCGCATCACTGGAACAACATAAGGGTGAGCTCGTTTTGGTTCATCAGTCCTCAGGAGCCGTATTAGTTGAAGCAGTTCTTCTGAGCCCATTGACTGGCTCCCCAAAGAGCCCAGAAGGGCAATCAGGTTCTCTGCACAAGTACAATGGAGCGCGGAATGGGAATTTAGTGTCTCAATGATACGGATAACCATGTTCGCATTGACACAAGTGGCACGACTCTGTCTGTTAATGCAACAGATTCGCCTCAACCAATTTGAGATGAAAATCTGCAGGTCATGTGATTCTAGTTCTGGAAGCCACTGGATAAGCAGCAATAAGGGCTGGACATTACTAATGCCTAGTATCCCAACAGCCATGTGGTCACCTTCAACAGCCTGAAAAACAGCAGAGAACTCAGACGTGAAATACAATAAAATACGGCTAGAAGTACTGTTGAAAAGATGTAAGCATTCTAGCATTCAAAGCAAGCACATCTCACCATATTCATAAGTTCTTCCAGCAATTCCCGTGAGGGTTGACCCAGCGATTTTAGTACCTCATATATGTGTGCATAACCAATCCTCTCCTTGAAGACCTCCTGAGGATAAAAATCCCAGTCTCACTAACAAATAAAATGGACAAAAATAGCTCATCTACTGCAGCAGGTTCTATTTTAACACAATATTAGACACAAAACAATTAGAATGCAAGAATAATGTTTTACAGGCTGTCCATTGGGCTATCTCTAGCATGCTGCAGATGAGAGAGATCTCACTGCAGCATGCAGATAAACAAATAAAAGATCAAAGTTGTATTTTAATAATTACCTATAGAAGGTAATTGCTTTGATACAATCAAAATGTTAATCCTGTCACAAAATACTAATAGCTTCATTTTTTAATGCAAACTATAGCATGAAACTATTACATTGAGAATTAGAGATATTCAGATATGAATTTTTGAATGAAAGATTTTCCTACACCAGCTTGATTAAAAACCACCCATTCTAAACACTTCAAAAATTAGAAGAGTGTTCCAAGGAAGTTTTTCAAAAAAACTAATTGATTTTACATGAAGGAAAAAAAATAATCAAGCAGCAAAATCCAAACTGTAGCATCCATTTGTGGTTTAGTTAGTAAACAGCCAAACAGCCAACACATCATACGGATGGATACTCTTCTCCCAGCTGTATTCTGCACTGAAATGAAGACTTACTTTTTTTTTTTTTTTTTTAAGGATGAATCTGTCAGCAGAAGTGAGATGATTGCTTAGGTAAATAGGGAAAGAAAAAATATGTATGTTGCAGTGGAAGTACAATTGAAAACTTTACTGACCCTTTGTGAATCACAGCCAATCCCCACCTCCAACATACAACTCTTCCCAGGCTTTCCAGAGTCAGTGGAGAAATAAGCACTCTGAGTAATGCTCTGGAGGAGCATAACTGACCCTGCCATTTCTCACTCAGACTGTACTGCAAGTAGCAACCAAATCAGATGACTCCCACTCTTCCTTTAGCCTCCACTGTGCAGCCACATCCCCTTCCCTGTGCCAAGACTACAGAATCATTCAACCATGGGGTGAATCTAATGAACTCAGCAATCTAAGAATAAATACACTGTTTTTCTGTGGGCTTAGCTTCCGGTCAGGTTCACAAACTAACCACAACCTATCCATTTATCAAACCACAAGAATAACTACAAAGGAAGGGCAGGGGAACAGCAAGACCACCATTTGGACAGCAATACCGTCCTGGGTTAGTTTAAAGCCATGATAAAACTACAAGACAAACTCCTGCCTGAAAATTCCTGCAAATATCCATTAATTCCACCCCACATATTCATGGGACAAGTAACAATGTACTTTCTTTACAAAGGTTCCAACTGCCATTAACACTCTGATCTTCCAATTAATAGAAAGATGGCTCGGTGTCCAGCCATTAGACACATATAAAAGGATGCTAATCAGCTACTCCTATCTGGCAGGAAAGCATGACTACAATCTGCTCATCTTCATTAGCAAGATTCATCAAGATACTGTGATGAAAAACACTAACTGGAAACAAGATCAAGAAGCCTACTGCAAACAGACCTCTGCATATATACTGTTACCTTAGCAGCTGGAGACTTGTGCATTACTGCTGTGAGGGCTTGAATGGTTGATACTGCCAAGCAGTCTAGGTGTCCCTGAAACACCTGAAAGTAGCAGGTACACAAGTTATATACAAATGTGCAAGGACAGTTCAGCTCCAAGATCTATACTGTGCCCTCCTGCCAGGAGGTAAACCAAGAGTTTGCTAACATGCGTCAAAAACCATCTCCCCACCAGTCAAGACTTCATAATCCCATGGCCTACAAGGAATTACATAACAGTAGACAACTAGCCACATACTTCAAGAGGAGAGAAGCATTCACAACACACATTGCACTTCAAATATTCTGATGGACAAACAGGTTTTCCTCATGCGTCTAATGGACAACCTCAAGAGGGAGGGAGGAAAACAAATTAGGAAACCTCTTGCAGTATATGTGTGTGTGCTGCTGGACAATCAGGCACCTGCAGTTCATATAAAGTGTTTTCTTTTCCATCCAAGTCCCTACAACACACACACACACACACAAATAAATTGTAAGAGAGAAGTCACACCAGCACAGTAAGGTGGCTACCTCACCCATAGCCTCATCGCACTGATCAACATCTCTTTTTTCCAATTTAAGTTGCCTTTTGAGTTGTTTTTTTTTTCCTATAATTCTTGTTTATATTGATATTTCTGTGGTGGTTTTAAGGACATAAGCATTAGAGCACTACTTCGTATCCATCAGTAAACATAATTAGCAAAACTGTGCAAACAAACATACTCTGTTTTGTCATTTCTGAAATATTATATGCATATCGGACATATTTTGAAAATGAAATGTCAAGAATCAGAAGATGATGTTAGATGTGAAGAAACATTCACATGCGGTTAGAGTGTCACACTGAGTTTCTAAAAAAGCCAAAGCTATTAGTTAGAATCACAATTTGTAGATTACCATACCTTGTATTTAGCATTTCTTTACATTTTTAATCAGAACAAATCATTCTACTATAAAATTAATACAACAACAATTTGCATTTGAAATTTTCCACAATATTTTCGGCAAATTAAAGCAACAGGCTATTCCTACCTCCCTGATTCAGCCTGTCCATTGTTTTGTGAACATCTGTTCTTGATGACAAGCAAAGAATCAGGACATCAAATACAACCATTGAGATTCACAAACAAGGCCCCAGAATCCAAAACACCACAGTGCTGAGACAAAGAAGCAAAAAGAGAGGAAAGCGGGGGGGGAATCACCACCAGGTTGATAGAATTTATTTGGATTCCATTCATGTACTTCACCTTTTCCTTAAAAGAAGCATAACTGAGGCTCAATCTATTGCAAATATCTGCAATTTGAAGCAGATTAATAAAACTGAGGTTGAATTTAATCTGTTATTCAGAAAAATTATTTTCCAGAGACAGGAAATACTGATGTGTGCAGCAACACATCATCTTGCTGCAGAAGGCTTAAAGAGGATGGTTAAGGTGAAGCACAGGAATCAATTTTCCTGTGATTGTGTCTTGACTTCAACTGAAGCAAAATACAGGTTAGGTAGGTACCTGGTCCTCATTCATTTCTGTCAGTAATTTGTTGGCAAGGTCTTTCTCACTCTTGTCTGCCACTTTATTCCAGCACCATGGAAGGAATAGTCACAAAGTATAGTTCTGTCTGTTCTTTGCAGAAGTGTGATTCTGAGAGAAAATCA
>JANHGO010000071.1:32921082-32998411 GCA_024606505.1 Aquila spilogaster
CCATCCTCCAAGCCAACAAGGATGTGGCTATACTCTTTGGTGACAGAAATGCAATGAATTGGCAGTCGCATGGCTAATGGAGAGATGCTCAGATTCAAGCTGAAATGAACAAAAACCACAGTGCATTAAATAACATGTATATTTTTACATATTGAAAAGCATTACATTGCAGTTGAGACTACAATCCATGGAATGCACTATAAAACAGTTTCTAAAGGATTCAGTTTGAAATTTTGACTATTATGAAATTCCACAGCAAGATCAATTCATACCTCAGAATACAGCTCCAAAGACAAGGGGCACAGGAGGGTCATTCAGAAAATTAAGATACTTTCATTGGAAGAACAGGTATATTACTCCCATATCTCTTTAAGTGACAAAGATCGCACTGCACTAGAGCTCCGCAAGAGCAGTGCAGAAGAACTACATGAAGCTTGATCCTGTAGCTGATGAGCTCCCAGTGACTAACCAGATATGGGAACAATCACAGCTTGCCTATATCAGATGCGTCTCTTCCTAAATTCTGTTAATTCCAGGCTGACAGCTGGGATACATGCCTGCAGGGAAAGGGGCCTGGTACAACTCCTAATTTTTCATATCCTCTTATCTTAGTTCTCCTGAAGTAAATTTTTTTTTAGGAATATCCAAAAAAAAAAACACAGTTGTTAATACCTGTAGCACAAGAAGAGCTCACATTACTAAATAAACCTCTGTAGTTGCTTCTCAATAATAAACTCATCAGAAGAACTCTACCTGTAGAGATCCCGTATGGAAAGAAATCCTTGTAAGCTGCCCATCACAATATACTCGCCAGTCACACACATATCTGACACTTCCTCCTTCAGAGTCTCAGAACCCAGATGCTTTCCATTGACAGAATAGAGGTGTAATGCATTTTTATCCTGAAGAAATAAAATAAATCTATCACAGAGGACACATGTATTCCTGCTCCTGTACAGAAGTTTTTGAAATTATTCTTCATTAATTCCTGATGTAACGTGATAGCATCTTACCTATCCAACTAATCAATTCCAAATTTTCTGGAAACATCCACAGGCTTGATTGGACAGGTGCCTGTCTTTTGATGGTTTTTCTTAAGAGGGCTCTTTTCTTCTTCCTTATCTTTAGCACCCTCACCCCACCCCAAATTGGGAAGCAGACAGAAACATTTATTTTAGAGAGAGTGCACTTTCTAGACAAGATAATCAATCTTTGATGTACTAAACATACAGCTAACATGACCATCTAAAGTTCTTCCAGTCTTCCAGTTTTGCAATACCTTGGTTTCATCTTTCCCTGTCATTACAGTGCAGCCAGTACGCCTATATCCAGTACATTTGTCCTCCAGGAAAGTTGCCATCCTCATAGAAATTATAACAGTTACACACTTAGAGCAACTACACAGCTACTCAACAGACAGAACAAGCCACACTGTGAACCTTACAACTGCCTCTCTGACACAAAATTAAGTCACAACAGCATATTCCCTGGGCACCTTGCATCTAAAACATGTTGTTCCCACTATAGACCTCTAGTTCTGTGAGTAGTGGAACATGTTTCCCCTAGTTTCACATTTTGAAGTGGCTCTCCCAGGAAGATTCATTAGTGCATGCTAAGACATCTTCCCTGCACGTGTTTGGAGATGTTCATGAAACTGACAGCAGCATGGTGTGTCCACAATTTATCTTTTCATCATATTTAATCAAAATCCACTAGCAAAATAAAAAGAAAAGGAAAGAGACATGGTATGGACAAAAAAGCCTCAGTTTTTAAAGAAATGAGGATAAAAATCAGGCGTATTTATGACTAGATATCTTCAGCAAAAGAAACAGATGTTCCATGAACCTAAGTACCTTAAGAGTGGTCTTTCCTTCTATGCTGGTATGGACAACAATATGGCCTTCCCAGGACACAGCCAGATTGGGAACAGTCAGCAGGAGGGAACTCTCACAAGGTGGTCGCAAAGTTCTCATGTACTGACCTCTCCGAATGGTGCAGATAATAACAGTCCCATCCTGCAGAGACCAAATTTAGGTAAGCTGTTACTCAGCAGCAACCTCTGAGGTAAATTACAGCAACACACAGAATGAGTATTTATATAAAAATGAAGTGTTTTAGAAGTACTTAAAATCTACTTCTGATTAGGACTTCTGAACATTAAGGACTCTGCATGAAGAATCCTTCCCCTCGAGGCCACATAGTATAGGCATATTAAAAAAAAACAAATTCAAACTAAGCAAGAGGAGAAGGATAGACAACAAATCAGCCATTTTACAGGACACATTTTTGAGTAGGCATTATGTGCATTAGGTAGTCAGAGCTCAGCAGTCTGCCAGGGCAGTACAGGAAGGAAGAGTATAAGCAAGCTGCAAAGAGCCTTCAGGGTTAGGCAAGCAGGGAATGAGCCGCTGCAGAATTGTTTCTGTGAGATGTTTCAGTACTCCAAATAAGTTTACACACTTTGAAGCTCATCTGTACAAACTCGCTTGACATGATAGTTGAGGGTCTGTGCTGTATACAGTCTCGTTTGAGACAGTTGACTTAGACAGCAAGGGAGATAGCACATCTTTTTGACATGTAAGGTTGAAGATAGTGAAATAGCAACATTTTTGGTATTGTTCTTAACTTCAAACACACTCTAGGGTTTGATAGAGGGGGTAACAAAGAAAGGAAAAGTGTGAAGACGCTTACCCTGGATCCTGACACTGCCATGTCCAGCTCAGTGCTGATGCCAACACTCGTAACTTCATCAGTATGCCCATAAAGGATCTGTAATGGCTTAGGTGTCAGGCCTATAGGCACTCCTCCCTGAGAGTAACAAAAAGTGCAATGACACATTCTCTTGCAGCTGAAGAATAAACAAAAAATAAGTTTCTGGTACCTTCAATGGTAGTTGTGAGAGATGTATATTTGACATAGGCCAAAACCAAAGGCACAACTCACCCATTTCAGTTTATTGCCTTTTATGTCAGCAGCCCTATTTAGTGAAATCAAGGAACGAACAAACATACAAGTACTAAGTGGAAGTGAAAGACAGAATTTCTTCCTATTCCTTCATACAAGCAGGTGCTCAAGGATCACAGTGAGCACTCCTAACAGGAGTCATTTGTTCACCTGCTCACTACTACTTTGTTTTCTGAGCTTATTCAATTCTTAATAATTTAACCTGGAATTAAGCCCTGCCTTCATAGACAAGGTCAAGGAAAATGAAACCTATTTTGCTTAAAAATTAAAGTAACTCTGATTTTCCTAGAGAAAAATAAGGAAATAACACTAAGTGACTGACACTAGTATGATACACAGTGGAAATCTTGCAATAATGATCATTAAAAATAGTGAATTATTTGCCCACATGATTGCAGGGTGTCAAGATGATTCAGTACTTTTGTTCCAGTGAGTATACTGTCAGTGTATAAATACTTACTCAGACCAGTTCTAAAGTGAGATCTGTGCTTACAGAGAAGGTATAATAAAGAAGGTATAGTTCTGCAGAGTCTCCATTATAGATTGTGCGAGAGAAATCTGACTGCCAACACCTAGTCCTGAAATCCTCAATTATATATGAATTGCAAAACAAGTGTCAGAATAAAGAGCTGGGAAAGATGGCAACAATACAGAGCATAGCAGAAGTGGCAGCATGCAGAACACTACTGCCACTTCATAAAGGCCAAAATAAAACTCTTGGAAGGAGAATTCACAATATATAGAACACTATATATCCATTCAATAAAAAGATTAAAAATCTTACAGAAAATTAGTTCTATACAGAAAGTTTTCAGAGGAGGACTCATCATTCAATTCACTCTGAAATGATAAAACTAAAGAGCTTCCAACATTAATCCTTGCTTGAGACAACATACTATTGTGAGCACAAGGGTCTCACCTTTTTAGTGATGCACCATTGGTACAAACTACAACATAGTTCTTGAAAGAATTACAAATACTCTTATAATGAAGACAGCTCATTTTTTTCATAGCCTGCATCTGCAAAACACACGTGGTTATGCACCACTGTACTGATTTAACATGTTGACTTCAGTTCAGTGGTAAGAACAAGGTAACATGACTAAATGTACTGTCCATAACACCTACCAAGCCCGTTCCATAACTAATGCTATTTGTATATCTGTGACACAGCAGAAATTAATACTCAAAATGTGTAACAGTGGAAATGACATCACACTTTTAAGTACACTTTTATAGTGTGAATGCACTATCAGAATTCTGAAATGCCAGAGTGAAGTAAATCTAGGTAAACAGACTAGTGATATCTTAGCTAACTTCTGGTTTAGGTCATCAATACTTTCCAGAGGAAATGCAATGCTAACAGCTTTAACAGTTGCATTTTAAACTGTTGAACCTGAAATAAATCAATGAACCATCATAGCAAGGCAATGAAACAAAAAAGCATTCAGAAACTGCGTTTCAGAGTAAGCTTAAATAACATACCTGCTGAACTATTTGCCATATCATACAGGTAGTATCTCTGGATCCTGAAATTAAATGGATTCCACAGTAATCTATTGCCAAGCAGGTCACAATATCTAGACGAAGGAAGGATAACAAGAGTTTTATGCAGTTTAATTGTAATTTCACCACAGAGTGATGGCGAGCATGCAGTATAATAACAGTGTAGCCTCATTTACAGTCAGCATGAAGCATTCCACTGTGATTATGACTGATGAGGCTGTATCAACCAATGAAGCCATTATACAACTAGGTGTACCAATGTGACAATCTCCTTTGTTACCTAAAAGTAGTAGTCAAGCTTTATTTTGAAATTACGTTAAATCACTACAGTGACTGAAAAGCCATACTCAGGTAATCACGGTTCAGGTAATCCTCTGTTCTTATACTGCCACTCCGTTATGACTGCTATGCCTGTCAAGTTCAGGTGCACTGGCTTTAATTCTTTCTAAAAATACAAACATCAAGATACAATACATAAAATCTTTCATTTTGCTATGTAAAGAGTTACTAACCCATGTGCCTGATGTGCTGTCCAATCAGCTTGCCTTTTATAAGAGATGTCACTCTGATGCTATTGTCCCAGTGACCTCCACTAAAGAGCAGTTTTGCATCATGAGATACAGCAAACAACTTAGAAGTGATCTCCAGTCCTGGTGCAAAAGGACCACTCATGTTGCGCTGTGTTCTGTAAGCAAATGATGAAAGATTAAGAGTGAACTTGGTTCAAATAAGTAAATATATTATTTTACTTCTTGTATTCCTAAAGAAGAAACTCTATAGAAGAGGTTATAAATAAATAATGAAATCCTGCCCCCTTGATATCCACGGCAAAACTGTCAATGCCATGAGTAGAAACCAGATTAAATCATGCGATTTTATTCTGTACAAATAACTAATTCCCCTAGTAAATGTAATTTTAAAGTAAAAGAGGAATCTCCTCAAAAATCAGGGAAAAAAAACTTCTTATACCTTCACTGTAGTTTAATAATGTATGACGAACATTCATCTCAAATTCCAAGATGATTTTTTATGATAAATAACTAGAAAAATAGAATGAGAAGCAGCTCTAAAAATTAAGAGCTTTGAAATATCAATTACTGGACTCTTTACTAGAAAGGAAATATTATTGTTATATTATTAAGCACTAGAAGATGCATACCTAGCTAAAAATTCAGCCAACAAAAACAATACAGTCCATTTATTATCACACTATTACTCTATTTTAGTACTATAGACTCATTCATCTGCATGTCCTCATCATTTGCTTACTTGGGATTTGTCACTGTGGTATCTTTGATGAATGTAAAATAGTTGGAGATGTTTTTGTCATAAGGCAGCCAACCATGGGTTCCAATAATGCAATTCAGACTTGCTGTTACCTGAGAAAGTTTGATAGAAAAACTGATGAAACCCAGAGGCTTACTTTTTGGTATTGGAACTTACATAAAAGAAAAAACAACAAGGAAAGGCAAAGCAGCACAGGCTTCTTTGAGACTTTACCACTGAGAAAAAAAATGCAACAACCCACCCTCTAGCAAATAATAAATAATAATTCAATTCAAATGCACTCATTTCAACAAGGAAGAGTCAAAAAAGCAGATCTACTTCCATTTTCAAGGATTTTAATTAATGTGTTGTACACACTACCAAGTTAAATTACTGTATGTTGCAGTAGGTCAAAGAAAATTGATTTGCAAGAAGGAAAAAAAAAAAATCAACCAACCAAAAGAAATTCTGAATCAACCAATACTCTCCCACCAATAAAAAAAATAACAAAAACATTACAATTTAGACATTTAATTCATCTTTTTCTTCTTTAAAATAGTCAGCAGTCATAGTTAACATATTAATACAGGTAGTTTGAAAAAACATACTACAGTTCTGTTCCTGAGAAAGCAAGGAAAAAAATTAAATACCCAAGGTTATATGCATCAGACATTCACAAAAAAAAACAAATGAGAATTTTAGATGCTTTCAAATTCCAAATGACACAAGTACATACTCTGTTTAGCCAGGATAACAAATATGATCTACAAAATACAAATGTCAGAAAATAGTATTATTTTCTGCAAATTATAGATGGTATTGCACAGGGACTGTCAAAAAAATCCAAAAACACTCTCCTCCTTTCTTCATCTGGATATCTGCCTATATTAGTGCAATATTTAATTCTAGAGACAATGTAAGCTTTCGGAGAATATGCATGGCAGGCAAGGGCATGATTTGAAGTATAGATTGAAAAGTAATTATAAAAGTAATGGTGTCGTTAGTAATTCAACCCTGTAATTTTAAAGCTGGACTGCCTTACATTAAAAAATTGATTACTATTATGGAAATGGATCAAGTGGACAATTTATAATATACTCCACCACAGCTTATTCTCACATCTCATAAGCACTTAAATGTCATTTAAAAAATCAGCCAGACTTCTCTTCAAAAGACAAACTTCACTTATAGGTGCAAATAGATGAATGTCAGCTATTTGTTTTTTTACTGTTGGCACTCTCCAAGATTAATAC
Source organism: Aquila spilogaster (assembly GCA_024606505.1). Taxonomy (NCBI): domain Eukaryota; kingdom Metazoa; phylum Chordata; class Aves; order Accipitriformes; family Accipitridae; genus Aquila; species Aquila spilogaster. Next base: position 32,928,072 of record JANHGO010000071.1, read on the forward strand.
TGACACATGGAACTTACCAATATCTCTGGACTTCCCTGAGACATAAAGGAACGTGACTGATTCCTGGGGACAACAGCTTTGACAATGGGGACACCATCACTGATTCCCTAAGAGAAAGGATTTAGTTTTGATTTGGTTATACACAAGAGCTAAAGGTCAAGTGTAGAACCTGTGAAGAGTTAAGATCCAAATCCTCTGGAATCAATACCAGACCTGTAAAGTACAGTTGGGCATTGGCACACACATACTCAGTTCATGCAGATATACAGCATCACAAACACCAGAGCATAAACCCTAGCTCTGTCCTGAAACAGTGAGTTTAGTCACCAAACCTAGTGAATTCTCAAATACCACCAGTGTTGTTCTTAGCTGTTGTGGTTTAGTGGTTAATTTAATATCCAAGACTCAAAAATTGTGTCCAGCAGATACAAATTTATGGGATTCAACTTCTATGAAACTAACTAAAGATAATTTCTTTTATACAAATTGCTCTTTAAAAGATTTTCTTCAAATAGGAAGTTTACTTATGGCTTTTCATTTCAAGTAGATCAGAAATTTCAGATCAAACTTTAAACAAATTCAAATACAGCATCTACCTCTATGAAGAATGACTTCAGTTCAGTGAGGTGTTGAAAGAGATTCAGAGTAGAGGTATCACTTCTAGTTAGTCTTTGCACTACCTCTTCTACTGACAGTCTTTGAGGATGGGGCTCCTGGGAGACAACATTTGAAGAAGCATCAAATTAGACAGTCAAATTAGATACATTTATCAAATTGTTCAAGTCACATAAGGCACTCAATTTCTTTCATAAAGAAAATGAATTTTGAAAATGCTGTGTTACATTTCCTTCACCATGACCCTTAGAAATGGTAACGTGGAAGAGATTTATTTTTCACAAGTTCTCTGTAACTCAGTTGGATTTAACCACAAAGGTCTTACTGAGAACGAACAAAGAGCATTACCTTCAAGAGCTGACAGGGAGTTTGTCCAAAATTGTTTATCATCCCTTCTAAAGCTTTCCTTTCCTTCTCATCTGTTAAAGCATCCAAATCCACAGCCCCTGGATCACAGCCAGAAAGAAGGGTGGAAGAAAAAGAACAAATCAAAAAATTTATACAGAAAAGATATAGCAAAGAAATGTAACAAAAAAAATCATTGCAGCATTATCACCCTTTCTCACAGAAAAGCCTCCAAACTATGCATTCATATAAAGTACAATCTGAAAACTCTACTCTGTCAAGCTCTCTGTCAGCATGAGAAATGCAGATTTTTTTTGTCTTGTCAAATGGATTTAATGTACTTCATGCATGAACGTGTTACACACAAAAGCCACCCAAAATTCACCTTCGTTATTAATAGACTAATATTAGTTCACAATATTTGTTTTTTACTCAATTTGCTTCAACTCCAAAGCCATGAGAAACCCTTTCCTACGAATGCTTTTAGACAAGTAAATAAACTATTCTGACAAATACAAGCTATGCTTCCACATTTCATCCATAATTCTCTTTCTTTACCATATGCTACCACATGGTGTGATCACAAATCAAGTACTTTCTAGCTAATACTGAAAACCCACAATTCTGATGACAATGACAAGAAATTATACTGCTTTGTACCTTCATAAGTACAATAATAGAATACATTGAGTGCTTCCACTGCAGCTGGTCCCCTCTGCTTGTAGCCAAAAATCAAATCTATCCATTCATGAAGATGAGCAGAAACATACTCTGATTCCTGGAGGGAAAAAAACATTCTTGTAATAATAAGACAAAAGTTGCTTCTTCTTGAAGTATTTACTAGTTTCTGTGAAAGAATTTAATTCCTAAAATAAGCATATGCACAAAGTATATACTAATATACAGGGCAGAATAATAGAATATGGAGTAAGCACCAACTGCCAGGTAAGAGGGAAATTTAGTACAGCAAAACAACACATGTTGAAAGGCAGCTGTGAAAAGGAAGGTAAGTTGCTAGTTCTCTGTAATTACTAAAATTCAAGGGGAAGCTTATCACCCAAAATCATCTAATTCTGCATTTTATCTCCTAAGGAAGCAACATCCAAATCATCAACATCCTTAGGCTCTTTCCTTCTTTCATTCAAGCATTTTATTTACATGCACAAGGCTATCAAGTGAAAATTCTTTCCTTATAATTATTTCACACATAATTATCATCTTACCAGAGCCTTCCTATGTTTATAAATGAAGTCTTCTGGGGAATGGGCCCATTTGGGGAGAACAACATCATTTACCGCTTCTTTGGATATTTGAAGCTGACCCAAATTAAAGCCTAGTGAGTAATTTGGAGAATTTTAAGATTTACTACAAAATACTTCAGAAATCTTTCTTTCCCAATAAAGGTACAAAGGGTTCAAAAGAATGCAAGGCAAAATTGTCGAAGAATTCTAACATAAATCTACAATAACTCTACCACTGACATAGAAGACTAAGTTCTGATCTCAATCTTTCAAATGTTAAGTGATATGGGATAACAGTTATCCAAAGTATTCAAATGACTTAGAAGCTGCAATATCAATCTTAAAAGAAGCATTAGTCATTTACACATGTATCAATAAACACATCTGCATTTGCTCTATTTTATCAGTATTAAGAGTTCAAAACATTTCAATAAGATTATTCATAAGTATGAAGTCACTAATAGGGTTACGTTGTTCCAGAATCAGGGTTTTCAAGTTTTAAATTTTACCAGCTTTTATTACAGTCCTAAATATTTAAATGACTCTTGAAAACATGACTCGAGTGCTGCAAATTTTTGTAACTTAGAACTCCAGTAACTGTAGCTACCAGACCAAATTATCAGCAGCACAAACATGCAGATCTACTTTTAAACTGCCTAACAGTAGAGAAAAAACTCCCTTGTGCGAGAAATTCAAAGAAGAAATACCTAGGAGTTTCACATCAGAATGCAGGACATTCTCCTTCTAATCAACTTTATACATGACTGAAATAGCTTTTTGCTTCCCCTCCCCTCTTCCCCTTCTTCTCATAGGTTTTGAAATTTTACATTGCTCTAAAATCAGCTGACTTCACATGGTATTGTTAGATAACTGTGTCAAGAAATACACGTTGCCTGGAACAAATAAAAGACTTGAAGTTTTAGGATATTCAAGCTATCACCCAACAAATCCAGTCAAACAAATACTAATTAATCTCCATTAACTTTCACTATTTGAAATCTATCTACTCTGTTAATCTTTTTGTTTTAAATACTCAAATGAGCATCTTTGTTCTTTTGTTAAACAAACAACACCATTTTTAGCCATCCTTAATCTTTCTCTGAGTTTTAAACAGCATTTAGGCCGCTGCTTAATGCAACTGGTCTCACTGAACAGTTTTGAAGCCAGCATGATGATTGAAGTAATTTCTACAAGTACATTATTAAGCTTAAAGATGAAATAGACCAGAGTATTCATAAATGGTTGGAAAAGTTCTTCTCAGAACAGCAGCATTCTATGAAGAATATTCTGAGCAGTCTCTTTACCATTTTGATTCTCCAGGAATTCTGGGAAGTAGAAGAACTCTGGAATAAGTTCCTTGACATCATTGGGATTATCCATGAGTGCTTGCCAGGTAGCAGGAATAGAGTGGAACTGTCGATCAGCACAATCAAACCTGTGGGACAGAAAATTCACATAAGACTGATCATTCCCTTGGTAAAATGACATGGAAGAAAATAAAGATGGCACTGCTTTGCTCACAATATACCTGCCACTTTGAAGTTGGATATGAAGAGTTGTGAAAGGTTCTACCCGAATGAGGTAATGCATGACACCAGCAGCATTTGAGTAGTGTGTCCCATAGTGAAATTTGTCAATCATTCCAAGGGGATCCTCAAAATTCTCATATCTTTAAAAACAAATGACAGCAACAAAAACCTCTATAAATATAACTAAGCACTACAGCTGATATAAACACAGATAATACTTACTGGAGGGAAGAATTCAAAAGAAGTTATCACAGTAATTTGTGAAATAAAAGCACATCCAGTTGTATTAAACATAAGAATGCAAATTCTGGCTCAAAATCCCTGAGCAAAAGCAACTTTGATGTGATGGATCACCCTTGGAATACCTGTTCTTATACCTTTCCCTATGCATTTGCTATAATCTATCAGAAACTGGATAAAGGGTGAGACTGGTCCTGTTTAGCATAACTTTATACAAGAGAAAAAAATAAACAGGAATAAGCTGGATATTTATTACTGAAAGGACTTAAGTTTCCTGCAAGACTGAAAAATGGTCACACGCAGACTGATTTCAAGATGCAGAGATTTAACACTTACGCCCATTTTCCTTTTCTACTGCCAAACTCACTCTACAGTACCATGCCATCATTCAGCTGATATTTTCCTTAGCATCACAAAGCTGGTAAGTGAAATTACAGCTGAGTACTGCTAGAGAATCAGTTTCACTATATTCAAGGATAGATCCTAATCAAAGAAAACTCTCCAAGTTCCAAGTTTTATGAAGAAAGCTGGTTTTGCAGGAAACCTGACAAGTGCCATCTGGTATGATAGCACTCACTCCTCACACTAGCAAAAAAGGAGGGATAGATACACTGTGTGTAGGTGTAAATACTTGTCACTCCTACATAGAGACAAGCTGCTGGAAGCAACTGAGTTACATTTTATTTCAAAGATAATAACCTACACTCAAAAAGCAGGAAGCACAGATCTAGCTCTATTCATCAGAATGATTTCACATTCCTTATCTTGAAACAGATACAGAACACAGCATATCTCTTCAAACTGCTGGACCATTGAGTCTTTCTACAGACTTTTTCATCTCCCCATCAGAGAAAAAACTCAGTTTACAACTGTAAATTTTGTCCTTTCAGTACTGCACGAGCTAACCAATCTGAATACAGTGTAAACGAAGAACTTCCACACCCTTTGCAAAAGCGTCTGTGATGTTAAATTGTTAGATTTTAAAGATTTCAGTGTCACCATTGTATTTTAAATGCATTATTATCATGGAGTCTCTAGTGATAGAAAAATAACTAAGTGTTCAAATACGTACTTCTCTTTCACAGTCTTAGCATTCTTTTCATTTACCACTCCAATGGGCTTTGATAGATCCCTAAAGACTGCTGGATTATTCAGATCCAGTTCTTCAGAAGTGTAATCTCGTAAAATCCAGGGGAACTGGAGAGAAAAAAAAGTAATGAAGTCAAACTGAGATTAAATCCATCTTTAAAAACAGGAAAAAAACATAACTTCAGCAAGAACTTAAAAATAATAATTACCACAGGATATTGAGCAAGATCATTATAAGTTCGTCCTGCCATTGTGTTCAGCTGAATAAGGTAGTCAAAGTTGGATATTTCTCTATTGACCCATTTCTGAAGGACAAAATAAATAACATAGAAGCAAGTTACACATCAGTATTTATTCTCTACTGGAGAATATTACCAGCAAGTAAAAGGCACTGGACCATGAGCATGGTATGAATATTCAAATTTAATTTCTCACAATCATGGTTATTTCCCATTTGATTTGATGATTATGCTACATTTTACAGAAATGCTATATTTCATTGAAATGCATTGATTGTGCTGTATTTCACTGAAATAGTGTTCCTGGTTGATATCAGTACTGCTTTAAAATCCTATACAGCAGACAGCTAGCAGCCTTAGAACAAAAAGGGGAAGTAAAATAGAAATGAAACAAAAAGAACACAGGTGAAGAGATACTGAAAAAACTGGGAACTGAACTTTGAAATTCATTAGAGTTCAAAGGTCAGAACTTATTTATAAATTGTTCTCCCATTAGTTAATGGTAGAAGAACTTGTAAACATATGTTGTCCTTCCTCCATTATTCTATTTTAAACCAATCAACCAACAGAGTTGTGTTCAGAAGTACTGAACAGCTTTATGTAGTAAGATGGAAATATTTCACTACAGAATACAGAGATACACTACATAAATATACAAAATGATACCTTATGTCCTTGGGAAAAGAAACTAAAAATGAAGAACTCCCAATATTTTTTTAAACTCTTATGTAAAAACTCCCTTCCCCTCCTCCTCCTCTCAGAGAGGACCATAATTGTAGCATAACAAAACAGAAAATAAATTAACTGTATTTAGAGAAGTCATCCATGTTTAGGGTAATATCAAAATGTCCATACTTTACTTTCACAACAGTGTTACCAATTCCCTTAAAACCATACTTCGTGCTCAATCTTCATACATGCTTTGTTGAAAGCCCTATCATGAAAATACAGCAGGGAACATTATTTGCTCATGTACTGAGAAAAGTCTAAGAACGTATATACAAGGCCACAGACCAAAAGCAAGTCTGCTACCTGTTCTCTATTCTTGTTGGATCGCTTGTAATAATATCAGCACTAGGCTGTATTTATATGGCATAAACTCAGTGACTGTGATCGCAAAAGATAGTGATTCTAAAAAAATATGCATGTGAAAGTTTAGACATCAGACTGACAGTACAGAAGTTGGCAGTTGTCATCTAAAAATTAAAAATAAAAATCAGTACCCAGAGCTGTACAGAACTCCTTCAAAAAGCAGGAGAATACTCTAGGCCATTTATGCTGAGGTTTCATACCTGCATCAAACCTGAAGCTTTAAAGAGTTCCTGAGGAGATCGGGTCCCAGAAATATTTGGAGAACGCAGTGACAATATTCGACTGTATACTTTGTTTCTTACCTGTTCAAAAACAGCATAAAAATATTTATTCTAGATATTGAAGCTAACAAATACATACTTTCTCTGCTAATTAAAATGCAAAGCAAATGGAACATAGTTACACTTTAAACATTTGTCTCTTGCTGTACAAGCCTTTGGACATGTATGGATACTATATCCTTCAGTATCAGAATATACATTATGAAGTGACTACTTTTGTTTTGATGCTACAGTAAAAAAAATTCCACAAAATACTCTTCTAGGAAGGCTGCCGTTCAAATAAACTTACACCACTATTTTCCCTACTAAACTACTATAAAGATTGATTTACTTAGAAGATGTTTTTCAGCTGCTATTCTTGAATTGACTCACTGGTACATAACTTTCCTTATGTCCTGATATTTATCTTAGCTCTACATTCAATGGATCATTAACATAAAAGTTCATTAATCACAAACCACAGAATACAGAATATTAATGATTTCCAACTTTGTGATAAAGTCTCCTTTACTAGTAAGTAATTTACTTAGTATATTTTTAAATAGTGTAAGCTTCAAGACTTTCAGATTACTACTGATGTAATTTTAGTTGAATGACAGTTCTGTATCACTAAAAGGAGACAGGAAAAGTCTTCTTTAATCATCTTTCCTCAGTTCGTAGATGTCAGAGTGAGTATTTTGGAGGCTGCAATCTAATTTCCAATACTGGTGAAGTATTTGCTAGACATAACAATTAATGTGCCAGTTTTATGAAAGACACCAGATACAGATATGATCAGTGAACTAAAATTTGACACTTGTACTAATAATAGTAAACAAAAAAATTTGGCAAACACATACCTCCTTATTGAAGTTGAGGAAGTAGTTGGTTTGATCTGTAAGGAAGATCTCCAAAGCCGACCTCCTCAGATTATACCGACGTAAATGTATCTCTCGAATTTGGGAAAGGTGCCATTTGAAATCAAAACCAACCCCTAGGAAGAACACTTTGATTACTCAATTGGAATCAAAACCTTTTCAATAACTCTTATTCAAATAGTACAGTATCATTTTCAATCACCCTAGAGTCAACCACAGAAAGCATATTTTATACATGGCTTGGTGAAACACTTTGCTTAGAAGCATTACTAGCTTCATCTGTTCTACTGAAAAAGAAAAGGCAGGAAATAACTGATGGGATGAAGAACTTGTTTTTGCCTTCTGATCAAAAGCACATTATGAACGCGTTTTGTTGATGAAAAATACGAACTGAAACACCTTTACTTTCTTAATCAGGCACAAAAAGAAGTTTTTTTGTGTAGAATTCTTGAGAGGTCAGCATCTTGATCTATAGTTTTTCAAAAATTTTACCAACATTGGTCAAACATTTCCATTCACTGTTTTCATACTTAATCATGCATACTTCATTAAAATTCTTTAAGTAAAAAAATAGCCATTAATTTTTACGTGCTGTTACTTAATCATTACTTACTACTACTTACTACTCTTAATCAGCATATAAGTGAAACGTATGTTACATAGAACAGAAGTGCCATTTAAGAAACAAAATAGAGGAAGTAACACTTTGTTCATTAGCAACATTGTCAGCAAATAAGCTACCATTTTTATAGAAATAATCAGCATAAGAGGTCAGATTATATAGTTTCAGATTACTGATTCTAATTGGATCAGTCAGAGGCTGACCTCCAGGAACAATATTAAGTACAGATCCACACCCTGTCGCTTTACAATTAGTTTGGTGCTAAATCTCTATTAAAAGCAGAATGCTGAACTGCACTGAAAATAAAAAGCCATTGGTCATTCTCACCCTCCTCTTTTTCGATGCTACCATCAAAGAAATATAGGTGCTGGGTAGTGACCTCCAGTCTGCCAGGTATCACATCAATTACTGTAATGAGTTCACAGTCTTCAGATAATATTAGCTTCTCTTTCTGACTCTGCTCATCCTTCTCATCCCTACAAAAAAAGCACTAGGTGTTAGGGATTGGGTAGATTATACAGTTGCTTAAATATTTGGTAAAAGTACAGTTTAGAAAAGAATCAAATTTGAACGGCACAAAAAGTACATCATACAAGATTATATGAAACCGCTTCCATTAGCATTAAAATGTTTCAGACCAGACTACTAGACATCATTTCTTAACACTGTTTTTTGGGCTTGCTATTTCAGTCTCAGGTACAATGAACTCGACTTCCTCTGAAGTACAAAAACAACGGGTTACATTTCCCTTTCTCATTGAAGGTGCTTGAGTGATCTGGTCTGAAGCTGAGCCCTGGTTCCTGTTACTAAAGTTAACTTCAGACAAATTTGAAGTTGTGGTTGATCCTAAATCTACAGGTATGCTTTCAAAATGTGTTGAATGTTTGCTTGTGAGGTACAAGAGAATTCATCAGTATCACCCAAAGTAAAAACAAAAAAACAAAAAAAAAAACAAAACCAAAAAAACTCCTGCATCTCTACTTGGCGTCAACAGCATAGACACATAGGCACATGCACAATACCCACAGATAATGGAATGAAGTGTTTACCATCTCTTCCTCATTAATCCCCACCTCTCCATTAAAAAAAAAAAAATTAGAAGAAAAGGTCTCCCAAATTCCAAGGAGAAAGCACAGCAGGCCTTCTCCCTTGAATGAGATTCAGGGGAATCTCTATTAGATTACACTAGTTAGACAGATGCTACATAGCTGATGGCACGGGGGAACAGCTCTGGCATCCCTGGACAAGAGCTGGTTCCAGTCTGGTCCATGCTCTCACAGGTTAAACCATCTCCTGAGAACTACAACCAATGCACATAGTAGAAAGCCTCAACAATTCTGCAGCTTCAGATCAACTGAGAGCAGCGAATCACTAATGTATCCTCACAAGCACTTTCTCTATACTTAATACACTCAGACTTCTTTTTTCCTGGTGCTCTTTGTGTCATTGTTTATAACAAGAAATCTAACAGCAGCTTTTCTGCTGTGCAAAATTATTACAAAGCCCTGGATTGGACTCTTAAGGACAGGCAAACAAAGGGGGAAGTTTTGCGTGTTTATCAACTCTCAAAGTTGATTCCCTACTCCTTCTCACTTCCAAATCACACAGACAAACTTCAGCAGTTCATTGCTGTTGTACTTACATATTGGAACTGGCTGCTGTGTCTTCTTCTGGTAGTTCAAGCACATCATCTTCCAAGTCACTCACTTTCACCTGCTTCACCACCTCCAGAAGCAGAGACTCACTTGAGGGTTGTGTCTGGTACACACCTATTGTAACATGCATAACAGCTCAGAAAATTTTTTGCTAGCCCATTTTTGGAAAGTTAAATTACTGAGTGCATCTCTTCTATTGTTAGTAATATTTTTAATTAAGAAGCTACTTCTTCAGACTCCTTCAATACTTTTGAGGGCAAGCAGAACATTTAAAAAATGCTCCATGAATTACATTCAAGTATATGCCAAGTCAATTGGTAGAAGTACAGTTCAGAAAATAATGAAATTTGACTGGCATTCACAATACATCAAAACAATTAAGGAAGAAGTCTTTTATAGTGGGGGTGGTGAGGCACTGGAATGGGCTGCCCAGAGGTGTGGTGGATGCCCTGTCCCTGGAGACTTACAAGGCTGGATCAGGCCCTGGGCAACCTGATCAAGCTGTGCATGTCCCTGTTCATTGCAGGGGAGTTGGACTGGGTGACTTTAAAAGGGCCTTTCCAACTCTAAGGATTCTATGATCCTATGTATGTATTTAAATTACCTATATATAGAGAGAGAGAAATAAAATTCACATAGCCATACAAGGAAGACAGAAAAACCTTAAAAATTGAATTCTAACGCAGATATTTCCAGTAAAATATTCCATAGTGTTCTGCCAGACACTCTTACAGTATGCAAGTTCTATGAATTTGCACGTTAGTGGTTTTCTCGTTTGGTTGGGTTTTTTTTGTTTGGTTGGTTTTCTTTGCTAATCTTGGTTTACAGGTTCCAAGAAAGGTACGCAACTGCTTATTTTAAAACAAAGGAGCTCTTGAACCAAAAATATACACTTTCATAAACAAGAGGAAAATAATTATTCTTTCCGTCCGGAAAAGCTGCTGCTTCAGGTCAAAGCGTCACTCCTACGTTACACATTTTTACCATAGAGGGAGTAACAAAAAATTATGACTTAAGTATCTACAACACACTGATTCTTAAAAACAGACACATATCAGTGAAAACCACAGAATCCAAGTATAACACAACATTACCTAAATTATCTCTCAGGTCACTAGCATCCTGATGAGAGCTGAAGTTGTAATTCTGCACTAGTTTTAGTCTCATACGTGAAAAATTTTCAACATTTGAAAGTTTCCAGTGAACAGGATGCTGTTTCCTGAGAAAACAAGAATATTCATAAAAATAGTTAATTTAAAAATAGTTAAAAGAAGGTAAAAACCTATGAGCAAAGTCGTTATGAAAGAATACATATTTTAAAAAAAATCCTCAAACCACCTACTACACATTGGTAGACTGCAAAACATAAATGCTATACATCGCATTTAATTAGTAAATATATTGCAGATCTGATAATCCTAAAGCATTTTGCATGCAGCATTCATTTTCAACTGAAATACAGCGAATTGTTTACACTGGAAGTTAATGAATATCAGATTACAAAAAAGTCTTTAGTCAGAATTCACCCTGAAGTTAGGGCAGGCAAAATGTAGTATTTTAAGTTGAAATTAGCTTCATGCATAAAAACCTCAAACTTATTTTTAAAGACTATTTTCTCCATCCAAAAGAACCATTGATGAGTAGAATCTCTCAAAAAAGTTTTTTTTTTTCCTCCCCGTTGTGTTTAAGTGTAATGTTGATAAATTTTGTCACTTGCCAAGAAAATGTAGTATTCAGGTAACCAGCTCACCACTACACTTCAAACTTTGTATGTTTATAATTAAAATGCAGAAATCATTAAGGATACATTCAATATTAACTTCACATCTCAAGAATGGCTGTTCAAGTCAGTTTGACAAGGTTCAATACATATGAAATAATAAGTTAGTCACATGAGCAAATTCCTTTTAAACATCATATCCTGTTTGATTCAAGAAATTCACTCTTACATTTCAGACCACGGACCACGTTCAGAGAGCAAGTAAAGCTGGGCTGCTCTCCACTGTCTCAAAGTAGCTGTGTGTTGACTATTAAGCTGCTTCAGCATACTGTTATACCGCAGGTTTTCCTGTCGAGCCTTTCTGCTGAATGGTTCCACAAAATGCTCCTGAAAGACCATTGAAAATAAATATAGCACTGAAAGAACGGTTTGATAACTTGCAAGAATTCTTACAAAAGAATGTACAAAAGTGGGTTAGCAGTAGACATTTCTGAAAAATTAAGGCATTGCTTACAAGAGAAGTTTCTGAAGACATAATACTGTGGTAGATTAATTCTAATGCTGAAAATGGAGTCTGAACCTTACACAGGAAGGTCAGTTCAGAAACAGTTTTTCCACACAATAAACAGGAACTGCTAACTGTTCTAAACGTTTTCTAAGTGTTGCAAATTCTCTCAACCCAACTCATATTATAATGGAGGTTTTAATAATTCAGGTTGTAACAATTCAAAACATACATCAAAGCGAAAAAAAAAAATGCAGTTTACAGCTGAGGATAAGTCCAGGTTGCTGTACTATGGAAGAAGATCATCTGTCTTGAAATAACTCTGCTTACAGATAAGACTCAAAATTAACAGAATTAAATCTACTACCTGTGTATGTAGACAGACTGCTCAGAAAATCTTCAATAGAACAACCAACATGCCTACAGTAACTTGACCTGGATTATCTTGGAATTCAGTTTCTCCATCTTTTGGAACTTGAATCCTGAAACATAAGCCACTAAAAACCTTACCTGAAATTTCAGCTTGCTTTCTCCTCTCTCCCGGTCTCGCTTGTGCATATTCACCATAAATGCTTCATAACAATCCTTCCAATAAAGTGCCATCTGCTCGTGACCATGTCTGAATGAATTTTCTTCATACTGCTTCATATTTGGAATAATCTGTTCCCATCAAAACAAAGTACATATGATTTCAGAATGAGTTCCTCTGCTCTAATGGCTAAAACGAGTGTGAGTGCCACCAAAAGAGTTTACTACTTACGTATTTGTCAATATAAATTTTCCACTCATCAGATCGGCAGTATTCTTGAAAGTCCTCAAAGAAAGAGGGGCTGCCATTGGTAGAAGGCAATGAAGGGAGATGCAGGTTCATGAAGAGAAGTTCATAAATTTTGGACACCAGTGTCCGAACAAGTGGAATCAAAAATGAGTACGTTTCTGTCTTCTCTTCAATTGATCTACTTAAGATGCCTTCCAACTTTCCCAAGAGATAGCATGCTTCAGGTTGACTCTCTATTACTTTGGTCTGAAGAAGGGTGTTTAGTTTCGCTGCTGCCATAGCACAGACCTGCACAGACAAACAACAACAAAGTGAATGCAACTCAATAGTAATTTTGAGCATCTCTTTTAGCACAGAAGTATTTACATATTCTGTTTGTATGTCAGGTAGCCTGAGGGCACACATGCATCACGTGCAGGCACTGATCACTTATTCAGCCTGAGTCAGTTGCAATCCCAGTCACATAACTGCATTAAAATAATTACGTAGCTAAACAAACAAGCCTGGGCTTTCTGAAGGGTTCATTATTCCAGACACAGCTCTGCTAACTTTATACCAATTGTCCATTCAGAAAAACAGTCCAGATTCATGTGCACTTTATCTATGCAAATCTGAAACCACTGATATATTTTACAGTAGAAATGAAAAGTCAATCAGTATTGCTATCTTACTGCTACTAGAACCTACATAACCCCCACGTTCAAACAGCTTGCTCTCTACCTCATTCACATATTCAATAAGTGCACACTGACAAAACTGTAGAGTAAGTTTTCAAATGGTAAGTCCCAGTAAAACATTTCCATATAGAAGGATAAAAGACTGCCATCACTCTTCCCACTGGTATGAGCAGCTCCCCCAGAACCAAAACAGTTACACCAAACATGCAGTTAAAATACATTGGAATTTGCAACAAACCTGTAAGTTGTCTTGTGCAATGAATCCAAGGAGCAACTGGACTTGCACCTGTGAAAACCAGGATGCTTCTGGGCCAGCAGAGTACCAGACTGACAGGCTATCCATAAGAGTCACTAATTCCTCCAATAGCTGTTGTAAAAGCAGAAGATTTGTGTAAAGTAAAACACAACAGAAATAATCAACAGCTATTTCAGTTGGAGATGCAATCACTTCAAAGAGCTGAAGAATTCACACTTCTAACTTACCCAAAGCCATAAAAACATCCCAAAAGATTGCAGTTAAAGCAGTGATTTGAAAAAAAATGACTACAAAATACGACTAGTGTGTTAACTCAAGTACCTCCCAAATGAAGCCAAAACCAGCATATAGTATATAGGCCTATCTTCTTTCTGTAACTCACTCCAGGAAACATCAACTCTTAAAAAAAAAGCTATAAATTCCTGCAACAGGATTACTACAATTGAAAAGACATTATTATCAATTGTACAGACACTACACCAACAAGCAATCTCTAGTTCAGTATCTATAGCTTTTCATTTCATTCTTTTACTTTGTGTTTTATGTGATGTGGGAGTAATGCAAATATAATCCACCAGCAATAGTAATATGCATGGTGCCTTGAGAAGGAAAGCAAGGCTTCTTCAGCGAATACTGAATTTGATGAAAAGTTTGAAGTTCCATAACAGCTATCAATACCTTAAATTAGAAATACCAACAGAAAGGATTACCTCCTAGGTTTTGGATCTCTCCTAACATTATTATGAAATGAAGCTATTCATAAGGCAATGGTCCATTTTACCATCAAGACATATTTACTCAAAACTGATATGACTTGGTATATTCCCCCCAAAATTACTCAAATATAAAATTACTATTCTGTTAAGCCCCAGATTCACATGAAATGCTACTTCTGTAGCAGGCTGAAAGCTCTCCTGCTTAAAATACTACATCATTTAAAATTCTTCCCAGACACAGTGGAAGACAGTTTATGAAAGTGCTGTTATTTTCAATTCAGAGACAGCAATAAACACAGCCCCTGTTGCTCCAAAGTTCTAATTAGATTCCACAAAGCTAGATCATAAGAAGAAGAAAAACCTTTACCTAGAATGGACTTTAAAAAAAACCAAACCAACAAAGGAAAGTTTTACAATTACTCTGTGTTTGTTCAAAAGCCTGCGGCACTGAGAGCAGCTTAGCAATTATTACATTGAAGACTTAACATTACACTTTTTTAAACAAATAACTCTATCCTCAAAAAATGGAAAAGCATGGACAACTGAGACAGCACAAGAGATAAGACTATTGTTGAAGTTACACGAATGGAGCAAACTACAGATCTCAGCACCTTACGTGAAGAAAGCAGGAAACAGATAACTTTTTATCTTACTACTTACTGTGATTGTTAGTCATTTCCTCCCTCAGGGTTCATATTTCTGACTCCCTGGATATGTAAAATTGAACTATTTACAAACGTATGCACAATATTCCCTGTAGTAAGCTTTTAGAATTTTCTCATTAAGGGACAATCTAATACATTTCACAATGAACCCCTAGTCTCTAATACCTAGTTTAAAAACAAATGCCTAGAAGAGATGACATTATCCAAGTTGACAACTTTTTCATTACTATTTCTGCCTACAAAATTTCCATTATGCAGTTACTATACCTTTTCTGTCCATAAATTTGAATTAACGAGTCCTTCTGCCTGCAGGAAATCTTGCACAATTAGCAAGAGTCGGAAAGCATTTTCAGTGTGTGTAGGGAGAGCTTTAGAATCTCTGTTATCAGTGACTGACCATTCTAACATCTTCTCCAACAAGCTGCATGTAAAACAAAATCCCAAAGTAGTTACTACATGCTCCAGCTGTAAGTGGCTTTAAAAAAATCCAATTAAGTATTTAATTGAATCTCCCAGTCCACAGCGATAACTGTTGTATTCTCAATTAGCCAGTGATGTAAAAAAGATTTTAAAAAGAACATGAAACTTGGAATACAGATTTTCAAAACCTTAAAATCACTTTACCAAATAGGTAGGAGAATATACTGACAATACATGAAGATAGAGCTAAGAAAATTGTATCTCGATGGGAAGCATCCATCCCTTCTTAGCTTTACTAAAGCCCCTTACTTTTTCCCTTTTTCATCAAAAAAATTAAAGAACTTGTCCTTCAGCTGTACACTCACTTGAGTTTTATTTCATCAGAAGGTCGCAGCAACTCATTAGATATTCCCAGTTTGGTTAGCGCAGAAAACACCTGTCCTCTCTCCATCCAAGCCTCATCATCTGATCTTTCAATGCCTTTCCACATTACACACAGTAGGATGTCTGTAAGTAACTGTATCAGTTCATTTTCGCTCCCCTACAAAAGAAAAGGAATATTTACAGCCCTTTCAACTCCTAAAAATCTTCACGAAGTTTCTCCATCATAGTCTCTCTATGCTTTCACATGTTTTAGCATTTTTGAAAACTCTACAACAGTCTAACGTCTAATAGCTAAATATATAAATTACGGAAGAAGGTGGCTCCCTAGAAGCTGTAATACATATTGACTTCTAAACCATTAAGTCTAACCTTTAGCTGCCTCTTCGTTCTCCCTGCTCCACTTTTGCCCAAGCAATTCCAACCAAAAAAGACATAACTAAAAGAGATGTCCCCACTAACTGTAAGAAAACTATTGGTTATTTTCCTTCAGAAGGTAAGAGGGAATAAAAGGACAATGAGGACAATGATTACATCCCCATTAGGGATACAATTAGAAAGGAAAAAAAAATTGCAGTCATTAGGAGAAATTAACCACATAGGGAGAAAATTACTTACTCCTTGGTTTTCAAATGAAGACAGATCAGCAGTACTGAAGCCTACATCACTTACAACATCCAGCTCTTTTTCAGGCTGCCCAGAAAATGATTTTCTGTTCTCTATAGGTGATGGTGTGCTGGGCAGGCTATCTGTCATCTGATTCACAACATCAGTCAGTTCATAAGAGTCAACACTGGACAGATCTAAACTCAAATGTGAAGGATTACTGTGCCACAATTCTTGGTCCTCTGACTTAAAAGACATCTCTGCTGTGGATGCATCTTCCAGTGGCATAGCAGAGAAATGAGCTGGGACTCCCAAGGATTTGTTGTCTTCTAAACTCCATTGATCAAACAAACCATTCACCGATACAAAGGTATCAGCTTTATCTCCCTCCATCTTATCAGCATGACATTTCTGAAGTTCTTCAGCAGGAGGCTTCTTTTCCTCTTCCCTTGAGGAATCAGCCCTGTTCTCTCTAAAGCCAATCCGGACCTCAGAGTTTTCTTTCAGGAAGAGTCTAATCAAAGTGTCCTGCCAGCCCAGTTGCTGAGAAATCTGTTGTGCTGCGTCCAGTTGGGAGTGCAAAAGATGCAAAACCTAAGGATAGAAGATATTCCATAACCACACATCAATTTTAGCTTGAAACTATATTCATTCTATCTTTTAAATTAGAAGACTTAAAACTTTACAGCTTCCTTTGCCTTTTTAGGAACTTGTAAAGGAGTCATACTGAGTTAACAGAAAGCATATATGCCACAAAAATAACTCTTAAAATTAGAAATACATAAGAGAAAAAAATTCCCAGAAATACAGCATAGGGAAAAAAAAAAAAAAAACTATCAAGGCACATCAGTAAGTCTTCATATTTCAGTCACTCTTTTACAATTCCTAGAAAAGACAATTATCAGAGCAAATAATCCCATTAAAAAAAACATCTAGCACAAAATATGCTTAACTAGAAACTATTAAATAAAAAACTAAGCTACAATGTTACTAGCTTATTGATAGCATACACTTGGCTTATTTTGAGAAACTTTGGTATAGAATATAGTTCCTCACAACTAGATTCAGTACTGCCAATTCCAGCGATACAAGCCAGAAAGCTCATTTAAGGAAAGAGTTACTGCTTTCTCCATAATCTCTTCTCTGCATCCTTAACTATTCTTTTGAACCATTATATGTTCTATTAAAAATAACATTAAGAGTAGAACAAAACCTTGAACTTAAACATCCTTTGAGAAAACTCAAGGAATCCAATACTTCTAAACCATGAAAAATATGCTAGTTGGAAACGTCCACAAAGGCTTTGGGTTTTGTTTTTCAGAAGGATTTGAATATATAAAGTTCAAAATCAATTTACAGATTAGCTTTATTCCTATCATCCCAAATCATTACTAAAGAAAAGTAGCAGTAGCAGCAACCAATACAGCTAATATATCAAATAAGATACCACACTATACAGTTCATGGGTGTAACAGTATCCTGTTTTTGAAGATAACTAACCTTTCTACAGATAACCACTCTCATGTTTATATCTGATCTATGAGCCAGATGCACTACAGCTAGAAGATCTTTATAATTCACAGCAGGATCTGTGGAGGAGAAAAACAAACAAATCAAATGACACCTTGCAAGCCAATGTAACAGTTAAATGTTAAAAATACCTTTGGAGGTCACCTCTACACCAGGAATGGCAAAGGGAACATACCTCAGGGAATTAAGAGAACAGCTGAGACTAAAGTGGACTGCAAATACAACAAATAACATAACATCCCTTTCTCCTGAGCAAAAAACCCAAATGTTAGTTACATAAAAAAACAAATGTTAGTAGACATAACAGCTTCCCAATTACCTGCATGGAGAACTTGGTTAAGAAGGTTTTTTATGAGAGAAATAGTAACTGATGATTCACTCAGAAGGAGTCCAAGTCCAGAGTACCCCACTTCTCTGAGTCTCATACGATGCTTACTACGTTCATAAACTTTAGTACATTTCAGCATTTCTTCCATAATCTGCATGAAAAAGTACACACACAAGCAAAATAATCATGAGGAAACATCTAGACTTCTTAAACTTAATTGTACATGACATAGCATGCTAGTCCATATTTTACAAAAAACCTTTAATAATAAATTCACACAGACTTGATTTTAAAGATCCCAATACTTCTATTGCTTGACATTAGGAGAACACTAACCCCACTGCAACTATGGCAGCTAGCTACACGTTGTTGCTTACATATTAGAAGAAAAAATTAAACTTGGATGACCAGCGTCTTTCTAAGCATTTACACTTCCACAGTCAGACTACTGAAAAAATATAAATTTATGCTCTGTTGATTAATTTATGAACATATTCAACTTATTACCTTGAACACAAGTTCTCTAAGCCTGTCAGAGTATCTCTGATGCAATAACAAAGCATAAAGAATATCAGCATTTCCTGGTTCAAAAAGCAATAAAAAAAGCTGATCTGGGGCTGAGCTGGAATGAAGGAGGCTGAACAGAACATCCAGGATTCCACAGAGCTGAAAATTAAGACAACTGAATTAATCAACATGCAGACTTCATTCTCCATCCAGAAAAAAAAAATCCTGGCTTTTAAATTTCTATTCTCTCTTGCTATACAATGTACATCTTGTCTGTTCACTGTTACCACATTTAAAATTGCAAGGGTGGACATTTTTGCTATATGTAGAACACTTTATCAAACTGTAAAGGGAACTACAAACAAGTTCAAGCACTAATAATTTCTACAAAATAGGAATTCACATCACTACAAAACTGATCAGTTCAAGTCAATTCATTTTCTTTTGTAACAAAAGAGAAAATAAGTAAAGGTATAGCCACCAGCAGAGCACTTTTGTAAGGATTTCCATGTAGCTGAGGCAGCTTATATATAGAAGCACATCTAATTAGAACAATACAGTGATTAACTCTTTGCTTGTGTTCTTGCACCTCCCTTTATACAAATAATATTTCTAAACAGAATAGTACAGAATTTCCTCAGTTGGGAAGGACCTATAAGGATCAAATCTAACTCCTGAACATAAAACCAAAACCAAATCACATGCAGTTTATACTACTAATTTATACCACATTGGATACCTGTTCTTCTTCACTGGTAGCAGCTATGTATCCTACAATGCTCTGTATTTCTTCATGTGTTCCACCTTTGCTTAGAAAATACTTTATCAGTCCATAAAGGGATGTCCGTATTGTTCTCAGGTCATCAGGAGCCAAATCACTGTTTTTGCAGCCACTCCTAAACACCAACAGACAAGAAAGGTAATCTAAGCAAGTGCTCCATAATTCAGTAATAACTATCTAGTTGTGTTTTGTAATTTTTCACCTACCCCAATATTAATGCACAAGCTATTTGTTTTTGCTGAATTAAGGCAAATTCCCCTAAAGGAAAGTTAATCTTTCTCAATTCCTTAACTATATTCATAAGATAGAAATCACTGTAATCAATCACCAAGATTGAAAGCTAAAATTTCAAGTTCCTAAAAATTGCACTTCAAATACACAAGAATATAAATGAACAAAGTGTCTTAAAACGATGGACACTTCACAACAGCGATCACCTAGAGCTTAAGTTCTTAAACTTAGTAATTTTACTCTACAAGCATTCCCAGTATTCTATGCAGAAGTTTGATTTTTATGATGGGATTACATAAAAGTCAAGAAACAGTAGCAAGGAAAGTGAAAAAAGTTATTGGTAGATTTCGTTTTCAAATATGCATGAAGAGCCAGACAGTTTTATTTCTTTTCTCACTAGAACATGTAGGGACATGGGGGTAAAGACATGGACATGTGTAACGCAATGGAAAGCGCAGCAATGACAGCAGAGCAGCAAGGTACTAGGCTGCAGCAAGTGAGGGTTTGCTCAAATGCAACAGCTGTGGGCACAGAAGTAAAGCAAAAATCTGCTTACCTTCAGAAGGCCTCAGTTATACAGGGATCTCCAGTGAGATACCCTTGCCTCCACTACCAACCCTTACATGAGGTCTGGGAGGGTGTGGATCCTGGCTCACCCCTTCCAGTTACTCAGGTACACTGCAGGCACCTGAGCTCCCCTGGGCTGGCTCTCCCTTCCCACCAGGTGCTCAATCACTATTTCAAGCCATGACTAAGCATTTCCCCTACAACATGATAGAACAACTATATACAACAAAGGAGAAGTAGGAAGAGGGAAAACATACCCATAATAAAATCTGAGTGTGTCTAGAAGAAACTGTACACCATACTTCTTTCGGAAGAGCCTTCTGCTGTCTTTGATGATTGTAGAAATATATTGTATATGCCCTACAATATAAAGTTTCGCATTAGAACCTAGAAAAAGATTAATATCAAGTGTGAAGTACTGCGTCTTTGGGCAGTCGCCCCAAGTCCAAGAACTTACCAATTCTGAAAGGAAAGTCCCCACTGTTCCAGATGCTGAAGTCAAAAAGTAAGTGTTGATACATCTGTTGCAAAAGTTGCAAGTTCTTTTCAACTGAGACTTGCTCTATCAACAGCTGTACAGCCATTAGCACATTCACATCCATTAAGTTGCTTGGCACCTATCAAAACAACAGGCATTGACACTCAATAAGAAGTTGATTAGGATTTTTTTTTATTTTAAAACAATTTTTTTTTTAAATTAAGAATTTCTTTTACAGCAAGTCTGCTTTTATTTAAGTAATACAACAAACAAAAACTGAAGTAAAAACAGAACATGAAGTAGTTAAAACACCAATTCCTTACACTTCCTTGTTTGTGAGAAAAAAGCATAAATTAAGCAAACCTTTGAGGCAAACCTTGCATCCTAGACAAACTAAGAACATTTCAAAGTAGTTAGGACCTCATCCATAACAATCATTTCTAAGGGCTGTTTCTCAAGTTTACTCACCTTCTGTAACAAAGTTCCTAGGGTGGCAACTCCATGGGAATGAATGAAATTTTCTTGATTAACATGGTGTCTCTGAATAAAGTGTTTAATCACCAAGATGAAAGTTGCAACAATGTTCTTCTCCAGGCGTGCTTCTGCAAAACAGAGCAGTATCAAAATCATAGAGTCATTAAGCCTCACGACTTATCAGTAGATAATTGCATATCAGAGGGACAAAAAATAAACTCAAGTGTTTGCATTCATCACTATTTCCTGAAATTCTTAACTCCTGTTGCATGTAAGCTTTCCTTAGCGTTACTCCTGTAAGCTTTCTTTAGCGTTCCCCTCCAATGCAGAATCAGTCTTTTCATGTATCTCCAGGAAAAAGTGATGACCCAATCCTTGCTTCATCTATATGGCTGTAACACAGACAGACCTCTCCCCTTTCAGTCATAGTCTTCTGCATATGCCGCATGCAGATGTTCTCTTTCAGCAGTAACTAGATATAATATGCAAAAATTAGTGAGGAGGAGCGAGGAGAGAAATATATATTTACTTGACCATTTCAAATTCAAAACAAACATGCTTCTCTTGCAAGCTCTGTTTTCCTCTTGTTTTCTGCTAAGATAAAATTTCATTCCGAACTTATACTAGTACAGTTTCGTGGTAGTTTAGTAGTTGGTTGTTTTTTTTTTCCCCTCCCAAGTTGTTAAAGCTTCCTTTTAATGTTATTTGTTCATGTCGAAGGGGTTTTTCTAAGAAAATGCAAGTTAGACTAAGAGTCTACACAGCATTGTTCTGATAATGTATAATCTTCATTTGGCTGCCTGACCCAGTATTCACGCTGTTGAAAAGCTCCTCCTATTGATATTAGCAGGTTTTGAACAAAAAACACTTTCTCAAAATAATCAGAACAAGCTTTTCAGACTAGAAATAATAAATGTATATTTTGACACTAGCATAGTAGTAAATCAGTAAGAGAAAAACAATGCTATTAAATACATTTATATTTGAAATGCATTATCAGGTTAATCTTACATAGTGCTGAATTGTTGGTATGCAGCATCCCTATCAAATGTACTAGAAATAGGAACACTTAGTCAAGCTCAACAGTGCTGCTTTGGAAAAGCCAGCAAGAAAAAGAATCGCTTTCATTCACAGAAAGAATTAAATTAAAATCAAACTTAAGAAAAAGTTCATTCCTACCTGATGCCTTTGTGGATGACAGTACCACCCAGTCTCCCTCCACAGGAGTAACTACTTCAGGAGGTAGAGTTTCCCCTATAGACTTCTCAGGTATCTGTCTACCAAGAAAACTGATCTGCTCCAGCAATGGAAACAGCACATTTACTCCACCAATGCAGTTGATCATGTCCTAAAAAATCAAGAGAAATGGAAGGAAAAGCAACTATAAATAAAATCCTCTAAATTATGCCAAATAAATTCACCCTACTATGAACCTTATACACTCACAAATCAATTAGATTGTTTCATGCCTCTTTAAAACTGGTTTAAAACACTGACTTTAAACAAGAGCATTGCCTGCATTTTAGACTCTGCAATTACACATGACTTCCTGCCAGCTGTGTTTTTACACTTCCACCTTCCCCCCAAATAAACATGGGAACCTGAGGAGTAAAAATATCAAAAAGTCTCAAAAAGAGTCTTCTATTAAGCATTTTGGAAAAACAGAGGAAAAACTTATTTCTGATATCAAATTTACTTGCAGCGAGAAGTAAAGAAAGACTGTATACATCTGTTTTAAACCCGTTCCTGCAAGATCTCAACTTCAAGCAGTTAGAAAAAGATAACAGAACATGATTTTTTCAAATAAATTTGTTTACTTCAATTTTAACCTCCAGCCATTTTGAAATTCAAGTCTACTAAAATCCATTTCATTTCCACTCCTAATCAGCAAACTAGTCAGAGATGTTTGTTCACCTGACCAACTTTGCCCAAGTAAAACTACTCTGTACTAAAATTTTTAAAACCCAAAGAAAAACAGTATCCTGAAAACCAATCACAGGACATCAATTTCCCTTCCTGCAAACACTGGGGAGAAGTAGAGGAAATCATCCTTATTGCCTCCATCACGTTCCTCTTTTTAAATTGTTGCTCTGTTATACGTGCCTGTATGATACCCTCATCATTGTTTAGATACCCCCGTGTTTATTGGAGCAAATTTAATGGAAATTGAACAGTTAAGCTAAGAGTTTTTTTAAATCTGTAAAATTTCTCATGATGAAGATTTCCATCCTTGCTGGACAAAATAAGAAGTATCACACTTTTGAAAGTTGAAAAAAATAGAATTTCTAAGAACCACAGCAGTAACTAGCTCCTTTCAAGCTGTACTTATCTCCTAATGACCTGATCAGCTTTGTTTTATCCCTCCAGTCCTCAAGAAGGTGTGAAACCCCATTGTGCTTGTTAACGATCTAATTATTCTCCTGAGATTTGTACTCAATATGCTTTCCCATAAAGCTAGAGATAAGCCATCCTCACCCACCCCTCTTCCAGCTACCGGATAAGGAGAACAAACTGTAGTATTTTCAGTCTTTTCACAACCCAGCAAAACTAACTAGCAAATACATCTGAATTTTCTTAACGTCAGTCTCCACAAGTCATATGCACAATGTAGCTTCAACATTTCCTCACAAATCAGTTTGCCAGTTGAGTTGACTGCACGCTGTTCTTAAAAAAATAATAATTTTTACTATTTAAAATTATTTTCTAGAAATGCAACTCATTTATTTATTCACACGTCTTCAAATCAAACAAAAAAAATTCCATAGGATACATGTTTTCTACACTCAATCTTTGGATTTTACTTTTACTTAAAGAGTCCTGTAAGTGAAGGTCATCTATAAAATAGAATTGGATATTTTTTACCTAAACAGAAAAAATCGTTAATCATGTCAATGTTCCTAGAACAAGCTGTCTAGCTGCAAATAAGTTGATTTTCTCACATGCAGAGTTAAGACCGACTTCGTATATGTTAAGTATCATTGACCTTATGACAGTCGCTTCTGGCATTCCAAAACTTAGATGAACATATACAAAAACTGTCACATAAACAACAGTTTCTGCATTTACCTTGATGTCCCAATTCACTACTTTGTTTCCAGTTAGTCTTCCATGTAAGAGATTTGCAGACAGGTCAAGACAAATTGGATTTCTGCAGGCCTGTGAAGTCAAGAGGCTACAGTATCATTTAGGAAACAACAGATCCTTGAACACCAGGGAAAACTTCTAAATGATACATGTAAGTGACACAATCAACACAATGTTAGTGACATTGTGTTGATAGTATAGTATTTAAACAACTCGTGATCCTTAGAAAATAATTTGTTACCTTAGATTTGACATTCACAAACCAATTTTGTCCTTTTGCTAAACAAGAATAACACCTGTCACCCTCACCAAAACTACAATTTAAGAAAGCTCTTTCTGCCCTGCATCTTCCTATAGCCATTGGATAAAAATGGTACATTCACTTGTTCTAATGAAGCAGTAATAGCAAAACAAAAACAGAAAATATCTAAAATAAGTTCCCAAATTACTGCTGTGTAAACAAAGGGAAAGTAATTATTGTTTCATACCTTTGGTGTGTAATAAAGCAACATCTTACTGGGGAGATCTGCTACTTCAGGCTCTTGAGATTTCCATGGAGTTAAACAGTTTGGACCTATAAATAAATATATTGCTTTTAAGACTCCACTGGATATTAATGTTAACTTTCACAAATTCTATACAACTATTCTTTGTTATGGCTGGATACTCTGAACCATACCTATTCAAGACATGCTTTGAAGTAATATTACGAATTAAGTCATTCATTCCATAGGAGTCTGCTTAAAAAGAAATACATAATCTTGATAAAAAGCTAAACAATACAAAAAAATTTTTAATTTGCACATTCAAACAGCTATATTTCAGTACAAATACCTACCCATACTTGCCACCAATCCATCTATCATTAAGCCCAAACAGCCAGCCAGTAAGTAATTTTCAAGAGAGCCTTTATTTAGCAACAAAATATTTCCTTTAAATTGAAGTACTTGCTAATCTCTAACAATCCCAGGTCATTATTGAACTTCATACCTTAGTAAAACATAGATGACCAGATTTCTATTTTTATATCACAGTTAACTGTTTGTTGTTGCTGTGTTTTTGGGTTTTTTTTTTTTTTTTGTAGAAAAATCCTCAAGCATAAATAATCTCAGTGGCTTGTCAACAAGAGCAATACTTTAAAGAACCCCAATTATAAGCTCACATGTAGCCAAACAGTAGGAAAAAAATTTAAAAAGTGAAAATTCTAAACATTTTGATTTTTGCAAGTCTGTACATAAATAAATAGATAATAGATAAATAAATGAGCTTATGGAAACCTAATATTTTAAGCAAACTTTGATAAAAATACCTATCATTCAATTTTGAGCTTCTTATAAAGCCTTCTCACTTAGATTAGCTCTACAAGGATTCTGGACTGTAACTGTGTCATTATGTGGTCTGGTGTACAGCAAAGCTCAGAGGGATATTGTTCTTAACCACTTTGTTTCACTAAAACTAGTGTAATCGTCACTTACCTGCTAAATACAATGCTTTCACCTGAGGGGGTTGTAGTGCTTCATGAAAGATGATAACTGAACCAAGCTGACCTTCCAATGATGTTGGACATCCCCACTCACTATCCTGAGTCCCTGCTGAGATCATCTTGGTGACGAGTTCCGGTTTTGCTAGCATCCCACCCCAACTTCCTGGAGAGAGAATGCCCCCAAGTGATGTACGATGGGGCATGATAGGAGAAGAGAAAGGTGGATCTGGTATCTGAGATGGAGGAGGAGTTGTTGTTCTTTGACCAGCTGAACCAATGCAGCAAGAAGTAAAAGGCTGTAGAAGCAAGAACAGAAGAAAGAAAACAAAACACACGCTAAGTCTAGGTTCCCTTTCCACCTCTGCCTCACCTATTTTACAAAGTAAATCTGAAGACTATCTCTGCCAAACTAAATAAATTAAACCAAGAACAGCAAGTTCTGGCATGCTCTGGAGAAGCAATAATCCAAAAGAAAAGAGAACATGTACTCCTCACAACAGCAGAGAGTGCCTCTAATACAATCGAAAGCAATTTGGTCACCTCAACTGTTGTGCAACAAAAAAGGCTAGCAAAAACAGAGCCTGGAAGGATGGTACCCTGGTATGATACCCTGATAAACATCCCTCTTCTGGATTATATTTGAAAAATACTAGCCCATTATACCTGCTATATATATCATTTATTTACCAGTTATTCCACTTGAACAGAAGCCCTACATTTAGGGATCTTCTCTATTGAGCTTATTTTAAAAGTGGGCCAAAATCCAGAGTTTTACCTTGCAATACATTTCTTTAAGTGTTACACTGATTTTTACACTGGTGACTGTTTATCATAAATGCTCAGGTCTGGGAAAACCCCACTATTTAACCAAGGTGATTTTTTTATTTTGTTTTTAAAACTGAGATGACTAAACAAGCATTAATTAATGGCCAGTTCTACCTATTCTCTAATATGACACCATGGGCACTGTCTAGTGTTGAACAAACTTAGTAGCAACAGTCTAAGCTATCTTTAACTATTAACGACTTTCCAAATTTAAGTAAAAAACCTAACTACTTTCTTATTCTTCTGTGAAGTTCATCAGGACAGATGTACGACACAAAGAGAACTTACTTCATTCATGGCAGGAAATCGAAGCGGGGCAGAGATCTTCTGCTGTCCATTGACATAGATGTACACAAGACTCTGACCAAAGGGTCTCTTTCCAGGCATGTGAACAATAGTTATGTTGTGCTGATTAATAAAATAATTAAATCATTAGTGAAAAGCAGTGAAATGATTAATACACAACCGTTTAACTTCATCTCTATTAATCTGGTGAGGAAATCATTAAAGAAACTGCTTTGGAAAATAAATCCAAAGTAGCTGGTCTGACCTTGTTGATATCAACTACTTTCAAATAGTTTGCTCATACCTCTATTCTTCCAAAAAAGTGTAGAAGTTCTTACATGATAATGTACATCAGTCCTTAGAATAGAAGAAGCTAAGGCAGAAACGTAGTAGTATACACAACACTACAGCTGTTTATGTGTTAATATAAAAAAAGATCCACATATTAAAAAAACTCTATGTAAAACACACACTTAAAAACAACACTAACCAGCTTATGAATAGGAACAGCTAAAACAACATAGGCATAATTTATCTTAAATTCTAATTCATGCAGAAAGCACTTGTATTATTTGAGTTTAGATTTGTTCTTACACAATTAAGTATAATAAAATAGATCAGTTATAGAATAACAACAAAACTAACTTGTGACTTCTGAGCTAACGCTACTCTCCTAAACAGTGTTTTTCAGCATCACATCTTACCCAGAGTGAATCAAAAAAACAGTGGTCTGGCAGCATCACTGTCGCATATTCCCTCTTTGTGCAAACTGCAACCACCAGTACTCCAGAGCATGTAATAAAGGCTTCA
Organism: Aquila spilogaster; assembly: GCA_024606505.1. NCBI lineage: Eukaryota > Metazoa > Chordata > Aves > Accipitriformes > Accipitridae > Aquila > Aquila spilogaster. Next base: position 32,955,984 of record JANHGO010000071.1, read on the forward strand.
AAACCCATACCGCTTCCTGTAAAAAAGCTACAGAATGACAATAAAACACACAGCTAAGGACTTAGTTCATCATAGCTATTGGAAATCACCTAACAGTATTTTCATTTAGAAACGACTTGAGCTTTTTGTTGCTGTTCATGTAATATTATTTGCCTAGCTATTACTTCTGTTCCAAAGAACAAGACAAACGTCACAGGAAAGGAATCCCAAGGACAGTCAGGACAAAGGCAATCTCCAAATCTCTCAAAGCAGTTTGTAGCTATCCAACTACTGACTGTTGCAGTCTCTGAAAGCCACAATATTCTAATAAAAAAAAACTGGCCTGCAAGCTGTGCTGTTCGCTGTTGTGTCCATCAGCCCCAGTAAAGCTGCTAATGATACATGCAGTTAAGTGAGATTGCTGTCATAGCTAGTAGACATGTCCTCTTCATTTAATTTCCTTGTTTTACATCATAGCATTACATATGAAGTTTTTGTTTTAAATATCAAGACACTAAATGGAATAATTCAGAAATTCAAAATGCTTGCATTTTTAATGTTACAGCCAAATCTGGTTTAAAACTGATGAGACAGTAAGTGTAGATTAAAGAATATTTTTTAAATCTGTGATTACCTATTAGCAAGAATCTTAGTGCAAAATATAAGCATAGTCATGGTTAAAAAGCTTACTTCACTCAGAATTACAAAGAGCAGCTGTAAGCAGCTATCTATAAATAAGTCCTGCAAGAACAGGTTTGCCTTGAGAAACGTGGCATTTTTGTAAGTGCTTGACTACAAAAAATTGTATTTAAACTGTGAAGTGTCATCAAAGCCTGCTATAATCCCTTGGGTACTGTTACTCCAAGCGCAGGCATTAACTAATATATTATCAAACATTTATTGGTATAAAACACAAACATAACATGAATGTTTATAGTGGGGAAAGTGATGTGTACTGTCTTTTGGGATAGGAAAGGGGGGATTATTTTGGATTACTTGGAACCTAGACAAACCATCCACACTGATCGCCACACTGCGACACTAACTAAGCTGAATGCTGGAACCTCCAGAGTAAAGTCAGAGATAACATCAATTTTTCTGTTGCAGCACAACAGCGCCAGACCCCATACTAGTTGGAAGATCATGGAGTACATTGGCAGTCTTAGCTGGACTGTCCCACCACACCCACCATATAGTTCAGACCTGACACCTTCTGGCTTCCATCTGTTCAGGCCAGTGAAAGATGGATTGCATTCGCAACATTTTCCTAACAAAATCATCATAGCAGCTGTGAAACAGTGGATCATCTCAATTGGTGCAGATACTTATAAGAATGGCATCGATGGTGAAAACGCATAGTTAATGGTGGTGCCTATACTGAAAAACAGTGTTTTGTAGTTGAGAATCTGCTCTATCGCTTTTTAAAGTTTGTGGTGTAATTCCACCACAGGTTGTTCTGTTTTGGGGTGTTTTGCTTTTTTGGTTGTTGGTTAGTTTTGTTGTTGTTGTTTTTAAGCTATAAACCTTAACATGATTCAGAGTTGTGGATAATGAAACTGCAGACAGGAAACTGTAGAGGAAACAGTGTAATTGAGAAGCTACATGCTTATTCCTGTAACACAGCCTGGCTTTGGTGACAGATGAAGCTGCTCCCTTCCACAAACTAACCAAATTAAGTGCTATATACTGCGTTCTATGAAGGAAAGAATAGGTACCACATGCCAGAAGGAACAGACGACCCAGATTTGCGCTGTTGGACTCATTATGGTAACCATACCTATACAGTTGCTTCCGTTTGCCAGTTTTGCTAGCTGTGCTAGGGTCCACCTGGTCTTGATCAAGGCAGAGCCAAGCATTGAAAGAAAATGCAGAGCCTGGCCACTTCTGAATTGATGGAACAGCAATTCCCGCCATACTGTGACACAAGTTGAAATACTGCAAGGCACTAGCCATGCCCTGTTTCCGAGCCATTGCCAGAATGGCTCGCATCACTGGAATAACATAAGGGTGTGCCTGTTTTGGCTCCTCAGTCCTCAGGAGCCGTATTAGTTGAAGCAGTTCTTCTGATCCCATTGACTGGCTCCCCAAAGAGCCCAGAAGGGCAATCAGGTTCTCTGCACAAGTACAATGGAGAGCTGAATGGTGATTCAGTGTCTCAATGATACGGATGACCATATCTGCATTGACACATGTGGCACGACTCCGCCTGTTAATACAGCAGATCCGTCTCAACCAATTTGAGACGAAAATCTGCAGGTCAGGTGAGTCTAGCTCTGGAAGCCACTGGATAAGCAGCAATAATGGCTGGACATTACTAATGCCTACTATCCCAACAGCCACGTGGTCATTTTCAACAGCCTGAAAAACAGCAGAGAAATCAAACATGAAATACAGTCAAGGAGAAACACAGTTGAAGAGACATAGCATTTCAGACAGCATTCAAAGCGAGTATATCTCACCATATTCATGAGTTCTTCCAGCAATTCCCATGAGGGCTGACCCAGTGACTTAAGTACCTCATAGATATGTGCATAACCAATTCTCTCCTTGAAGACCTCCTGAGGATAAAAATCCAGTCTCACTAACAAATGAAATAGACACAAATAGCTCATATACTGCAACAAGGTTTAATTTAACACAGTATTAGATTAAAAAAAAAATTAGAATGCAAGAATAGTATTTTTGGGGTTAGAAATCCTTTGATAATATGCCCATCGTGCTATCTCTATCATGCTGTAAATAAGAAGGATCTCACTGCAGCACACAGATAAACAAGTGTAAGATCAAAGTTATAGTAATTACTTACACAAACAGTATTGCTTTGGTATACTCAAACAAATCCACCACAACTTACTAATAGTTTTATTTTTAATACAAACTAAAGCTTGAAATGAAGTAATTACTTTGAGAATTGTAAGCATCTAGATTCTGACTTTTGAATGAAAGATTTTCTACACCAGCTTGATTAGACATCACTCATCTTAAACAACTCAAAAATTAGGTAAGTATTCCAGGAAAGATTTTCTGAAAATTGTTTTTACATGAAGAAAAATGTAATGAGCCACAAAATCCAAAACATACTACCTAGCATCTGTTTACTGTTTGGTTAGTAAATATGCAGCACATCATACGAAACAAACACTATTTTCCCCACTGTATTCTGCACTGAAACTAAAACAGATGAATCCGCCAGTAGAAGTGAAACAATTCCCAGAGTTGGTGGAGGTATAAGTACACTGAGTTACGGCTCTGGAGGAGCCTAATTTACTGCCCTGTCATTTCTAACTCAGAATGTACTACAAGTAGCAACAAAATCAGGTGATTTCCATTCTCTGTGGCCTACACTGTGCCAGGAGTCATTCAAACACACGATTAACCTAATGAACTCAGCAACCTAAAAATAAGTCCACTACTTTTTGTGTGGTTTTATATTTCAGTCAGATTCACAAACTAGCCATTGCCTGTTAATTTACCAAGCCACAAGAATAAACACAAAGGAAAGGTAGGGTAACAGCAAGATCACCATTTAGACAGCAATATGATCCTGGATTACAGACACGATAAAACAACTCCTGTCTGAAGCTACAGAATTAACAAGTTTTGCAGAATATTTCAAATATTCATGGTAAGTAATTATGTACTCTCCTTAAAAAGGTTCCAGTTACCATTTGCACTCCAGTTTTCCAGTTTTGATATAAAGATGTCTCACTGTGCAGCCATTAGAAACAAATAGACAGGGGATGCCCAGTCCATTGCTCCTATCTAGCAGGAATTAGTGATCACAAGCTGCCCAACTTAATCAGTAAAATTCCCCAAGGATTTCGCAAAAAAAAAAAAAAGCCAACCAGAGACAAAATCAAGAGGCCTATTGCAGGAAGGTTTCTACATGTGTAGTTACCTTAGCAGCTGGAGACTTGTGCATTACTGCTGTGAGGGCCTGAATGGTTGATACTGCCAAGCGGTCTAGATGTCCCTGAAATACCTGAAAGCAACAAGTTCAGAAGTTATATACAAATGCACAAAGACAGTCCTGCTCCAAAACTATAACGTGCCCTCCTGCCAGGATGAAAATAAAGAGTTTACTAGCATGCTTCAAAAAATCATATCTCCACCAACAATGATTTCATAAATCCCCACAGCTTACAAGAAAGATTACATTAACAATAGACAACACTTCAAGAGAAGGAGAGAAGCATTCACAAAACTCATTTCACTTCAAATGTTCTGATGGACAAACAGGTTTTCCTCATGCGGCTAATGGACAACCTCAAGAGGGAGGAAGGAAAACAAATTAAGAAATCTCTTGTAATGTGTGTGTGCTGCTGAACAATCAGGCATCTGCAGTACATATGGAATGCTTTCTTTTCCACATAAGTCCAATCCCTACATGCCAATGCGACACACATGAATTACAAGAGACATTACTCACACCAGCACAGTAAAGTGGCTTTCTCATCCACATCCTCATCTCAATGATCAACAACTTTTTCCAATTTCATGTTATCTATTGTGGGTTTTTTTTCCCCTCTCTGATAATTTTTGTTTATAGTAATATTTCTATCATGGTCTTAAAGACAAAAACAAGCAGTATTTCACGTCCATCAGTAAACCTAATGAGCAAGACTGCACATAGCCAGTTTCATTACCCCTGAAATAATGTTCTGTATATCAGACATATTTTGAAAATGAAATGCCAAGAATCAAGACTGTTAGATGTGAAGAAATGTTTACATGCAGTTAATGTCGCACTGAGTTTCTAAAAAAGCCAAAGCTATTAGTTAGAATCACAATCTGTAGATTACCATACTGGGTACTTAGCATCTTTACATTTTTAATCAGAACAAATCATTCTACCACAAAATTAATACAACAATTTGCATTTGATACTTTCCACAACATTACGGGAAAATTAAAGCAACAGGCTATTCCTACCTCCCTGATTCAGCCTGTCCATTGAATTGTGAACATCTGTTCTTGGTGACAAGCAAAGAATCAGGACATCAAATACAACCATTGAGATTCACAAACAAGGCCCCAGAATCCAAAACACCACAGTGCTGAGACAAAGAAGCAAAAAAAGAGGAAAGGAAGGGAAAAAAATCACCACCCGGTTGATAGAATCATTTGGATTCCATTCATGTACTTCACCTTCTCCTTAAAAGATGGAAAACTGAGGCTTAATCTATTAAGTATTTGCAACTTGAAGTAGATGAATAAAACTGAAGTTGAATTCAGTCTGTTAATCAAGAAAATTACTTTCCACAGATAGGAAATATAATGTCTGCAGCAACACAAGATCATCTTGCCACAGAAGACTTAAAAAGGATCATTGAGGTGAAGCACAGGAATCAGTTTTCCTGTCATTGTGTTTTGACCTCAACTGAAGCAAAATACAGATTAGGTAGGTACCTGGTCCTCATTCATTTCTGTCAGTAATTTGTTGGCAAGGTCTTTTTCACTCTTGTCTGCCACTTTATTGTTAGCATTTAAAAACAGCTGTCAGAAACAAAGACAAGAATAATGGAAATAATCGCATTACACAGTTACCCTCCAGTCAAACCTGTGGAGGATGCCTTGGGATTTGTGTCTAACATACAAGAAACGAGTTCTCACACTGGTGAGACACATTCCCCTGTTAACATTAGTTCTGTTAATTCTTAAAATACTGAAGATTGCATTTTATTTTTGCTAAATAGTAATTGCATTTTTTTTTGTCCAGAATTAGATGAAAATAAGTCATTGCTGAGACAAGAAAACAGACCCAATCTGGATGTCATACTGCTCATCAGCTTAGCAACTGTGATTTCATTTACCATGTACAATCTGACAAAAATTCACTTTAAAAAAATAAAGACAACAGTGGAGCCTTAGCAAAGAAATAGATACAAATGCCTCACTGTTGTCCATTTATGTCTCATCCTATGAGGTGGCTGAAGATATCTAGTCAAAATATTTAAATCAAGCAGCAACAGCAGCAGAATATCTTGAACGCATAAGCCTTCAGAACAGGAGAAAAGGAAAACTACATCCGGTAACATTCTAAGAATCTGTCAGGTTGTAAATAAAACATACACCAATACTGCATTTTTAGCTAAGAAACTTATCCCTGGTCAGAACCTGAATTTGTAATGTTAAAATTCACTCAAGTACCTTCATAATCCACTGCAGTCACTTTGTGAGTATAGGTCAGCCATAGTCTAATCAGGACTACAGCTTTTCTTCTGTTTATATATTCTAAAGAGCTGTTAAAAAATCCCCAACATGTTTTAAAGGTACCTAAAAAGCACAGAACCAACCAACCAACCAAACAAAAAAAACTAAACAAAAAACCCAACACTTTCCTTCAGTGGGTAAGAATGAAACATTAACCATTTCTTCCTCACGCATTTTCTCCTAGTACCTGAAGTGTTCTCTCTGAAGATGAATTATCCTATGAAATCAGCTTCCACAAAATAGGACAAAGAAAATACTCAAAATGTTACTTGTACTTACACAAGCATGAGCCGACATAGAAACACAAGTCAGCCGGAAGAAGTGCATCACACTCAAGAGCACATAATATCACAGAATTATGACAGCATATCTCAGAGAGTTATAGCATAAACAAAAGCAAAGGCAGACATGCAGAAAAAAAGAAAAAACAAGTTCTTCAGATAGGTTACCTTAGCCCTGTCAATGCAAGTGAAAAGTCTTCTATCTAAAAGCAGTTCAGACAAATGTGTTTTTAACCAGGCATACTGCTAGAGAGAATTGTGCCTTGCTCAAAGTCTGATTCCTAAGTGTTTAAAAGGACCTACAAGCAGCTAGTTAAATGACTTAGGATAGACTGAGCCCCTTTTGATATCTGTAAAGTATAGTCCCTCTTCTTGAATATCACAAGAAAAAAAGGCAACATTTAGATCACCAGAATGTAACTGAACAGCTTTTAAAAGCTCTCATGCAGATCTATAATCCTAGAGCATAATTAAGGGAAGACAATTTGCCCATAAGGCTTAAAACCAACAACTGCCAAAAAAAAAAGATTTATACTTTAGAAGATTGCTGGGCAGTAGATGATTTTAAAGTATGACTAGAAGAATGGGCTTGAATACCTCAAGATATGTATAGCAGAAGTTATGGTAGGGATTTTCTTTAACCCCTCCTCTCCATGAAAATTTCTCTCCAAATTTGCTGAAGATTCAAGAAATTCCTGAGTTTCATATCTGTGTCTGTACTCTCCCCCTCATCTGATACAGACCTGCAGAACTGTGCTTTACACAGCCTGCTGGTGAATCCAGCAGCAAGATTTTCATAGATAGAAATACACAACTAGAAACAGGATCTTCCTGCAGGAACAAGAAGAAAACTTAATTCCACTGCTAAATTCATCTTCACTATTTCAATAAGTATGAAGATACAATGGAAAAACATAACTTCATTTCCTTTCCTCCCTTTATCATTCTCAGGGCTACTTCCACTGCAAAGGTTAAAAAATGTCACATAGCAATCTGGAAGCACTGAGACTCAACTGATCACAGTAGTATGCAAAGCCATCAGAGGAAAAAGCCTCCCAAGAGTACATCTTATGACAGACAAACAGGCAGACTAAAAACAGAGAACAAGCAGCAAAAATCAAAGCAGCTAAAACCTAACAGAGTAGCTATTCCTGCTTTCTTAAGTTTTAATTCCTACTTGTTTAAATGAGAACAGGAACAAGGGCAGATTCTAAAGAACAAGTAAATATCTCACTCAGTGCTTAATAACCGAAAAACAAATTAGGAAATAAGTTTCTTACAGAGTACAAGGTCAGTACAAAAAAAGACATGCCCAAAAAGAGAATAATGGAAACATAAAATGAAGTACTTTCAGGAAAAGATTGGAGAGAACAAACAAAAACACCCAACCCACCAACACTACTCAAAGCATTTCAAGTAAATTGGCATTCTGCCACTGATCATAACAACAGCTAAATCCTAATCCAAGCACATTTTTCATATATTGCTGCAATTAAATATGTTCTAATCCAAAATAAAAATGGATTTGAATCAAATTGTATACTGTAGCTAGCATAAAATTATCTAGTATTAGAAGAGCAAAAAATAGCAATGCCACTAGCGTATCACAAAAATAGAAATTATTCCACAGAGTTGCATTGTATCCATTCTCTTTTACAGAGGTGGAAAAATGAAATCTACAAAGGAACCAGTGAAAGACGTTGGCTAGCAAATTATGAGGTTCAATCTGGGATTTAGACAAAAATACAAGATTTGTGTAATTGCTAGATCCTATGGAAAAGGAGAAAAATCTAAGAACGTTTGCAAGAGCTGGAGCTCATTTTTTTTTACGTCAGCTACGTAGGACTCATATTTTGATACAATCATAAAGGCACACCAGTGAGTGTGTTTAATGTAAAAATAAGCCTCTGAAATTAGAATTCAGATCTCCATCTGGCAGCAGTTGTAAGTGACTTCCTAGTAATCCAGTGACAGTACATTTAAAATAATAAAAGGGGTGGCAATTCTAATAACAACATTAACAGATTTTAGAAACTGAGCAACACATATAAAGGCTTTTTTGATCAATACTTAAAATGAGTATTCATAATTTTTAACAAGACATGGAAGAAACTCCTATTTTATTAAGAAAAATGATTGTATAACAACCTAGATCTATCAGACTCTTCATGGCATTAGTAGCTCTAAACAAACCAAAGCTTTATTTCTGGTAGGTAGACACTATAAAAATCACACCTAAAAGGAATAAATAAATGTAATAAATATACCTGCAATATTAGAGAACAAGTTGTGTTATAGAAGTGAAGATAAGGGAAAATTCACCTTGCAGTTCTGCAACAGTCGAATGAGATGCTCAAAGCAGTTACTGTTAAGGAAAATTGCCTGTAGAACAGGCCTGTCCGTGCAGTCTAACATGGCCGTGATTGTATCTACAAAATTAAAATGGAACTGACATTAAAACCAAAACACTTCCAAATCCATTCAGCTTTTTCTTCTTCCCATATTACACCTGGAAGAGGATTAGAAATGGTACATAATAAACAAGGGAATTAAAAAAATACATATTTATTTTAAAACAAACTATATATCATGAGAATTTGAGGTGTTTTAAACACAGAGTACTATGCCTAAAAATCAACAGTGTGACACTGTAAAAATTGACAGATAACCTAATATACATAGAGAAAAAAACTCAACTATACAGTATCTTTGATAGCTTTGAGATTCTGTTTGAAGTCTTTGTCATTATTGAGTACCTAACCTGCATGCCTTCTAATAGTAGCATACAAACACTGGTTTCCTTATCAAAAAATTTCTCTGCATTATACAGATGCCTTTCACTGTAAGTGAACACCACCTCAATGCTACTCCTGTTTCCTTGGAAGTCCACGAGAAGGAAATACCAGCATTTATATTTGCCATTCCAAACAAAGTGGAAAAAAAAATCACAAATCCTAAATGTCTATCTAATGACTCAGCACCAACACTTTAAGGACCATCATCTTTGCCAATGTTTGCAGTAAATCCATCTGAAAAGCAATCTTCCACAAAATGGCCATCACGTGGATATTTTATTAGAAATCCTCCTCACTCTGCACTTACCAAGGTGCTAATTATTGTCACTGTTGCCTAACAATTTTTTTCTTTTTTTAATAGAGACTGGTAGTCCATGAACCCTGATACTCTGGTTAAATATGAATACCACTCTGATATATATGAATATGAAATAGAATATACCTAAAGAAATGTCGATGAGAATAAATATTTGAAGTTTTTCTACTATATAGGGAAGTGAACATATATTAATATAACTGAAAGTCATACAAATAAAACAATTCAATCACTATTTGTTTCTGAGCTATTATCAAGAGACATTTAAAGGAACTGCAAAATTGAGTACTCACTCAGCATTTGGATCTGTAGTGCTATGAACCTGCTCTCCCACTGCCTACATCGCCTTGGTTTAGGTAAAGCTGAATGGTCTGAATTAAGCAACTTGAAATAGTTCTCCAGTATCGTACTGGTCTCCACCTGCCGCTGGTCAGAACTGCTGTTAAGAAGGATATGGACGACTTCTGTCAGGCACTTCAGAGTAAGCTCTGCCTTTCTGCTCACTTCATCAGGACTCCCATCATCCCAGTTATCACAGTCTGCTAAAACACGCATTAAAACTTCCATGGTGGCAGGAGATACTGCTTGAAGGGCATTCCTCTGAAACACACGGGTGAAAAGAATTAAGGGGAATAAAAACATAACTCTGACAGAATTGCTGACTTATTGATACCTGAATCATGTAACATTCACTATTGCTTCCATTCTAACTTATATATTCTAATTGTTAATTAAGCATTCTAATTGAATTATATTATTGGCTACAGATGAAATGCAGCCCACCTTGTCCACTTAACTAAGCTTTCTGTATCAAAGAGAATACTTATAGGGTAAAGAGAAGGTCATTTAAATTGACATTATAATATTCTTATCAAGTACCCTTGATAACATACTAATTCTAAATAAACCTTAATTTGAAATTTCATTTTCGGTCCCTTTCTTCATAGACTTAATAACACTAAAAAAAACCTGAAAAGACCATAGTAATTAACAAATATTTGTCTGGGCTCTGAATACATATCCCCCAATTCTCTTCCTGGAATCTGACCGGGTAGGCCTCAGGGCTAGCCTACGTCTGGGGCAGGAGTACAGCCTCATAAAGCACAGCAAGAAGCCTTATCAGGCTCTCCCCACCTCGTCTAGGAATCTTGCATTCAAGCCATGGCTCCCAATCTTTTACCCGCCTAAACTACACTGCAGCCATGTCCCTGACCCACTGCTTCAACTTCCTAACTTGACTTCAGGCCTGCTTCATCACTATGGATAGGTCTGACAAGCACTAGAAGTAACATTTACTAAGCAGAACATCACAGAAGTCAGCTCATGAGAGCATATGCAGGCTCTGCTGATGATTAACAGTATTTTTTCAGATACTCTCTTTTCTTCATGTTATTTCAGTGGTTTTAAGGACCCTCCAAACTCTGAAGACCTTGTGTCTCTGCATCTCCTATTGAAACACATTGGGAAGTAAGCTAGATATATTTCACATAGTTATATAAAATCTACAACTTTGCAGGTGGAAATAGTCTAGTCATTCACATTTTTCTATGTATGTGAAGACAATATACTAAGTTCCTAAGAATGTGTGTATTTCTACTGCTTTTTGAAAACAGAATCTAATTTGTAGTATTTAGATACTATTGCACAGAACAGCCTCAAACTTCACAAGATGAATAACTAATACATAATAAGTAAATTCTCCTTGAGAATTTACTTTATCTGGGGGTATTTATAAGCCTTGAATAATGAAGATGAAGTTGGAGACTTCAGCAGCTGGGAAGAGTTTAGAACATCCTTACCTGACCACCAGCCACAACAGCTCCGAAGAGATGTAACAGGCAACATTTCAGGCTTTCCTTGAGATGTTCACTTTCTTGGAAACATTCTGATTGGAGTAAATAAAAAGTAGGATTCCTTTTTTTATTGTATAAATTATACAAGTTTTTTTTCCTCTCTCAAACAACACTAAAAAAGCAGGAACGGTGAATAAAAAAAATAAGCTTCCTTGCTCCTTGTTACCATGCAAGTTTAATACAAATTTCAACTGCATAATCTCCACTTTCTTTTATGTAAGTCATGTACATAAATGCATCCATTTCAGCATTATCAAAGCAACATAACACTGCATTTATCAGGAAGACTGACAGACCTAAAGAGGTACAGCAAATGTACCATGGAAAAAAAGGGATTAATTTTCATTAGACTGTTGAGAACATGCTAACACAAGCAGTTAGCAGGCATGAGAAATGTTAGAAGAATTTTGACACAGAGGGGGAAATGTCATACACAGTGCAGGTGCCTTAGAAAAGCAGAGCTTGCTTCCTTTGAACCAAGCTTCCCACAGAAGTCTGTACAGGTCTGCAATCTTTCTAACAATAGAAGATATCTTCAAAGATATCTCATACCATATCTGATATATGGAACTCTTCTTAGGAATAGATATAGCCTGGAAAACGTTGCTATAGCAATATCACTAGAATCAAAACAGCTGCAACTGAAACTACAAAGGAGTATTTTATTTAGAACTAGCCATTGTAAAACTTCCAATAAAAGATAAAACCACTAAAGACTGAGATTTTAAACACTAGAAATTGAAAATGGAAAAAATCTGTATTCATTAAAATAATAATGTAACCTTTAAGACAATTACCAGTTACTGGTAAGTAGTATTTCTGACTATGTACTGAAAGTACACGTTTGTTTCAAAAAAAAAAATTACATTACTTTTAAAATCTGGTTTACAAAGTAAACAAAGGCTACCACTTCCCTGACTTAGAGCCTCCAAATCTTCTGTAGAACTTAAGACAAATTCAATAGAGTAGTACCTAGCTGACTGCGGAAAAATATTGAGGCCGTGTAGACAAAAAAAGTCTTTAGTACTACTGTGGCAGGTATGTCTTTAGCACATGCTCAGCAATTTCTTGTACTGTCAGATGGACAGTCAGCAGATGAGTACCTGCCAGCTAATTAGCACACTTGTAGGTTTGTCTCACTACAAAAATAGGGGACTCAGGAGGAAACAGTACAATGAACTAAATAGAGAAGAGAGAACCTGAAGATGTCAATCCTGAAGAGCAGACTTCAGAGTTGGCTTCCAATGCTCTAGCACAAAGACAAAGGCATTTTACTGACCTCTTTGCCAATATGTAATGGTAAGAACACATGAATTCCAAAAGCAGCAGTCATGGCACTTAATAATTTAACCAGAAGAAAAGAAAAAAAGTAGTTTCCCAAACAGGGATCCAAGGAGACTTTGCTATTTGGATGGCAACTAGTTTCCTTGTTCGCAGCTACTAAACCATATAAGGGGACAAAAATGCACGCATACTTCCTTCACTTTATACTTGAGAGTATAAAGTGCAAGGTATCACTACATTTGCTACAAGGATCTTATGTGCAATCCTTATATATATATATATCAACATAAACAGAGAATTTGAAAATTCACAGATTCAATCTTATTAAACTACAGTAAACACTGAAAAAATCTGGAAGGAAAAAAAAAGCAGCCAGGTATTCACAGACAAGGATGGCAGTGCTCAAAACAGAAAGCAAACAAAGCAACTCAATACAATCAGACTCAGAAAGCAGTAAGATGCTTTTACATTTGTCACACACTTTGGGGAATGGAATTTAGAATTGCTAACTTCACTCCTCCAAAGATGACCATTTTCAGACATGCTGTTGATAATACTTACGATAAAAGAAAGGGACAAACTCAACAGTGAGGGAAGCCGGTTTATACTTCTGTCTGCTCTTTTCAACTGTACTAAGGATACGTCTGAAATTACATTAAAAAAAAGATATGACACCTTTGTTTCTGACTTACTACTTCATGATTTCATAATAGAGAACCCTGCCAAAAATTTAAGTTTTGACAACAGGATCAAAAATAGCAAAAAAGTACTTCATCCTGAAAAAATGAATCACAAATAATCATGATTTTACTGTTCCACTTCTAGAAATGCCTTAATGTTTTACAACACAGTTTGGTCAAAATAAAATGAACGAAAAGAAACCACCAGCTACCTGGTATTTAGTCCTTCCCCATTGCAAGTAAGCCATCTACTAAAGTTCTTAACCACGCAATTCAAAACAGGCACAAAAAATTATTGAGTTCATTATGGGGGTAGGAGGAATAAATCAAAGGGAAGTAATTCTACGGATAGATTTAAAGACTACTTTTCAAAGATATAACATACTTATACTGTGATCTTCAAAAATATATTTTCAACCAATTCCACCACATTTAGCTGCCACTTTCCCTCTGGCTTCCTTGTACTACCATTTTAGAAAAATGGGGAAGTTTTTGAAAGGAGAAAGAGATGGAAAAAGCTTAATGTTGGTCAGTTACAACCAAACACCTCCTGGTCCATCCACACATTTTTATTTTTCAACCTCTACACTGTCAGAAAATATCTTTAAGCTTTTATGAAGTATCCAAATCACACCCAGTTTCAGAAAATATAATAGCCTTCTACAACATGATTATATCGATTCATTAACAAATTCTGTACCTCCACTGATTGCAGATTCTGTGTTTTTGAGTATTTATATTCTACCTAAGATACAATGAGATGTGCTGGCATTACAAACGCTACATCTAAAAACAGTTTAGCAGTACTTTGTCAGGCCATAGCTGAAAAGTGGCATCAATCTGTACTATGTTCTAAAATAGGGGAATTATATTGCACAAAAATACTATAAGTTGTAATCCTTACATGCTCCCTAAAACTTTGAGCACAGCTAATCAAGCTGTTATGAAAACAAAAGCTAGTACTGCCAATGACAGTTCCATAAAAGCTGCATTCCATGCAGTGCTATGGCATATTACAGGTTGCCAGCTACAAAGAAACCCCAGCAAACAAGGTACCACCACATCTTGTATGATTTCCACTCTGTATGTGTGGAGTCAGAAGAGTGACTGGACACACAAATACAGCACGGTTCTACCAGATGGAAGCTGTAGAATGGACTCTAAGTTTTACAAGACCAGTTATCTGCACGCACATTTGTGCACATCAAAACGGTCCTGATGAAAGTAAAAGTACGAAACTTAAAAGAGCAGTTCTGAATGATAGTGGCAAGGAGCAAACAGCTTCAGCCCTTGTACACACAGCAGAAAAACTAGTTAACTATGCTGTGCAAGACTGTACATTTAACATTGCTGCAGTGAATTTAGGACTAATAAGGGAGAACTATACATGAAAGATCTCATAGGAATCTTTAAGAGATCTCTGAAGAGCCTGTTATAACGAAGTGACTCACTAGCAGCTTTGAAGAGCAGAGCCTGTGCCTAGAATGACAGAAATTAAGCTTCTCAAGAAGCCCTTGCATATACTAGTACTGACAACTCCAGTTGCACTGGATTTCAGTGCTAAGAGTATCCAATTCATGAGGTTTTTTCCTACCAAAATTAGCATATTTCATTAACTCTTTAGAATAGAGCATGTCTTTGAAAAACAACTAACATACTGTATCAAATCCAGTGCCTATGACAACCAACTCTAACATCTGTAAAATATATCAGCAGCATATCCATGTAACTACATTTTATTTTAGTTTGACATCAGCAGTTCTGTCAGTAGTCTTATATATAATTTATCTACAGTTATCAAAGCTCACACAGGTTATGATCCTGTCCTGGTCCACACTTACCCTGCAATTCTCTGCCTCCAGTTGCGATATGGATCATAGAGACTTTCACAAAAAGCCAGTGCATGTCTCACAAATTCTTCTATTGGGGTCTGATCTGCCATTTCTTTCTCTTTTGTTTTGCTTTTTAACTGGGGAAGAAAAGTCCAAAAAAGTAATAACTATGATCAAAAAATTTCTAGAAGTTAAAACTTAATCTTGATCCCCCTCCATAAGCATTCTCCCACAAGCACTTTTTTTTTTTTTTTTATTTTGACAAGGATCACAAACAAGCAAGAGCAGGAAGCGCTCTATGGGGAAAATAACAGATTACAATGGTTGAAACACATACCTGTTGAATGTATAATGTAGTCATGGTGATGACATGATTAATGTACGAACACATCCCAATCTCTTCCACATTAGCCAAATTTCTGTGAAAACAACAAAAAACAAATGTACAGAGTGTACTGAGGCTAGTACAAACAATGTTTGTTTTAGTATTCAATCTATAATCACAAAACTGTATAAGCATTTCAGAAATGCTCCCCAAAGGACTGCAAACACTCAAATGCTTATTTTCATCACAGTAACATACTACACAAGTTTTCTTTTAACAGGAAGGAGAAGAAAGGCCTGAGTCATCCTGCTGTAGGTCAACTCTATCTGGAATTTGGGGTTTCAGAGATTAAACAGATTCCCAGGACACTCTAAATAGAGAGCTTAGAAATGGCATATGATAACAGACAATTTTAATTTCTCCCACATTACTAGAACACTACAAGGAGACTGATACTGTAGCTGCATAAACTTTCCAATGCTTTAACAAATGTATTACCTAGAAGCAGCTATGTACTTCAAATTCTCCCAAGAAAAAACATTGAAAATTATTTTAGAACACTAAACAAATCAACAGTAACAAAGAAGCATGCATGCTATTTCTCAGTTTGAGGACATCACAAAGATCAGACACTAACATGATCACATAAGGAGAACTGTTTAGCAACTGAGTAAGATAACAGTAATTCATCAACACAGCTATCAGCATCTATTCAGCTTTATTTAATAGTCTAGAATATTTAACCACTGCACTACAGCTCTTTGTACTTCGTTAGGGATAAGGAGAACCAAAGGACTCAAAAAAAAAAATTTGTTAAATACTTCTCAAAAGGAGAATCCCTACTATATGCTTTATCCCCTTATTCTTTCAATGCAGTTTATAATAAAAGAATGAAGAAATAGGGAGGAATAGATTCCTAAAAACAGTTGATTTACCTGCTTGGACAGTATTACAAAATTAAGAGTAAGTTTCAGAAGTCAGTTGCATTAATAGAATAAATCAGTTCCCTTAGCTGTTTATGGAATTATAAGCATGTTAAGAATGTGAAACAGTTCCTCCTGTATAATTATCTTTCAAATCCCTTAATATCCAACTATTTCTAGAGTGTGGCTTCTCTTTTAAAAGTATTTCTTATACCAGGTACACTATGCCTTGAATTCACATAGATATCTTGTATAATTACAAAAAAAAAATTGTCTGTACTCCTTCTATTCCATTTTTCATGAAAAAGAGCGTTACTAAGATGATTGTGTTGCTCTTCTTCATTCCCTTTTCCTTTAGTTTGAAGATCATGAAAAGTGACTTTTCTGATTCTACTGGAAAGCATCTAATCATGTTGCATACATCATTAGAATCTAAAGGCTGCATTCATGATTTGTTAAACAAAACAACAGCCTTTTTGAAGTAACAAGCAGAACAAATACCTGCAAAGGATGATAAAGAATTTCACAAGCAGAAGTGACAAAGTCTGCTGCTGCTCTTCTAGTCCATCTGACATTTTCTGGACACATTGCAGCAGCTGGAGCCTAACGACCTGAAGAATATTGTCAGGAAGCAGTGATATTCCTGGAGGGACATCATCCACCCTAAAGAGAAAGACCACACACACACACAACTCTTATTCATGCAAGTGATGTGTTATTAATCTATTTAAGCATGCTCCAGTAGTGTTCCAATATACCTGTTTAAGAAAGGTTACTGAAATGCGGCAACTGATTTCTCACAAGCACTTCCTAATGAAGTGCAAGGAAATCCCTACTGGCAATAAACCAGCTTGAGCTTCCTTTTCCCCCCAACAACAACAACAAAAAGAATTAAAAGAAGCAGTAAGTATACATTAACCAGATTCCTAAATGCTGTTCCATGAAATTACCTGCTTTAATTGCCAAAGAGAAATGGTATGATTTTCAGTAGTAATCAGGTGGCCTGGGAAACTCCTATGAGGATTGACACAGCAGAATGAAACATGAAACTAAACACAAGGGAATGTTTTAAACTTTCTACTGAAGATTAAAATATTTAAATAAGATGCCAGTTACTAAATAGCCACTGAAGCCCAGTTGGCAGTAATCCACAGCAAACTTCATGCCTTTCTTACACAAACTACTAGAAAATAAGATTAAATAGAAAAAGAAGTAGAGAACAATGAGAGCAAATGAGCTCACAGAGATTAAAGACTTGAAAACCGGGGTCTGAATGTGCAGGAGGAAGAGCTCCCAGCAGCTCATCTGACTCCTGGCACACAGACTTTTGCATGAATAGCTGGCCCATCCCTACTGATTTCTGTGTGCAGTTAACCCACTACATAGTTGTTTTTTTCTCCTATTTTTAGGAGAGGGAAAAAAAAAAAAGACTTGCATTGGCATTAAATGCAACAACTCTACCAAGTCCAGACATGGCCCAGAAGAATATTAGGCACTCTTGCTTATTATTTTTGTTAAAACTAAACATTTGTAGAAACACATCAGTGAGAACCAAAAGAAGAAAAATGTCACAAGAGCACAAGGGATTTGGAAACCCTTGACAGAGCTTTCGTAGCACCTAGGTGCTGATAAGATACATTAACCACAAAACTGAGAGCAACTGCTTTTCTCCAACACAGCTGCCAAGAAAGCAGTGTTCATTACTGTGGTAGCAGCTTCATCCCCCAAGATGCCAGCAGACTCACACCCTCTGGGGCTACAGGCATTGCTCACAATAATCTGCTAACTCACTATCTCTGTATTAAGAATGTAATTTTTGACAGCTGAAGTCCTATATCAGAAGTAACTTGCCCAAATTGGCCAACAAGTCTCTTTTTCTGTAAGATCCCGAAATGCTTTTTAAGAAAGCAAACAGCCCTCCCCCTCCATGTCTCACTTACCAAAGAGCACTCTCTGCAGTAGCTACATGTCTGTGCTATATACAACTTAACTGCTTAGTGCAAGATCAGCACAAGAAATGCTCATCTTCTGGGATTACTCAAACTGAACATATTACAGAGATTAAATAACTGAGCTTCTTCCCACCACACAGCAAACTGCTATTACAACACTACAAATTTTTAAAAGTTTAATAGTTTAATATGTAGACATGTAATGTCATTTTTTCTTGATAAGACTGGCTGCATAAACTTACTATTCAAAAGGAAAAAAAAATTCAAAAGTCACATCTTAACTGACACTCCTGTTTGCTTGCTGTGACCATTCATAAAAAAAATGAGTTCTTAATGCCTTTAGAATCACAGAATCCTTAGAGTTGGAAGGGATCTCTGACAGCCATCTAGTCCAACTCTCCTGCAATGAACAGGGACATCCCACAGTTAGATCAGGTTGCCCAGGGCCTGATCCAGCCTTGCCTTGAAAGTCGCCAGCAATGGGGCATCAACCACAGCCAGGTTGGTGGGTAACCTGTTCCAGTGCCTCACCATCCCCACTGTAAATGATTTTCTCCTTATACGTAACCTAAATCTACCCTCTTAAAGCTTGAAACCATTTCCCCTTGTTCTACCACCACAAACCCTGCTAAAGAGTCTGTCCTCTTCTTCTCTGTAGGTTCTTTTTGGGTTCTTTTATTTGTAATCTCCTTACATTACATTAACATGGATACGCAGCAACAGAATTTGCTATCCCAGGTGCTTGAAAGGAAAGCTGAGTTAGTCTTTACATTGTATGCATTCAATTATGGCTCAAATCCGCACAACAGTACTCTCTCCTCCAAAGTTATAAGCAAGCACTTTGGGAACTGGTGAAAACCAGGCTTCACTTTTCAGCAACCAGTTTTCAGTAACTGTATAATCAGCTTTATTCTGGTGATTCCTGCGTCTTCTTTATGTGGGCTTAGAACCCATATGCTAACAAAGTATGGTGTCTGTGTTACTTGACATAAGTTTCCTTTAAGCTCCTTTGCTGGACAGCATACAAACCAAAATCAGAAAAAGAACATAGCAGTGCAAATAATACTATTGTTTCTGAAAGTATTAAATCAAAGAACAATTTCTTCCATTAGTGATGGGGAAAAAAAAAAAGCCTCCTATGACCTGGTAAATGTTTTATCCTCTCCAGTGTAAATACTGCTGAGAGGATTGGGTTTTTTAGTTTGTTCTGGGCAAAGAACAGAGGTGTCTTAGACTTTTGTGCTCAAAGCTGTCAGCATACTTATTTTCTTGTGCAATACCTTCACTTTATCACTGAAAAAAAATCCCTGTAAGGACCATTAATGAACCATTGCACTTAAAAATATACTTTTGTATCTTCTGTATATTTTTCTGTATAGGTAAAATTAAATGTTTATAAGCTTATAAACTATTACATAAGCCAAATCATACCACTGGATACACTCATCACTCAAGTTTAGAGATTGCCAAATTCTGTACTATGTAGAAACTTTTCAAAACAGATTTCAGGTGACCGTTTATTTTAATTCAATGAAGAAACAGTCTTAACAATTACACTGGCAAGTGACACTGACACTTAAGAGTCTTTCCTTCAGAAAAAAAGGCTAATAGTTTCACTACATTTCTGAAGTGCTGTTTTCTTAGACATTAAAAAAAATCATTTTACACTGATGTAACTCCATAGCTGTCTTCCAAAAGGTTAGTTTTGCCCAGCAATCTCAACAAGCTTCTTTATCCCTATATAGCTGTTCATCATTTCCTGCCATTCAGTACATAAGGTCTTTCTGACACTTAGCTGTCAAGCATACCAACATTTACATAAGGAAAAAGCAGATTCATGTCAGTCCCCATTCTAGTAATTACTGATGTTCTCAACTACTGTCAACTACATTTGACAGAGGGAAACAGCAATAAAAAAGGATAAAATTCCTTCTATGATTGTGAACAGCAGTAGTGTAGCAAAGCAGAGCAACTTGAGATCACTGGCACAGATATGAGTGGGTAAACCTAATTTCTTTTCCTAGACATCTCAGTCCAAGGGATCCTTTGGCCTCAAGAGAAGAGCCACTGGGAAACAGGCCGCTCTGCTCTGACCTACATATTTCTCTTTTGGAGGTTCAGTAATATCATCTCCATAGTGTTAATGCTTTCAATAGAAAATGACAAATACCAGAAGGATGCCACTTTAGACATGCCTGATTATCTCTCAAATGCCAACAAGGGCAGAAACAACGTTTCTGTGTTATTTTCATATATTTTCTCTACATCTGTTACACAAATGAGTCTAAATCTGCACAGCCTTATTTTTCCAGACCAAGTCACTAATCCTGTCATTAACCTCACAAAAATACAGGATTTTTATGCTCACAAACCCATTATTTAATGCAATGAAGATGCTGCTATTGTTCAGCACAGCTAAGCTTCATGTTTATGATTAATCTTTTACTATGACCTTTTACTATGTTGCTGTAAAAACAACAAAAAACAACAAAAAACAACCCACAAACACAAAGCAAGGAAACAAAACAAAGGGAAACAAACTTTTCCACTGCTTAATTTTGAACAGTACACTGGAGAAAAAGTTTTCCTGAACTAAACAGCATAAACATCACCTGAAAGAAGAATTAACTAGCAGATTTTCATAGATTTTTCATATTGGCAATTGCACTATAAACTTTGAATTAATATAATCACTAAGAAAAAAATTATAATACAAATAGATAAGATGTCCCATTTTAATCCACTGAGATCCAGTTGCTGCATTCTTTGTTTCCTTGTAACAGTGGAAGCTATCACTTACACTTCAAACAGGATCTGATCCAAAGCCCGTTAGAGAATTTCCATTGATTTCAACAGGGTCTGGACAGGAGCCATTACGCAGAGAGCCATTCTTTCTATTCACTCTCTGGTAGTTGTAGCAGCTATAACACTGACACTGGTTCTTATGACTTCTGAATCCTATAACATTTGTTTTTTCTTAATAACCTTAGATCATACAAGGATGTATTAAAAAAAGAGAAGATCCAGTGCTCAGTTTCTATTCCTCGCTTGCAAAGTTAGTCTCAGTGCACAGAAAGCAAATACAAAATGCTAAATACGGAAATGTGAAATTAGACTTCATACCCATCTTATGATTATATTTCCACACTTGCAGACAGCAACATAAGTCACTAATACTCTTGTTCCTGAACGTTGAAGTTTATCATTTGTGCATTTTAATTAAAAAAGTTTTCAGCTAAAATATCTAAAACTTTAATTGAGCATTCCATCTCTTTCTCTTATAGCAATCCATGAAATAAAATTACAAAACCTTACCTAGATCTTACTTCCATTCAGTCACTACTGTTACAGATACTAAGCACTAATACTAATATTATTTCACCTGCAACATTTAATGATGAATATTTATTCCAAAAATTCACAAGAAATGGTTACACTTCTATAAGGAAAAACAAGTGAATATTGATTTCATCACTTGATATAATGCAAGTACTAGTATTTGCTTAAGTTTCATCATCCCCAACCCATTTTGACCTTCAGAAGAACAGGAGTGTCACTCAACAATTAAAAGCTTTCTTTTGTTTAAAAGCAATATTGATATTTCAAGAAACTGGGCTCTCGCCCAGGTCTGGTTCAGATATCAAAGATGAAGAGGTCTATAATTCTACATACCTAGTTGGCAGCTTCTCAAAGTCCACATCCAAAAACTGTTCATAGCTAGAAACAAAACTGTCCAACCAGAGCTTCAGGTAATCTGGATCTTTCTAGAAAAAAAAAAAAATGAAACAGGAAAGAGGAGGGTAAGAGAACATTAAGAAATATAGCACCCAAGGTCATTAGTCAGCAAGTCTGGAGCATTAACTTGAACAGTAAGCTTTTCCTTAACACATTTCAGCTCAAAGAAAGGAATGAGTAGACTGATTTTTATAACAAAGATTTTATAAAGCTCTATTCTTTGAACTTCTCAGACACGTTGTGCTGATGTGATAATCTTGCTCAGAGTATCTATTCATTAGTTCACGTGTTTCCATTTACTGGTATCAATGCCAGCTTAAGTGTTCTAGCTTACAAGTCTCCCCTCTCACCAAAGTCCCAATAATCTTTACTTACACTCCAGAGTAAGTAAATAACTTTACAAAATTGCTAACATAAGTTCCATGCTATCAAGAATAAATTAATACATATGATTCTTTATGGCTTTAAGGAAATATAGAGCACAGGAATCCCCTTCTCATTTTAGACTCATTTTCCCTGCTCCCAAACCCCTTCAACTCAAGCAAGTATCAGAAACACAATTGACTTCACTACCATTATTAATTATATATGAAGTGCATTCAAATACTGTGACAACATATATAAAGCTGAGGGATTTTATTTGGTGCATATCTTCCATCTGACTGTTTGCTTTTTATTATCTTCATTATATTTTCTCACTCATTTTCTCTGAATATTTTCCTCCTTATTTTTCTATTTCATTCCTAATATCCTCCTTTTCCATAATCTTTCTTCCCGTTCCTGCTTCTATTTCCCTCCCACAGTTTTTCCTTCAAAAGTCATCTCCCCCTTTCTTTCTCTCTTCAAAATTTCCCCAAAAAAGGCATTACTGCCTGTAAGCCTAAAGTAGACTCATCCTCATGTTAACTATGCACTGAACCACTTATCTTAGATATATACCCATTAACAGCACTCAAGATGAAATTGCAACACACAGAATTAAGAAAGCTGTTGAGATAAAGAATAATTTCAAGGTTTCTAAGTTATTGGCTTAAGCTACAGAGGTCAACAGATCATCGCAAGTAGGTGGATACAGAATACATATTTCTCAGGTTCAGAGATCAAACATGTTGAAAAATCAAACTAAAAATGGGCAAGAACTACTGCTCACTAATATCCAAAACGAATGGGTCAGAAGTAACAGAACATGCTGTCTTCAGACATTGTTTGGCTTTGTGTTAGGAATTACCTATGTACCTACTGCTCAGTGTACTAAACAGTATTATGGCTTTTTAAGAATGTTCATGTATTTATAGCTGTAACTTTCCTTTAATTCACACAGGTTATTTTAAATCACATGCATGCTATTTCACAGGATCATAAAGCCAATTTAAAACAAGATGCTATTTTGGCAACTACAGTGTAGTTCAGGCTAGAGAGGATGAGGCAATAGCATCCACAGCAGAGTAACAAACAGAAACTTGGCCATAATCACATGCATGCACTTTGCCTAGTTAACAGCCGTGATAATACACATGCATGAGAAAAAAATGGATCCGTTTGACTTTTTTTTCCTGTTGAAGGAACTGCTTTGATATTCTTGGCATGAGTAAGTTCTCCTTGAAATAGAAAATGAATCACTGATTGATTCAATTAGTAATCCAAAATTAAGATAGTGTTGACACAGCTGAGACTCATCTCTAGCTGCTGATAGTAAACTGTTGTAAGAAACTCAGTTTTTCTTATCGTGTACCACTGAGGAAGCTGACTGAGAATTGCTTTAGAAAATGTTCTGGATGAAAGGAGAGAGAAAAGACAGAAGGAAAATTAGATTAAATGCCTACTTGCTCCTTTTTAATGATAGCTAGAGCCTAAATCTACTTCAAGCTTGAGATTTAACTTAATCTCCTTATCTTTAAACAATAATGCCTTTGCAAAGCTATCAGCGAAGACTAGCAGCAGAAGAGAACACTGGCAAGTAAAATGTGAAAGAAAGTAAAAATGTAGATGGCAAAAATAGGCCACGGATGTTAAAAAGAGCTAAAAGTTTTCTATTGAGCTGTAGTGCACATACAGCTCAATTCACATTGCCACTGTAGCTCCTCCATGTGAGATAAACATTGTATATTCAGTAAGCAAGGGCTAGCTGCAATCACAACAGGCAAAAAGCAAGAGCTGCAGTACTGTTTGACCATTACCTGCAGCAGATTCCTTAATGCTGCTCCCTTCTACCTCAAACCCCAACCAGTCAATTGGCTATACATTATCTAGAGTTACTAAAAGAATCAGCTTTGATAACAAAATCCTAGGTAACACTACTGGTATGTACTAGTAACAAACAGTTGACACAGTAGAAGACTCATTTGAGTTCAAAAATCTAGAGATTTCCACCCAAGCAATAGCACTAACTCAACATCACTTAGAGGAAAAAGACAAAAAAAGCAAACAAGGTCATTTAGCAACTGAATCTACATAGGAAGCACTAAGAAATACATCTCTATTATAAACAATATAAGGACACCACCATTTCAGAAATGAACAAAAATAAAGACTTATGAGCTAGGAGTAAATAATCATTCCAGGAAAAAGGTTACAATATTCAATTGTTTTGCTCCAAGCAAAGATACAGAAGCTCTTACAAATGTGTTAGAAATAAAAGTTAAAAACGGCTTTCAAACTTTGAATCTGGCCCAGGTTTCTCTTTTCCTGCATTAGCAGTAACCAGTTCAGATGCCATAGTGTGTAGCAGTCACATGCTGAAAGCCACAAGAAATCTCAGCTTTACTGAAGCACTTTTAAGAAAGCACATTTAGAATGGTAAATGTTACCCGTGGCAAAGCAGATAAAAACATGCCTTCCCCTTACACAACTAAATGAATACATTTCTGAAGACCAGTCTGCTTGATTCAAAGCTATATTTTCCCACATCGAAGCATGATCCATTAGGAAAAAAAAAACCTTTTCACACTGTTTTGGTATTTTAATTTCGTAAGAAAAGCAGATACTATTAAGGGCATCAGCTACTTCCTATGCACCATGTAAACCAGCATCTTCTCTCTCAAACCGAGCTTTATTTCAAGGTCAACTGCTGTCCTTTATTCTGATGTTTGAGTTCGGTGGATTTCTTCCCACTCCCCTTTTCAACTACTCTTTTCTCATGACGGATGTGCTAAACCAAACAGCAGAATACAAACTGTCCTAATTGTTTAATGCCAGACCAACTGCAGCCTCAAGAATATGTGCATTACCACACAGCACGAGCTGGAAGTATTTTAGATCTGGGAGTAACCAATAACTGAAGGGCAACTCCAAACAATTCCTTATAAACTGTTCACCATCTCATTTTCTCCGCAGTCCTCCTAAGAAAGAAGTAGAATTTTGTCAGACCATAACAAAGCATCTTAAATACTCAAACACTTTATTATCAGCAAAAGCAGTGAAGCCCATGGAATATATTCTCTTATTCACTGCTTTCAGATTACCAGTAGCTGTAGGCTGTATGTTAGACAGCAGCTCCAAAATATTTTTAGTGGTGCTGTTGAAGATGTACCACGCTTTTAAGGCACAGCTTACAAATCAACATTTTGATATCGTATCACAAGGACACACTGTGATCAACAATGCAAGTTTGGTATCCTTTCCCAACCTCTTTTCTCCACGCACACCTGCGGACATGCCCTGGGAGACCAGCAACGAAGACAGAAGGAAATTTTTCATTTGTACAACAGCAGTAAATGCAGAAAAAAGATGTGGTAATAGAACAACTTCCACTAGTTAGAACTCTACAATCACCAGAAGATAAAAGAAAATGTTGATTGTAGAAATTGTACAGCTTAGTAAGTCATAACCCTAAGCAATCCTTTTATTTACCAGAAGCTTGTCTAGCTTTTGTGCAAGACTGATTTGTGTATCTTATTTGAATAATAATTTGTTTATGGAAACTACGTGTTTGAAAACTCTGGAAGACATTTCATCAAGGTTCAGAATTCCCAGGAGCTAAACCCCAACTTAAGTTAGCCATCTCTCCTCAGAGCAATAAGCTGGCACAACCCAACAAGGCAGTCATAATGATGTGGCACTGTGAGGATATGTGCAAAGCCAGAAGGAAAAAAAAAATCACAAAGCCCTTTATCAGAAAATTATGAAGCAAATCACAGATACGTGAAGCTTAGGCTTCTGAGCACAGTGTATTGCAATGAAAACCCATGAAACTGCTCTAGGAACAATCACTATTCATCTGCACCAGTGAAAAAGATTGCTTTAAGCCTATTAAATCAACTGCAGCTCAGAGCACTGGAAAGTGAAAACATTTCCTCATTCCTTTTTTTTTTTTCAAACACCCTTCAGGCTTTCATTTTTACACAATTCTCAGAGCACAATAATAGTCATCAGAGCACAGTATTAGTCATCATGACTCTATAAAATGAAACACTGCCAGGTGCAAGCTCTACAGTGTATACCAACAGGTACAAAAATAAAAACACACAACCGTGTTTGTTGTGGTTTCTCATTTGACCAGCATGGCTAGCACAATGCTTGAATGGAAAAAAAGTTGTTAAATATCAACAGTTGGTCTTCACACTGGATTACACTGTGTAAAACAACACTGCAGCAAACTAGTGCCAATCAGCAAGTTTCCCACGCAGTCCAACATTTCAACAGTTTCAATGAACTAAAACTCCAGCAAGCCATTCTTCACCTTGGTATGACTGCAAAACATGCTTCTAATGTGAACGCCAACTTCAGTACTCACCAACACCACTGCTTAATGTAGAGAAGGATTTGTCCAACAGCAGATACAACATTCACTGAGGCAATAAAAATAAAAGGAACTAAGTACAATCAACACCATCTAGGGACAGGCTCTTTTCTTTGATACATTAAGTTGCCTACAAATGGCAACAGCATTGCCTGTTCTTTATGAAGACTATTTAACTGAACAACAAAGAAAGCTTCTAATCCAGTCATTTGTTCAGTAACTAGTTTGTCTGGGCAAAATGGTCAACAGGAAATGGAAATTATTACATCAGTGAAAATATTTTTAAACTCATAATACTCCCTGTAATTCTTATAGCTGACTCTTAAATGAACGCACTTTATGCAGAACTGGCACTGAAGCCCTGCCCCTGGAACTCTCCAGACCTGTGCCTGTGGAGTACTATGCTCTACTAGGGCTTCAGGCAAAGCAAGAGAAGAAGGACAAAGATCACAGGGCTCCATTTGAAAGCTGAATCTGCTGAACTGCACCAGCTGCCCCGGAGCTGCCAGCAGGGCCACACCCCATGGGCACAGCTGAATGAGTGCCAAATGGGGCTGGAGCCCCTCAGCAGTACACAGCCAGGCCAGGCAGCCTGCAGGCTGGGTGCAGCAGTTGGGCAGCCTAGTGAATGATAAACTATTCACCAGGCAATTATCAGGTTTAAGAACACCTTTTTCTCTTCATATTTTTAAACATTACACAAAGAATTTCAGCACAAGACCTTCCAGCAGCCCACACCATGATACAAGTGCTGATGCTTTTTACAAACCTTTCAAAACAGAAAAGCAAAACAAGATTTCTAACTGAAACAGAAGCAAAGCTTCGTTTATTTAGTTATCAATTAAAGCTGTGTTTGAGTTGTAGCTCAGAGGTGGCACCAGAGCAAGCCCCATCTCGCAGGAAGCACTCCTGCTCACCATGCAGCACAGGCTTCCTACAGGCCACTGGCTCCACACTGTGACATGTCACCAGCTATTAACTTTCCCTTTCCCCCGTCAAAGCTGACACAACAAACCAGCACCAGTAACAGCTGGAAGCTGTATTTGAAAAATCAGGGAATAAGGAGAGTTCTGAATAATTCAAAGGTAACTCAGCTTCACCATGTCAAAATTCTACCATGTCAGGATAAGCCCCGATTTAACACAAATACAGCTCAAGAAAGGTTTAATGCTCCATAGCTTTGAAACTCCAAAGATCCGTCATCGATTTAAATAAGAAAAGGACTGAGCTGTAGCAAGAGCACAAAGCCAGTTTCTGCCCCGTCGAGTTTCTAACATTCGGTGTGAAGTAAGAGACAAGGACAGAACGCAGACAGACCAAAGGAAAGCAGGATGGTGCCAAGACACCCAAAATATCAACCCACTATTTCACCATATCAATAGCTAGATATTGTCAAGTCTTCCAGCAAAGAAAAATGCTGAGGAGAACTTGCGTACAACTCCATACAAATACAGACTTTTGTGTGTGTGTGTGTGTGTGTCACCTAAAGCAAGTTCTCCTTTCTTTAGCCATGGATTTAACTGCTTTTGTCTTTTCAGCCTTATCAGCACTAAGACTAACACTGTACTGCAGCTGAACTACACATTGAAGGTACAAAGGTACAACACCCCTCAAATTAGCTTTTCAAAAGCATCCTGGCAACTATTTGGTATCAATTGCACTTCAGGTGGCACCATTTTTAAATGATTACCACAGGCAAATAACAAAGTCAGATTTCTGCAAATAACATGCTCCTTCTCTGTACCCTGCTTTTTCTTAAGAGCTTTGTTTATCCAGTATTGTGAATGCTGCAGAGTCCTAGGGAGAAAAAAAAAAACCTATGCAGTCATACCTGAGCCTGCACACTCATTGCAACTTTGGGGACCATTTTTGTATTTTAGGTTATACCAAAGATATGCATCCTTTTCATCACAGTACTTTTTCCTCTTAAATTCCAAGTATACCCTTGAAAGCACATGAACACAAGATCTAATTAGAACAGCAGTTTAAAAATACATACATACTAAGGAACTTCATAAATAAAATTGTTTCCCTGCTTGCTTCTCAGAACTTGCTCATTCATTTAACTTGCATTTCCCATCTGGCTTAAGTCATCAAGAAAATGGTTCTTTGTAGTCAAAAGTTCATCAAAACCACAGGTAAAATGAACACCAAGTTTTGTGCAATTAAAAGCATTAGCCAAGCACTTACCAATAGAGTTGGTAAAGCAATTTACAAGCAGCCTGCATCTACCGTAACTACTTTCTACAAAATTTATGGGCATTATGTCACTGGAAATTCTGGGCTGATGTCCCATGTGTATTGTCAGTTTACGGTTACAGTATTTATTTTACATGATGCTTTAAGAATAAGAGTTTTCCCATAACTTCCAAAACATTCCTTCTTCAGTTCCTAAATTCTCCCTGCATATTTCAAGCAAAAACTCCTAGAAATATATGAAACTCCTAGAAAACTATAGGAAGGTACGAAGTTTTTCTAAAACGATTACTAAAAAGAATAATCCTGTAATCTTTTTAAAGGAGTTAAACTGCTTCATTTTCATTTTGTTTCTTACAAATGTTTCTGGCATTACTGCTAAATTCTTATTCCCAGCATGAGCACTACCATTTCAACCTCTGCCTTAGCTTCCTTATTTGTTTTTAAATGTATTAATGACACACTCCTAGAGAGTTCTCATGCAGATTCTGGTTACTTGACAACAAAATGAGTACTTCATTTTCCCTACATTAATAAGCAAAAGCAAATACATTCACTGTTTCCATTCAAAATTCAGGAATATGTCCTCCATCAGATTATCATAAATGTTTTAAGTATCAGAGAAAGTCTCTACATACAACTGCTTAATCAGCACAGAAATCTAACTGCTAAAGTTTAGAGTTGCAGGTGAGCAGAGGAATCTTGTCTTGTAACAAGATGCCTAACTTAAAACTGCATTTATTACAAGAATAATCATGATTGGTATTCATTTATTGGCATTTCCTGCTCTATGTCCCATCTTCCGCCATTGCATCCTCTCTTTTATTACAAGATGAATAGTAAAAGTTATACGATCAAATGACTTTATTAAAAAACAACAGAAAAAAAAAGTTTTTTAATCTTTACTGTTGAGGTGGTCATGCTTTGATGTTTGTTTGCTTTCCCCCTTCCCTTCTTACATATAACTCTTCATCAAGAAAAGCTCAGTAATTAAAGAAGCTCATTCTCTTTTATGGCAGCTGTTTAGCCTTTCTAAAGCCTGTAAATATTTTAACAGTATCTTTTGAGACATTTGGATGTGGCATTAAGCCACAATGTCATTGAACAGGCAGCTGGTAAGCCTTCCTGCCCACTCCATTGGTGTATTAGAGCACAAACACAGAGCACATTTGAGTTGATTCTGCAATATTCTTTAATCAGGACACATGGTACCCCAGATCTGAACCAGATGAACATGTTAAGTGTGCCATAACTCAGACACCACGCAACAGCCCAGTATTTGCTATATTTGCTGTTACAGTACATGCCACAGAACCAGAAGCCTTCTTGCACTCTGACAAATCATTCTCTGTAAGAAACACTTGATGCTTTCATTACATTAAAAGCTGGCTCTGAAATATTTTCTGCATTTGCTGGTAATGAGAACTGGATGGTTCTCATTAAATCTCTAAAGAAGCTACATATATTTATTGCTAAATATGTTGTAGAATGATACAAAACAAAAATAATTTTCCTGCAGCTTGCATAATGTTTGGTTGTCTTACATCTCTGTTCTGCTTAGATTTATCTGCCATCTCACCTCAGTTGGAAGTCTACACTATCAGTGGTAGAGTCCTTCTTCTGGTTTGAACAGCCGTCAGAACAATGTTACCCTGGTCCATAATTAAGGATGATAACAGCTATTATAAATAAGTGAAGAAACTAATGTCTCATATATATACACACAAGTCAGTTATTTATATGAAAAGTTCTGTACTTCAAAATATCTTAACTATGTTAGTTCTCAGACTATGAGAAATTTCTTTAAATAGCAGACAGCAAAATCAGAATTGAAGACCAACTGTTCCTTCTTATCTATATCCATTCTTAGTTCAGCATCCCAAAGGCACAAGGACAGTGTCACCAAGCCACACCCACAAGTGACTTGTGACAAGTTCTTTTGCCAGTTACATACTTCCAGAATGGCAGAGATGTATCTCCTGCAGATTGTTTTAAATATATTTTACACCTGTGTAAAAGATGCTCATTCACCAGTTTTGGCAAAGGAATGAGTTTTCACAACAGTAACTTACAAAGAGCTGTTTTACCGCACACTTGGTTTGATCAAGCATTAATCTAGCCGTAATCTGAATATTTCTTTATCCAACAAAGGTAGTATTTAGCAATTCAATATGAATAACTGACAAATCAGCCATTGCACAAGAAGGAAGACAAGTGCAAGCTGAAGTCAGAATGAGATCATGTTTGGGATGCAAAGGTCAGTGTTTCACAGGGCTTACAGTTTAACAAAGATTACATTGTAGTTAATTACATGCTTCTCACCACAACTAATCACAGTTGTGCAAAAAAACACATTTTTTGAAGTAAGAAGGTTAAAACCTCTTACATGTGAGATTTCACAACAATCAACAAACTGATGAATAATTTCTTAACATTCTACTGGAAGATATGCATTTGCTCGTTTGCTGATAATCACATGAAATCTCAGTCTTACGATGCAGGTGGTGAAGGGATTTGATTGAAATATGACATATCGTCTGAGATGCAGTACTTTATAAAATAGTAGTGAAAGGCTGCCTGACAACACACGAAATAGAAATAATGAATGACTCTCACACTCTTTCCGTAGCACAGAGCACACATTAATTTAAATGAACTGTTTAATGTTTAAATGAATGCATAATGCCAACAAGTTTAGCTCAAGCAAATTAAACATGTCTGTGTTAAACTTCCAGCTTCAAGAATTCACATTGCAATGGTCTTAAAATCTTCGAGACAGCTATGTAGTTACAGAAAAGCTAGCACCATCAGCACACCACAGTTCATAGCATTTGACTCTTCATAGCAGTCCATTCTTGACTAACATAGAAATCACGGTTTCCCCCAGGACCAATTATTTTATCATTCAAGTTCTGATTCCTTTGGGCAGCTTATAAGTAACCAGAACCTCACATGAGATTCTTCACAGATGAAGAAAAAACTAATTCAAATGACAGTATTTGAAATACTCTGACACTTTCAGGAATAATGCATATAGTCATTTCATGTTTTTTTCTGTATAGCTTTTTCTCTGGGACTAAAATGCTCTCCTATAGAAAAAAAAGTATAACTGTTCTCCCCATGCTATAATATTTTAAGAGGAAAGATATTTATAGATAGATATCCCTCACCAAACCAGAGAGAGAACTACAATACATTTATCTCAGTACTACCAGGTCTGGTAAAAACAAACAAGTAAAACAGTGCAACACAAGAAAGTATGTTCCTTCCTAAGAAGACAGCTCTTAACACAGCAAGGGATGTGACTGTCTCAGTTACGTGTGTCAGTAAAGATCAGAGTGTTATGATTAGCTTTACAACTGCTAATACACAGAGCCCCTGCCAATTAACGATGCTAAGACTGAGTGCTCTCAGGAAGCACAAGCTAGATAGAAGCTGGCTGAAGAAAGCCACTTTGCCTCAAGCTATTCTACCAGATAAGGAAGTGCTTAAACAAAAACGTGGTTTTACTGAAGACGGACAACGTAAAAGAAGCCCACCAATTACTCGGTGAAACTTTGCCTGGCACAGTTAAAATTCTTACAGTTAAACTCTTAAAGGATAGAAAATCATCTTGACAAGACTTAGCTGTAACAGTACCTCCATCCGCTGGGTAGCTAGTTCTCAAGATACACTATCTGGCATGCCTTTCACAAGCTGTCTAACAAAGCAGAATCATTTATAATGCAGATAACTCCTTTTAAAAGCCCTTTGCAGGACTTCTATCACATTTAAAAACTTTAGCAGAAGAACGTCCTTTACAAGCCTTAGTCTGAAAAGATTTTAAATTGCATTTCAAGTTTATGAATCAAGCTGTTCTGGTCCACAAGTTATGAGCAGCAACCTACTTTTATAGGTGCTACTTGAAAGCGTAAGTTATTTTAAAGACTCTTCTGGACTGACAACCTTATTTTATAGGCGACTTCCAGCATATTCTTCGGGAAGTTTATCATTTGGCTTTTATCCTCCCCCCCTTTTTTTCCCCCCTTAGATTAAAAAAAAGTTTACATTGTTTTAACTGTGCTCACATCCTGTGAAATATAAATTTCCCTTTGTCTTCTTAGTGGTATTTGTAAGCATTCAGGTAAAGTTGAGAGTATCAAGTTGTACCATATTACTTTTTTTTTTCTTTCCCCTTTCAAGACAGGACTTCAAGGTTCTCTTGAAATGTGTGATTTCAAGGAAAGGATATGGTAGAGGGTAAGTGGACCCACACATTGTCATCACATTTTGCTTTCATTTAAGCCACAGTTCTTTGTTTCAGTATCACTAAGCAGTCACTGTTCATACTATTTAAGAGCCACCCTACACCCCCATCTCTTCTCTGTTTTTCCCTAGGTTTAAGAATGCAAAGAATTAGGATTCAAGCTGGATGACAGTCCCTTAAAAAAAAAAATCAGACACCCAGGCACCACCCAGGCAGAGTTTCCATCCAGGATAAAAATGAACCAATTGTTATTTAGCCAGAATTCTATAACAGCTGTGTACATACACAGTAATTAGTCTTTTTCAGTTCACCAATATACCATATGTCACATATTCTGCATCTATGTCAAACATGGAAAACGTTAGGAAAGAACAGCAAACAGAATATTTTCTGAGGTGCGTATCAAAGAATTCCCTGTATTTATGCTTTTGAAACCCTTCCTGAAGGCAACTGAAGATTTTGCTTTGTTAGAAGTGAAAAAAAAATGTCATGAAGAGTATTTGAACATTCTGTGTAAAATTAAAAATTTCAGATTCTTTGACACAAAGTATGTCAGGATTTCTGAAATATCTACCAGAAGAACTGGAGAAGGTGAAATACACATTTGAAGTCTTACGAACAAGATACAGATACAAGATAATTTGAATCTGCAGTAGAAGTTACTTCACAGTATAATAAGACATGAATTAATTTTGCATACTGGTACATAATTAACAACTAAGAAAAGGTTAATCAACTACAATTACAATTGTAATACTGTTACAGCTATGCTGGTTTAAG
Organism: Aquila spilogaster; assembly: GCA_024606505.1. Lineage (NCBI taxonomy): Eukaryota > Metazoa > Chordata > Aves > Accipitriformes > Accipitridae > Aquila > Aquila spilogaster. The sequence continues at coordinate 32,990,112 of JANHGO010000071.1, forward strand.
AACACAAGGCCAGATTGGTAGAGCAGATCTAATGAAAGAGATTACTTCAGTCACATGAACATAAAAGGTCACAAACATTTGGATGAACGCATACCCTTTCTCAGACTACCTCAGTTCATCTGGTAGAGCTTTTCTCCTGCTGTAAACTTACATTACTGAAACTTTCAGATATCTGCTGCACATTCACTTAAGTGAATCATGTTACTGTGTAGATTATAGTTAAGGCTTCAAACTGAAGATCGATACACTAATACTTGGAATTACCTCTGCCTACTTAGCCTGCCGCAGAAAACGTTCCTAGTGAATTCTATAGGAAGAATTTGTGTTATCCATTCTATACATATTTTAATACCTTCAAATTATAAAGCACGCATTCCTACATTTAGACCAGAGGATGGCAGCTTACATTTACATCAGTATTCAAGTGAATAACAGCAATATACATAACAAATAATGGAGCATTAGAGAAAAAAATCCCCATTTTAAACTGAAATTCATCCCAAATGATCATGGCAGCAATTTGAGCTTTTAACAAAGTTTTCTTTGCAGAAAGTTTGACATTATTTAAAAAAAAACAACAAAAAGCAACTCAAAGCAGAAAGCTGAGACAGTTAACAATGCAATGCTTTGATATAATTTCTAGTGATTCAAAACTAAACTTCACTACATTTAATGAGTTTCTACACTGCTTTCAGGCAGCACCAAAAGCATCATCAGTCACATGCAGCTGCTAACTTTCGTTAGGCATCTCAACAGCAGACTAATTTGCAACTTTGCAGCTGCTGGTCCTACAGAGCACAGCTTTTAGAGGAATAGAAGAAAAAAGCAACAACAACAAAACACCTGAGGTTTGCCAGATGAAAAACAATCAAATACCAATTTAAAACAAACTTCTACATCCATCAAAACACAAGAAAAATAAAAGAAAACAATACTTCACACATGATATCATCTGAAGACTGTTTTTGCAGAGAGTCTGTTTAGATGCTCAAGTCAGCCCAGGTCTTCAATTGCTACGCTGCACAGAAGTCAACACAGCTGCAGAAATCCTCTCTTAATGCTACTTCACAGAAAAGTAATTGTTGCAACTGACATTTAACACTGTACAGGGGCATCAAGAGATTACACAGAGCAAGAGGCCTGACCCCACAGGAGATGGTTACACAGTATCACCCATCACTTCAAAATTGTGACAAGCATTGCTACTTTTGCACACAGTGCTATATTTAGTATACTATCACCCAGGGCCTGATCATCTGAAAAAGGCAAGCTAGGCGATGCAAGTTGTTATCAGTAATGCCAAGCAACACACCGAAAACAAGTTCGGATTTCACTGTTTCTTTATCTAACAAGGCTGAAAAACCCAAAGCCACACATTTGAGATCTGTAAAGCAACAAATCCTCATTTACTCAACTGTAACCCCCCAGTAGCTTTAGTAGTTTGGAGACTTCTCTCATCTTTCTTTCCCAGGAGGGTGTCAGCCTCAACAAAGTCATGAAAATGCAACACACAGGATACGATGCTACGCTTCATCAGGCAGTCCCAAGCACAAAGAGACTTTTCCCTAAGCTGTGATATCACGTTACTGGTGATTATTGCTACATCTTCCCATTGTGCTAGGTGCTCTAAGGAGAGCTAAGTATAGCACAATATAGATGTTTTCAATACACAACCGAATAACCTAATTTATATTTAACTCTCACAACACTTTATACCCTAAGCATCTTCAGTTGCTCTCAACTCCAAAGTTAATTCAAGAGGGAATACTGCATTCTGGATGCCTTTCCTAAGGAGAAAGAGAAAAGATTTGAGCCTAAATCAGTTAGAGAGAGATGAAAAAAAAGAACAAAAAGCTTTGTGCCCAGTATTTGTTGAAAATATGAGTTTTTTGGACTCACTCTAGTTGTCTTCAAATTTAAGCTGCAAGCTATTTTACTACAGCATAAATATTTCCATGGAAGAAAAATTCCTTATCAGTATATGAATACATCTAACATGTCCATAATATGTGATTCCAGAATAAAAGAAAACATAACAAAGAAAAACCAGAAGTCAAGTCACTGAGAGCTCATGGAGGCTGAGTACATAAAAATATGCACATTTTTAAATGAGTCTAAACAGCTCCTTCATTCCCAACATGAGAGCTGTCCATACGGCACTTGCATCATTCACATAAAGAAATTGAGCATCCTCTAAAGCGCACATTGTAACTAGCACTATTATATTTACTCCTGCTGGCATGCAGACAATATGGAGATGGAAAGCACAAAAGGAAAATAAAAAGTTCAAGAAAAGGAAGAAAAAACGTAAGACAGATAAAAAAAATTGTATAAAGTTCTTGAGAGGAATAAGAAAAGGATTGGCTGGGAAAAAAAAAAATAAAAGAGTTTGGCTCATCTCCCCAGCCCTGTAGCTCCTAAAGCTGAGGAAAGCCTGGATTCATGGAGTCTGTTCCAAGTGTCTTTGTTCTTCTCACATCGATGAACTCACTGGAAAAACATCCATCTCCTCCAGTGCTAGTCTATTTCCCACTGCTATTGGCATTCCTACTTTAGTTTAAATGGCAAAGGCCTATGCAAATACATTTCAATCCAACAGATAACCCACGTGGGTATCAGTAAGAAGTCATAACATGCTGTGGTGCTTGCAACAGTTTTATTTTTAACTACATAATAGAACATTAGGATTGCTAATGCACACAAAAATTAAGAAAAGCCACAACTCAGGCTGCCTTGTGCAACCTTCACCCCCTGCTTGTATGCTAGTTTTATTAAGGCTGTTTGCATTTAAGATCTCACACTACAGTCTTGAAGCAGACCTTCTGTAAAAATGAACCCAGGAGAACAAGAGAACATTTACCCTTACTACCTGACTGGTTTGAAAAGTTAAAGAAACTGTGATACTTACAAAGGGTAAGACTGCAAAGAAAAAAAGCAAAAGAAAACTAGAGAATAGGGCCACTAAAAGCAATCCTTGCCACTGCCACAGAGCTCCTATATGACAACAGGCTGGATCCTATCTCAGCCTTTACAGCTGGTTTGTTTGTTTGTTTTTTTTTAAACACTTTCCTCACTTTAGGAGTACCTATTTAGATAAGCTGGAATCCATTCTGCATACATACTCAGCACTGGCAGCAGTTACACTCTCTGCTTTAAACGTATTAATTGCTTTACACTATGAAATATAAATGGAAAAACAACAGAGTTGTAATAGCGTTTCTGTCAGGGGAAAGGAAGTTTGTTACTATTAACAGAGTACTTGGATGTTGTGAAGATAACAAGCAAAGGAAGGCTCAAGAGCAATTTAATAAGCCTGCTTTTCAGGAAGGCTTTGGCTTACATAGATTGAATAAAACAGAAACTGCACAGAAAATAATAAAATTAAAACTAAATACTAGACAGCAATAAATTAAGTGAATGCAATTCATCCTAACACCATGGCCCTATGTAACAAACCATACTTAAAGCGTGAACACATGCATTCACATAATCAAAAGGCATAGCTAAATAAGTGCCGTAACTCTGTGCAGTTCATGCCTAACTCACAAAAAAATGAGCCCCATCTAAAGTGTAGATCAAGAGGCGAGCTTGTAAATAGTCTAAGTTCAGTCATACTTGGAGAAGTCGTGCAAGTCTAAGCAAAACAAAGTGCTAAAACATATTACAGAACTACTTTAAATACCTGACTTACAAATAGAAGAGGAAAGACACACCGAAGCCCCCCCAGACGCTCACTCACCTTGCTGCAGTAAAGCATCCACAGTTCGTACAGCCTCTCCCGGGATGCCATTCCTCCCCGTCCTCGACGCCAGCTCCTTCCGTTCAGGATCCAACCATGCTCAGTTCCCCAGTGCTCTTTCTGCAGTTTTCAGCTTATTGTGACACTTATATTATAACCCAATAAGAAGTCAAAGATTAAAATAACAGGGTCTCAGCCGCTCCTTTTTGGGTACACATAGCACGACACAAGAGACCAAAGGCAATAGCCGAGCACGTCCGTTCTTCACCAGTGGCAATCCGGGTTTAATCTCTGAAAGTGAAAACACACCCTTCAGGCCTCTGGGGGAGGAGAGTAAAACACAAACCCGGACTTAAAGCCCACAGCGGCCTCGGGAATTACGCGAGACCGATGGCACCGCTTTCGCCCCCGGCTCTGCCGCGGCACGGAGAAGCCTGGCTGCCGGTCCCCGCACCACCCTCTCCGTTTCGGAAGGAGCGAGCAGCTGACGGGGGACTCCAAGCCCAGAGGGCTCACCCCGCTGAGGGGCCCAGGCGGGCAGTGACAGCCGCCGTCCTGGTACCCCCACCCGGTGCTCCAGAGCCGCACCGGAGTCCGGCGAGCCGAGGCAGCGGCAGCCCAGGCAGACACCGGCTGCGGCCTTTCCCGTTCCCCGCGGGAGAAACGCTGCGCCGCGCCGCCCACTCCGCCACCGCCTCCCGAGAGAGCACCGCTGCCCCGCGCCGCCACCTACCGCGCCCCCAGCTTCATCCAGCTCCCCCCGCGCCTCCGCGGCCTCTCCTCGCAGCCCACCCGTGCTACGGAGGGAGGCGACCGGTCAGCGCCGGGCGACTGAGTGGGTCGAGCCTCGCCACATCGCCCGCCCCGCCCGCATTCCGGCACACGCCCCGGGCCGCCGCGGGGGGGGGGAGGGGGCGCGGGGAAGCTGCGGGCGCCATCTTGGCTGCGGGCACGGCCGCGGGCGGAGTGACTGTGGTCGGGCACTGCCGGAGGCCCTGCGGCCGTGGAGTTGAGGTCGCTGAGCGGGCGGGGCGGCCCAGAAGCAGAGTAGCGCCCGCTGCGCACTGGACCCTCACCTGAGGAGAGGCCCTGTCAGGCTGCGCGGGAAGCGTTCTTGCCCTTGAAGGGTGCGGTGCGCCCCAGCGTCGTAGCGTTTCACACGCTCGAAAGAGGCCTGCATGGCCTGAGGGCCGTATATAAATGACCGTAAAACCTGCTGCTGTTGTAAAGCAGCCTGTGCCTCATACGCGGAGCTCATGTAGAACTAAAGAAATGCCCCTGAAATTTGTTAGGTATCTGAAAGAGAATGAGAGAAGACTTACCTCAGCTTACTAACATAGCTTTTCATAAACACACTGACTGTGCTGTGAGCTGCCCAAGGCAGAACATGTGAGCTAAAGGCCTTTTATATGATTCCTCCATGCTCTCAGTGAAACTAGAAGGAGCCTCTCTCTATACCTGTCTGCTCCCTAAAAAAAGCAGGGCTGGAAACAACACTGTGTCCAGCTCTGAAGGAAGGAGAACAAGCTCTAAGAAGACATGTTTTTTCCCCAGTGTAGGGGAACTGTTAGTTCAGGGCTTGAACTGGTGCACCTGTTGAAGGGCTGTGCCTGGCCCAGGGAGCAGAGGCACATTGTTTGCACCTGTGCTCCCCACCTGACCAGAAGGGGTGGGCACAGGGTACAGCCCCTTGGGCTCATGTAAGGGCCAGTCACCAGAGGGAGAACATCTCTTGGATCTAGGCTGCTGCTGAGGAAGAGTGCTGTACAACCAGGGAGCCCCTTCACCACTTGGGTGAGTTTTTTTTTTTTTTCTGACTAGGACTATTGGCCTATCTGAATACTTTGTGTGGTATTTCTGAGAACCTGTGAGAAGCAATTTTGCTTCTTCATAAACAAAGTGCTTGATCTATAGAGAGGGCATTGCTGCAGTGGAATTGGTAGGTTACAGCCTGAGCCGATAGTTGAGCACTAGGTGTGGAGGTGTGGCTAACCCAGGGTGCTCAGGTGCAAGCAATATTCTTGAATGAGTAGAAGAGGTAGAGCTGGGATCCACCCCTTCCCATCCTCATTTAAGGGTTGGCGTGTGAGGAAGTACTATCTCTCTGGATAGTAATTGTGTTTCTCCTGAGCCATTGTTGTTTGTTGGAAGAGGTGAGCAGCCTTTTTTTGTTATCATCTGTTACTGCTGTGTAGTGGCTGTAGCCTATTTGAAGGTACTATCATCGCTTTCTTTTACTATATGGTTGGCCCTGAATCCCTGGTTGTACCTCTGTGCTCTTGGCTGCTGGTATCCCTCCTCACCCAAGTAAATCCTACACAGCTTCCCTTGAAACACAACTTGCTGTTTACTGCTTAAGGAATTCCTGTGTGGAGTATTCCTGTAATGTTTTGGTTGATACTTGAAAGTTTATTCTCAGGAAGAGTGGTTGGACATCTGAACAGACTCACCCAGGGAGGTGGTAGAGTCACCATTCCCAGAGGTGTTCAAGAAATATGTAGATGTGACACTGAAAGATGTAGTTAGCAGGCATGATGTGGTGGTGTGGGTTGGGGTTGTGCTAGATAATGTCATAGAATGGCTTGGGTTGAGACATCACAGATCATCTGGTTCCAGACTATCTGCTGTGGGTCTGGTTGCTAACCACTAGATCAAGCACTGCATTGTGATCTTAGTGGTCTTTTATAACCTTAATGATTATATGGAAGCCCACTGCAAAAGAATAGACTGTGCAATATCTCACTATCTGCTGTATGAAAATTTGCTGGAGTTGGGTATGTCACCAAGAGTACAGTCTGAGATCAGTCCCTGTACTTATATTTCCTTTTTTTTTTCTTTCTCTCAGAAGAGCAATGAACTTTCCCTATGGAGAGAAAAAAAAGACACCTAAGTGACACTGATCTGTGCTTGGTGTTATGTTGTGTCAATCAGTAGAGTAAGAGTAGGAGGAAGCATTTTTTTCTGCAATACCTACTCATAGTTACTAGCACGAGTGGAATGACACTGGCAAAAAAAAAAAAAAAGCCTGTAGAATTATTTTTAGTGGTGTGATACACATATTTGGGTACTTGCTACTAGACACAATGCCTTGAGGTTGTTGTCTACCTTTTTTCATCAAGAAAAACAGGGATTTGGAGTCTAGCACTGCCCCCAGGGCAGGATTTGCTGTGCTTCAACCTCTGGATCCCTCCTAGCAGACATTCTTACCTCATCTTTGGGCATCACTGCTGGTTGTTCCTCCCTGACAGCCAGCTTGCATCACTTCTGGAGCCAAATACAAGGCATTCTCATTTGCTCCTTCCACAGTAATGAGGGGAAAAGATAGTTCTTTGTGGTGTGCTTTGACATTTAAAACTTCTCATCTCTTTAGAGTCTTTTTCCAGAATAAATTTATTTAAAACTTCCTCCCTTTGAGGAATTCAGGTACAAGCAAAGCCAAATACGAACCTGAACTTTATCTGAGATTTCTCCTTTTTTTTTTGATATTGATGTTTGTGAGCAATAGCAACTGCTCCCACATTCAGGAGAGATGTTGAAGGAGACCTTAGTGAAACAACAGATTCACCCTGATGCAACTGGAATGCTCCTGCCTCGTAAAGTACCGCTACCCACTTAACTGGGATACTTGTGAACTACAAAATAGACACTTTACCCTCTCCTAGATTTGCAGTAGTATAGTTTACCTTGGGAAGATCTGGGTGATTACTGTTGATTCTGCAGGTAGTTATTGGGTTATGTGGGTGCTCTGAACTGAGAGTAAAGCACTGGTGTTTTATAGCAGGTTCTTCTGGTGTAGTGAGCAGTTTCCTGGTCTGATTTCCAGAGGCTCTCCTCCAGTTAAGTAGCATATTTTAAAGTCATTAATATGGTTTTCTGGAGGTCTGTATCTTTGGATTTGAGTCAAGTTTAGCCTCTCCTGTTGGCATAGACGGCTGGCAGGCATTCAGTGTTCTCTAACTTTATAAAAAGTTCTTTATTGTGGTACAAATATAAGCAGAAGTGAAAGAGGCCTTTGGAAAAAGGTGGACTATGGTTTTATCCCTGTAGGTCTAATATGCTGAAGTCACTAGGAATTATGCTTTACTTCATGGAGACCTATCTAGGGATATGAAAGTCAAAGAACAGAGATTTAGGAAGAGTTATCTGTGTATGTGCGCTTTAAAGTGTATTTGTGGATTGGTCTATTTGTAAAAGGCATTAGTAATTTTATTACTTTTTATTGCTTTTTTGTAATTATGTACTAATTGCTTCATGGGCATTAAATAGTCATGTAGGTGGTATTTGTTTTTCATTGTCCTTTAGCAGCTGTTTTGTGGTAACTCTGTTTACAACAGTGGTTTTTCCTGTACTTTGCTCATCACTTGTGGTTTTCTACCTTGTATCTTTTCAGTAGCTGTATGTTAGTGTCTTACTGTCCACTGAACTTGTTAGTCAGCAAGTTAGATAAGAGTTGGTAGTGTCATGATTTTATGACATTTATTATCGGTATTCCACATCATAACATCATGTAAGGTACTGGGAGTTAAAGAGTTAATGATTCAGTTCCATGGATCGTCAATGG